>OX438943.1:13017500-13577349 GCA_949316185.1 Pyrausta nigrata
TTTTAATCTGATATGGTAGCAAATACCCCCCTTATCCTCCATTTTAATTTGGCAAACGATGCACCAAACACCCTGTTTATGCTGTTACGTAGTAACTATTATATAATCTGTGGTGTTTCGTAGTAACTTTTATATAATCTGTGTTCGTAGTCGTAGCAAAGACATTGTAGTAAGTATAATGTCTTTGAGTCGTAGTTTATCACCATAGAGTATAGTAGGTAAATATAGTTTTATCACTTGGTAACAAGTTAAACGGCCTTGGAACTAGCAATACAGACAAGAATCATTCATTCAATTGTATCATAGACAAACAAGCCTTTGGCAAATAAAAGGATATTTTCATCACATCGTTCATTCTTTGTCATTCTAAAAATATATAATCATTCATTTTGTGACATTTTGTTGTGTTTGGTGGTTCTTCTTCCTTCGTGTTTCGTCGTGTTCGTTTTCATTTTATACAAAGCGAATTGGAAGTAATATTCTTTTACGATATTTGAGTCTGGTTTTCATAATCGAAAGTTTTCAAGTGTAGCTTCAAGATTTCAGATTTAATTGTGTGTATGGTTCAGTCAGTACAAGTCGCGTCCTTTTTAGTTTATACGTCTTTTTTTGGTGTTGCACAGTAGATAGTTACTAGCTTTCGTCATTAAAGTGATGCTAACTCTTTTGTGAAACACTTGAACAACTGTTTATCATTGTGAGTGTGTTTATATAAATATCACCATGCCGACGAGTGCAGTGTATCAGCCAACAACAGTAACCTACGAACAACAGCCCAGCGACCACCGATGGAACTGCCCCATGAGCTATTTTTCGCGTCGTGTGACCAGCAGTCTTAACAGAGCAACCTGTGTACGGATTGGCTTATGTTTACTAGGCAGCACACTGTTCATAGTTGGTAAGTACCATTACTGGCCTTTAAGTACACTTTTCTAATTAGACAGCAATATGATGCATATTGTCATTTAGGTCTTCATGATACTTTATTTGATTTACTTATCATGGTGTTTGTTGTTTTCTTAAATTTGTGGCTATGTAGCTTAGAGATGAAATTGTGCGAGTGTGATTGAATCTGATAGGCAGCCACGAGAAAGCCTACTGCTCATTTACAATGTTGTATGTTAAGCAGTTTAGCTAAGATTGCATATAAGCAGATGACAATTTCTTTACAATAGTTTTAATAGTGATCAACAAATTTTGGTGAGTTGCTGCTTAACTGCCTTAAGGACTGCACTCTGCTATTTATGTTTTTTTTTGTATTGTACTACTAGTTGTAGAAAAAAGATTAACAGTGTAATGTTAATAACACATAAGATACAGATAAAATCTAATAATGTATACAGTGTAAGTATATGAAAACAGGTGAACTCACCCATTTTCATATGTGGACTTTTTTACAGTATAAAGGTCCAAAACTATATGCCATTCTTGATTTATTAATAGCATGAATGAATGAACACTCATAATGTTGTAGTAAACAGCTTTTGTGTCCACAATTTCAAGTACTACTACCTGCACATACACATATTATAAATAGCTCACAACTTCCTCACAACAAAAGCATTTAAGGAAGTAGCAGTTTACACTGCTATAGGTTGGAAGGTCCCTTCTTAACAAACTGTACCTAGTCACCTTGATTGACAATACATTTTGCATGAATAAATTGTTTACTTACAATCAATTGCTGCACTTGATTATTTTATGATATCTTTAAAAATGTAGTGTTTGCAGTTTCTGTTATGTACTTCTATATACTATGTAATGTACTTCTTATTACGTTGATGTTACCTATGAACTTGAAATTAATATGCCAATACCTGTACCATATTGCGACATAATAGTAGATTATTCACCAA
This sequence comes from Pyrausta nigrata, assembly GCA_949316185.1. Lineage (NCBI taxonomy): Eukaryota > Metazoa > Arthropoda > Insecta > Lepidoptera > Crambidae > Pyrausta > Pyrausta nigrata. The sequence continues at coordinate 13,019,357 of OX438943.1, forward strand.
GGGGGTAAAGTGATGTCTTATGTCACAGGCATCATATTGACATATTTATCCCCGAGTAGAATTCTCTGCTTTTCACACTTCCTATGAAGCAATAAAAAATGTACTACATAAAAACTCATTTAATCTATATAGCTATTCCTTTTACTTTTCTGGCAGTAAATTATTATTATTACCAATACCAGCGGCTTTACATCTAATGGACAGGTGAAATAAATTTCGTCACGCAACAGTTTTACTAAAACATTGTTTGTAGTTTTCAACGAGAGACAACTAAAATCAGAGCAGAAAGTTCTGTCTAATTTTTCATGTAATGAAGCATGCGATAGATAGGTTTTAACATGTGTTTGTACATAGCACAATGGTAGAACTATACTCATCATTACTCTTTTGAACCTGCATGCAACTACCTTACAGTGTGCCCCGCGATAAAGCGCAGACCACAGAGGCCCATGGACGATCGTGATGGGGGATTTAAATTTTATGGGGTTCTGCATAAAATTGAGAAAATTTACGTATTTTTAAATCACTTGTATGATGCGCTAAATTAGTTAAATACCTACATTAAAAGAACTTATCTAGCTTAGCCTGATTGAACAAGGTCATCGCATTGTTGAAATTTGGAACAAATTATTTAAATAATTAAAAGCAATACTTATCACTAACGCTATCAAAAACTTTTTTTTTCAAAAACTTGTCGACTTTTTAGCATGAAACAATAATTCTTACATGAAAACGTTGTATTGATATTCCGCAGATGCCACCCCGTGTTCTACAGATATTCTTAATATTCATAAAAAAATATAAATTAAGAGCTAGCGCGCACTGGTGACTTTTGTCTGGGTGACAATAAATTCTTTGTCATTGTCACGTCATCTTACTTTTTGTTACTGCGCGCACTTGCGGTGACAGTGACGAAATTTTCTTGCATTCGTTATGATGGATCTCGAGGAGACGGTTGTCTGTGCTCTCCTTTGTTGCTGTGAAAAAAAAATGCAAGGGAAAAAATTATTGGGTTCACCCGCTTTAGAGTTAAAGACTAGAAGAAAGAAGAAGTTACTTTAATGCAAACTTTCTCCCATGATTTGGCTTTCAAATTAATAATAATAAATGTTCTCCTAGCCGAATTTCGGCTACGGCGGCCTATTTAAACAGAGATTAGCCAACTGCACACGACATATATATTATAGTGCACAAGTGGGTGTGCAATACACAGGTGCATCTCTATTCCTTCACTCTCATAATTCGGTGAGACGGCAGTCCCACATTAATGTAGAGAGATCAGACGCAGGACCAACGGCTTAACGGGCTTTCCGAGGCACGGGAGTGTTAACACCACCAACTTCCTGACTCCAGAGCTGTGTCTGAGTCATTTCAAGAAAGAAAAACTCAAACACTCGACCCGACCCGGGATTCGAACCCGGGACCTCGTGGATAGTACCCAGCGTGCTGACCACTAGACTAACGAGGCAGTCAATTACTATTATAGCTTTCAAATTACTATTAGAATAATCCATTAAAGATTGGTCGTAGATCAATGGCCTCAACTCTCTTTTGTCAATCAATCAGTATATCGTTGTCTATATCATCTTCTTGAAAACACACGTTTTGCGTCGGAGTTGACGTTGACGCATGGTAATACAAATCTATGGACGTGGTGACAGTTGCGTCACGGGGATGTTGCCGTCCTCCGCAGACAAAAAGTCACCCAATTGTCACGTCTCCAAATGCGTGCACCTTCATTAGAGATGATGTACGCGGTGACAGTGACGCAACAGTCACGGTGACAAAAGTCACCAGTGCGCGCTAGCTCTAAATCTACAAATATTAACACTTTTCCGTTTTTAAAACAAACGCCTGATGGTTTTGTGCATTGTGCAGAATAAAACCATTGTTCTACTTAAATGACTCTAAAACTTCAAAGCAAAATGGATCTAATTACTAATATTAATAAAATCGATTCTGATGGAAGTTTATTTAGAGTTACTCGAACTCGAAGTTTTTGTTCGCGCGGCACTCCCTTAACGCAAAAGTAGGCTTTCAACAAACTCGATAATCCGAATGTTCTCGGAATGACTAGGTCACCATAACGAAAGGGATACACGCCTTCTTCAATTTGCTTTTAGTCAAAACTTTAGTATTTCCAATAGTTACTTTTTCAAGAAAATTCATCGCCGCTGGACATGGGTTCCCCAGATAATATTACCAAAAATGAAATTGATTTTTGCCTCTCTTCATGCAAACAGATAGTTCAAAACGTTGGCACATTTAACAACATTAAGTTTTACCACAAAATACCGGTGACGCACTAATTCGCCCCCCACTATGTTTAATTATCCCAAAAAAATATTATGCTCGCTTCGGTAGCGATTTTCGACTTTACTGCAACCGTTATATCGTGTGATACCTAAACGATTCCGCGCTCGCTTCAATCGCGCATTATGACCTGTTTTGGACCACTATGCTATGACGGGTGGCACCTAAGCAGAACTAAGTACTAGTACTTATTCTGTGACCTAAGTAACTGTCCAAACTTTCCGCGCTCGCTTCGCTCGCGTTTTGCAACCGCGTCTTTTTCGCTCCTCACATCGTGTGTACGTTAAAAATAATTCCCTCTTGCTTCGCTCGCATTTTGTGTTTAGACGTCGTGTGAAATAAAAAAAAATCGATGACCGGCCGTCTCTTGGTGTTGTGGTTCGCGTTCCGGACTACAAAACCAGCGGTTGCGGGTTCGAACATCGCAAGGGGCAAATGTTTGTGTGATGAGCACGAGCGTTTGTATTATACCTAAGTCATAAGTCACAAGATGATTGTGTAATTTGTGTCATTGTTGGAATAATTATTTATTCACAAAAAAAACCATATACATATTATTATCATGATATTACTAACTAACAGCAACTTTTGTTCTGTTTTCGCTGTTAATTTCTAGAGATTTGGTCAGTATTTTTGAGGATTTTAGTCAGTAAAGTCAGTAGTTTTTGACCATGGAATCAGTTTCTACCCCTGATATCACTTTCATTGCGCGCCGCGATTTCCATTTCATTTCCAAAATCAAAATGGCGGCGGGGGTCAGTATGCCAGCTTCCATATAAATGGTTTTAAATCCCTTTATAGACATAATCCTTACGAAAAAAATATTAAAAAAATCATTTTTGGGGTTAGTTTTGTAATAATAAAAAACTACTACTCGACCAAGCCAACTAGACGAATGTCATACGACTTACTACGACGAATACAACGAAAATACCAAAGGTAATTAAAAGTCATATTGTTACAATTTACAGCAATTTACATGTATCGTATCGTCTTATTATTGGTGCTAGTAGCGATATGCTGCTGAACTGCTACCACTACTGATTGGAAACGTGACCATATTGCAAGTATCGGTTACACGCGGTACCAAACGGTTGTAGGCCAGACTGGGCGAGCGGAGTCGGGTGGCGCCGCATGGCTTGTGGCGAGTGAGGTGACTCATCCGGTGGCTGGTTGCGTGATCTGACTATCTCGGCTCGACTATAGACCGCATAATATTTAGAATGGTTCATGTCGAAAACCTTGGGTCAATGATCTAAGTCGAAAACATTAGGTACTTTTTTTATTTATTTCCACTTTAAAAGCAAATAATTCATTTGTTAGGTAAATCGTGGGCATAATCTAACGTAGTTTTATGGTGATCTATCGTATACTACTTATTTAATAAAACTAATGCCCCTACTGCAGTATAGATAGATCACCGTTAGGCCCACTTGCGCCATGGCGCTAACCCCGGGTTAACCCCTTAACCCTGTCATTTTTGTATGAACTATTCTCGGGTTAGGGATTAACCCGTGTTGGTGCAAGTCGGGCTTAGTTGCATAGAAATCAAGTGTTTTTTTTAAATATTTAACTTGTCTATTTCTCTAATATTATTCGCAGTAAATTAGTCGTTCAATCACCTTTCCCAAATCCACTCACTAAGACCCGGTATCGTTTTCTGCCAAACGTATTTAAATTTTACGCATCGTTGTGTCGATGTACATGCCGTGCAAGCCAAAATACAAAGAAAAAAAAACTTTTCCATTACCTATGACTGAACACTAATCAATACTACAATGTAGGATCTTGGGTTTCCCTAGACTTTAAGTAAGGGAATTGCGCCGCGCCGAAGCCATAAATATGCAACCACAAGACAAACAAAATCAATGCAAGTAAAACTCAACAGACTTGCAATTCCTAATTTTAACGCACAAAGTCAATGACTGTATTATTCTTAAAATATTATGGTTCTCCCGGCTCTCACGAGTCACAAGAAATCGGAAGCTTGCAGCAAAAAAGAAGTGGCCTACTAGTCGTATTCCAAGCTCTTGTCCAAAGCTCGTATCCAAAGCTTTTGACTAGTTAATTTTACATTTCTACTTCATTTTGTATTAATGAAAAAAAAAACTTTAAAATTATAAGTTTATTGTTTATTCAAGAAAATTGAAAGAATTCTTTCAAAAAATCATTTCTAAAGATACTAAATACAAACCAAAGAAACAGGCACCGCGCTCGAAGGTCGACAAACTCCACGCAGCCAGCCAGCCAGACTATCAAGTCGTTTCCGTAATAGTGCCCCCTCATAAGCACTTACTGCCTTCTTTGTGATTTGAACTTACTTGCCTCTGTCCGGACAGATAGGGTGCTTTGAAAAACGTTATTGCCACTTTGTAGATCAATTACTTTTTTACATCGCAATTATTGGCTACAAATGCTCCATCTATTAGTAACGATTTCCGCAAGGTGCTTTTCATTGTCGGTACCTAAACAACGTCAGCTAACTACTCCAGATTCCAGACTCAAAATAAACCACATGTAAAAAAATGTTTGCTAGTCCATTTATTTCTTTCTATTTTAACATAAGCTTACTAAAAGTAGGTTTTTATTGAAGTAATGATTAGACTAGGGTAATTATCTACGTAGTTTCAAATACGTAACGTACGAAACAAAATCCTCTCTTACAGCACAGCAGTTCCTGCTAGTTAAATAGTAGCATCTGAAACTGGTTGAATTAGTCTGACATTCTATTAGACCTAGTTAGCCTGTTCTTAAGAAAATAGATGTAAAAAATTTATTGACTTAAATATTGGATACCGCGTATTCGTGAATATCGGAGATGATGTCAGCTAAACGGGTTATTCAGAGCACATTGTATGTCTAGTAGATGAAATCTACAAGGTCTCCTAAGGCGATCAATACAAAGAACTTCCTCTATTACCACAGAATAAATAATAGTAGTTACCTATTACACGAATCAGAGATCCCTACGATATTGAGAATCTTTGAATAAGACTCTTAATCTTGGTTTTGCGATACCGGGACGAACTTTCGACTGTTGCTTATACATTGTTACTCCTTCAGTATTCTTCATATAATCCTATTTCCATAGCTGTTATGAGTGGGCGTTTATTGTTTAGGTCACAGTATCGCAGTGAAAGCCGACTAATGAATCGCTAATGCGTTCTGTGCTGCCCACTGAATGAATACCCACTGCTTCCGTTGCGGTGCTCCATTTTCGCAATCCTCAGGGGCTGCTAATCGTAGAATCGTTCAACGAGGTTCATTGTTGGAATTGAAAATATGCTTTACGTTTCATAATATGTTTGTAGTAGTTTCACATTGTATAGGTATATTTTAAAACCTCTTTCTTAAAATAAATACGCAGACATTTGACCGCACTCTCACCCAAACTGGTAAGTGACGATGCGGCCGAAGATGAGTCATGTCTGACTAGTAACAGCCTATTCACTCTAAAGGAATATACATGTAGATCATAGTGTTTAAGAAACACTTTAGGCGGCAAAGAATTCCACTCTATAAGCCTTAAACTACACATAGGTACGCATTGTCCATGATCCTATAAAATGTCCTATAATGATACAACATTTTCATACAATACATACATAAATTACATTTGTAATATATATTTCACAATTGAATATTAGAGGTCTGGGAACTGCATTTGCAAAAAATAATCAAATCAATATTCTTGATTAAATTAAATTATAGCAATATAATCAAAATGAATACACATGGATGAATTTGAATACAAACTAGGTACACATCACCTAGTTCTCCAACAAGCAAGCCCATTCACCACAGTGGATTGATATTCCGTTATATTATTCATGCAGTAGGTAAAGGTACATGCTTTCCTAGTAGACTCGGCCATAAATGACGATTGAGTCGACAAAACGATTAGTATATGTACTTATTACTATGTTAGTAAAATAAAATCAGCTTAAAAATTATAGAATAACAACATTAAATTACTTAAATAAATTTGTTAACCTGACCTCGACCACACCACCCAAAATGGTACAATGTTTTTTTGGAGGTCCTAAAAGTTATAAAAATGATTAATTTAGAATTTCAAATTATAAACTGTCATAGACAAAAAAAAAATAAGTTTAAGAAATCTTGCTAAAAGCACAGATTATATAATAGTTACTATGTAACAGATAAATCACTCCAAGGAAAATCGTCCATACCTACTCTTATAATAGCCTACAATTTTTTGTCGCAGACCGCTGCGCCCGAAAATGTGCCTTAAGTTTCGAACATTACGTTATTATTCCTCTGCAGCTACGCGACCTTGGAGTAAAACTATTAAAGTCAGGGTTGCCTCTTTCGATACAAGGCCTATTTTATTTGTAGCTTGGATTGAAATGTTTTACAATGATATAGTGTTTTACAGTTTTAATAAGTGGTAATGTGGAAAACAAGATCTAAGATGTTTTTCTGTGCTAAATTATTTTCAAAAATGTATTCATACATAGTTATAAAAAGCATCTGTGGGAACTTAAAGTCTGCTGTAAAATTATGATGACTTATTAAAAAGTTCAAACGTTCGAGACTCTGATAAGTCCAGAATTTTATTTAAATCTGAGACTGATTCAGGACATATTATGCTTCTGGTTGCATTTGTACAGTAAATACCAGATGTATAAATCATATTACTTAATTAGTTTGCATAAAAACGAATCGACAGTAACACAAATAATTCAACATTGCGTACGCGCGCGCCCGTCGGTTGTTGGCAGCCTACTGATTTACGCACCGCCGTCGGTGCGCTCGAGAGTAGGCTATTAACGCGCGCCTGCTAAAAGTTCTAACAGTTAATAAGTTTTTTAAACCTATTACAAAAATAAACCCAAAAAAAGTCATGCGTTGGTCAGGTTGTTTAAGAGTGCTTTAGAGCGCATGCCAAGTGATGACTATAAAGTTGTTATCAAAGCAGATAAACGACCATCTGGAACACACGAAAGGACATTTAATGCTCCAACAGTAGACGAAGTTGCCATCCTGATTGTTGGTGAACAATTGGAAAAACGCGATATTGTGCTTACACGTCGCGATACTGGGCAACTGCAACAAATATCTGAAACTCATCGATCATATGACACATTGCAATACCCGCTGATGTTTTGGCAAGGAGAAGATGGATATTATTTTAATATTAAAATGAAAAATCCATTGAATGGTGAGTATCAGTATCATAATTTATTTCATTTATTTGTAAAAGACACTGATTTAAAATAATGCTTATTAAAAAAATGGTTAATGTCTGTATTGTTTGCCTTTAAAATTTGCCTTTGAAATGGTTAATTATCAAATTTTTAATTTCAGGTGAAGAAACTACAAAGAAAGTTAGCTCAATGAATTATTACGCATATCGTTTGATGATTCGTCAAAATGCTGACAACTATTTGCTGCGGTTTCGTCGATTGTTTCAGCAGTATTGCGTTGACATGTATGTAAAAATAGAAACGGAACGTTTAACATTCATTAGGTTGAACCAAGCCAAACTGCGTTCTGAGGAGTACATCCATTTACGTGATGCAGTTAATACTGAAGGAAATGCAGCTAATATTGGTCGATTAACTATTCTGCCGGCGACATACATTGGTAGTCCACGTCATATGCATGAATATGCACAAGATGCAATGACATATGTTCGTCATTACGGTCGGCCCGATCTCTTTATTACTTTTACCTGTAATCCAAAATGGATAGAAATTACTCAATTGCTGCTTCCCGGACAAACATCAAGTGATAGACACGACATCACAGCACGTATATTCAGGCAAAAAATTCGGTCCCTGATGAACTTTATTGTTAAACAACGCGTCTTTGGAGATACTCGATGCTGGATGTATTCAATCGAATGGCAAAAGCGAGGCCTGCCGCACGCACACATTCTTATTTGGTTAGTGGAAAGAATTCAGCCTGACCAAATAGATGATATCATATGTGCTGAGATTCCTGATTATGAAGTCGATCCATACCTACATGATATGCCGTTTGAATTTAAAAGACTTCAATTTCCGATACGTCTTGCATTTGCCATGACCATCAACAAATCACAAGGCCAATCCTTAAAAGTTTGTGGTTTAAATCTAGAACATTCATGTTTTTCCCATGGTCAATTATACGTGGCATGTTCACGGGTCGGAAGACCATCTGCGTTGTTTGTTTTTGCGCCTGATAATAAAACAAAAAATGTCGTGTATCACAAGGTACTTAAATGAAGAGCAACCTATGTACTAAAATACAGAAATAATTATGAATGATTGATGTAGAAATTTAATTTTTTTTGTATTTTTTCCAATAAAAAAAAAATCTGCTTATTTATTGACATTAAGGCGGAACAAAGTTCGCCGGGTCAGCTAGTCTATATATATAAAAGAAAGTCGTGTTAGTTACTTCACTTATAACTCAAGAACGGCTGAACCGATTTAGCTGAAAATTGGCAGGGAGGTAGTTTAGAGCCAGGAGAAGGACATAGGATACTTTTTATCCCGTTCGACATCATTCCCGTGTGACTTGACATGTAACGTCAGTCACTATAAAACGTGGTATAACAAAAAAGAATCAGACTTGGAATAACAAAATTGACGTATAATGACAGCTATGTAATGACGTATGGATGACTATTTGATATTTGTAAGAAATCAATAATATAACTATTTCTATTAAATAAATAATTAACATTATTGCCCAATTGCCCATTCGTATAAACAGTGAAGTGAACTATAAAACTCGGTATGGTTAAAAATTTAAGTTTTTAGGTGAAGTGAAGTTTAATTAATAATGCCGCGACCAAGACGATCGAATCTTTCCCGACAAAGCCGTGATGCAAGAAGAATACGAAATACTGCAAATGAAAGGACTGAAGAAGAACAAGAAATTGCACGTGAACAGCGCCGCGATAGTATGGCTCGACTTCGTGCTTCTCAATCACGAGAGCAAAGTGAAGCAGCCCGTGAAACAGCTCGGTTGGCAATGCAGAATCGTCGAGCGAACAACAGAGGTCAACAAATAGATAATTTGCGACGCAGAACAAGATATTTATCAAGTGCTGATTTGAATCGAGCAGCGTTTCAATACGATTGCAGCAATGATTACAGCTTGCATCCTAGCGTTTGCATTGGGCAAATGGACGTAGTTTGCGAGTATTGTGGTGCATTAAAGTTTTCCGGAGAAACGCCTGGATTATGCTGCCTTAATGGTAAAGTGAAATTGCCATTGTTGACTCCGCCACCTGAGCCATTGTATTCATTGCTTTGTGGCGAAACACAAGAATCACGCCACTTTCTTGCAAATACTCAAAAATACAATGGTTGTTTCCAGATGACGTCATTTGGGGCAGATATTATCGAAGAACGGGGATTTAATCCGACATTTAAGGTATTTATTTTTGTACTTATATAGAATGTAGTTAAAGAATAACTTACTTTATCTATTGGTACCTATGTAGTATATTTGCTAATTCTGAACTCTACTCTCCCACCGAAAAAAGTGTTTATAACCCAGTTAATACTGTCTGGTTTTTATTTTGTAGATACAAGGACAGATTCATCATCGAATTGGATCATTACTACCTTTCGAAGATACACAGAATAAATTTTTACAAATATATTTCATGGGCAACATGGAAGAACAACTTGATCGACGCCTAGAGATCAATGCAGGAATGAAGCGAGCAATTCTTCAAGACTTGCAGTGTCTGCTTCATGAACTAGCTGACCCGGCGAACTTTGTTCCGCCTTAATGTCAATAAATAAGCAGATTTTTTTTTTATTGGAAAAAATACAAAAAAAATTAAATTTCTACATCAATCATTCATAATTATTTCTGTATTTTAGTACATAGGTTGCTCTTCATTTAAGTACCTTGTGATACACGACATTTTTTGTTTTATTATCAGGCGCAAAAACAAACAACGCAGATGGTCTTCCGACCCGTGAACATGCCACGTATAATTGACCATGGGAAAAACATGAATGTTCTAGATTTAAACCACAAACTTTTAAGGATTGGCCTTGTGATTTGTTGATGGTCATGGCAAATGCAAGACGTATCGGAAATTGAAGTCTTTTAAATTCAAACGGCATATCATGTAGGTATGGATCGACTTCATAATCAGGAATCTCAGCACATATGATATCATCTATTTGGTCAGGCTGAATTCTTTCCACTAACCAAATAAGAATGTGTGCGTGCGGCAGGCCTCGCTTTTGCCATTCGATTGAATACATCCAGCATCGAGTATCTCCAAAGACGCGTTGTTTAACAATAAAGTTCATCAGGGACCGAATTTTTTGCCTGAATATACGTGCTGTGATGTCGTGTCTATCACTTGATGTTTGTCCGGGAAGCAGCAATTGAGTAATTTCTATCCATTTTGGATTACAGGTAAAAGTAATAAAGAGATCGGGCCGACCGTAATGACGAACATATGTCATTGCATCTTGTGCATATTCATGCATATGACGTGGACTACCAATGTATGTCGCCGGCAGAATAGTTAATCGACCAATATTAGCTGCATTTCCTTCAGTATTAACTGCATCACGTAAATGGATGTACTCCTCAGAACGCAGTTTGGCTTGGTTCAACCTAATGAATGTTAAACGTTCCGTTTCTATTTTTACATACATGTCAACGCAATACTGCTGAAACAATCGACGAAACCGCAGCAAATAGTTGTCAGCATTTTGACGAATCATCAAACGATATGCGTAATAATTCATTGAGCTAACTTTCTTTGTAGTTTCTTCACCTGAAATTAAAAATTTGATAATTAACCATTTCAAAGGCAAATTTTAAAGGCAAACAATACAGACATTAACCATTTTTTTAATAAGCATTATTTTAAATCAGTGTCTTTCACAAATAAATGAAATAAATTATGATACTGATACTCACCATTCAATGGATTTTTCATTTTAATATTAAAATAATATCCATCTTCTCCTTGCCAAAACATCAGCGGGTATTGCAATGTGTCATATGATCGATGAGTTTCAGATATTTGTTGCAGTTGCCCAGTATCGCGACGTGTAAGCACAATATCGCGTTTTTCCAATTGTTCACCAACAATCAGGATGGCAACTTCGTCTACTGTTGGAGCATTAAATGTCCTTTCGTGTGTTCCAGATGGTCGTTTATCTGCTTTGATAACAACTTTATAGTCATCACTTGGCATGCGCTCTAAAGCACTCTTAAACAACCTGACCAACGCATGATGTTCATGAAGCAGACACTGCAAGTCTTGAAGAATTGCTCGCTTCATTCCTGCATTGATCTCTAGGCGTCGATCAAGTTGTTCTTCCATGTTGCCCATGAAATATATTTGTAAAAATTTATTCTGTGTATCTTCGAAAGGTAGTAATGATCCAATTCGATGATGAATCTGTCCTTGTATCTACAAAATAAAAACCAGACAGTATTAACTGGGTTATAAACACTTTTTTCGGTGGGAGAGTAGAGTTCAGAATTAGCAAATATACTACATAGGTACCAATAGATAAAGTAAGTTATTCTTTAACTACATTCTATATAAGTACAAAAATAAATACCTTAAATGTCGGATTAAATCCCCGTTCTTCGATAATATCTGCCCCAAATGACGTCATCTGGAAACAACCATTGTATTTTTGAGTATTTGCAAGAAACTGGCGTGATTCTTGTGTTTCGCCACAAAGCAATGAATACAATGGCTCAGGTGGCGGACTCAACAATGGCAATTTCACTTTACCATTAAGGCAGCATAATCCAGGCGTTTCTCCGGAAAACTTTAATGCACCACAATACTCGCAAACTACGTCCATTTGCCCAATGCAAACGCTAGGATGCAAGCTGTAATCATTGCTGCAATCGTATTGAAACGCTGCTCGATTCAAATCAGCACTTGATAAATATCTTGTTCTGCGTCGCAAATTATCTATTTGTTGACCTCTGTTGTTCGCTCGACGATTCTGCATTGCCAACCGAGCTGTTTCACGGGCTGCTTCACTTTGCTCTCGTGATTGAGAAGCACGAAGTCGAGCCATACTATCGCGGCGCTGTTCACGTGCAATTTCTTGTTCTTCTTCAGTCCTTTCATTTGCAGTATTTCGTATTCTTCTTGCATCACGGCTTTGTCGGGAAAGATTCGATCGTCTTGGTCGCGGCATTATTAATTAAACTTCACTTCACCTAAAAACTTAAATTTTTAACCATACCGAGTTTTATAGTTCACTTCACTGTTTATACGAATGGGCAATTGGGCAATAATGTTAATTATTTATTTAATAGAAATAGTTATATTATTGATTTCTTACAAATATCAAATAGTCATCCATACGTCATTACATAGCTGTCATTATACGTCAATTTTGTTATTCCAAGTCTGATTCTTTTTTGTTATACCACGTTTTATAGTGACTGACGTTACATGTCAAGTCACACGGGAATGATGTCGAACGGGATAAAAAGTATCCTATGTCCTTCTCCTGGCTCTAAACTACCTCCCTGCCAATTTTCAGCTAAATCGGTTCAGCCGTTCTTGAGTTATAAGTGAAGTAACTAACACGACTTTCTTTTATATATATAGATGTATTTCCAGAAATTATTTCTAACTACAAAAATTATGAATGGATGAGTGAGCGAGCAATTTTAGCGGCTAAGAATAAAGATGTAGATGACCTAAACAACATAATTCAAAATAAGATCATAGGAACAATGCATTCATTCAAATCTATTGACTGCGTCACAAATGAAGATGAAGCCACCAACTATCCAATTGAATTTTTAAACTCTTTGGACGTGCCTGGCTTACCACCGCACAATTTACGCCTAAAGGACAAACATGAGAGTTGCATTGCTTAATGATACATCTGCTGAAGATTTCTCGGAGCAATTGCTGACTATCGGTAATGGTCAAGTACCTGTCGATGAATCGAGCGGATTAATATCATTTCCAAATAATTTCTGTAATTTTGTCTCATCAAAAGACGAACTTATCAACAATGTATTTCCAGAAATTATTTCTAACTACAAAAATTATGAATGGATGAGTGAGCGAGCAATTTTAGCGGCTAAGAATAAAGATGTAGATGACCTAAACAACATAATTCAAAATAAGATCATTGGAACAATGCATTCATTCAAATCTATTGACTGCGTCACAAATGAAGATGAAGCCACCAACTATCCAATTGAATTTTTAAACTCTTTGGACGTGCCTGGCTTACCACCGCACAATTTACGCCTAAAGGTTGGCTCCGTAGTAATCATGCTTCGAAACATAAACCAACCAAAACTGTGCAACGGTACGCGTTTGGTGGTTAGAAAATTGATGAACAATGTAATTTACGCTACGATAATGATAGGAAAATTCAAAGGTGAGCAAGTTCTCATTCCGAGGATACCGACGATCCCGGAACCGATGAGGCGGAACAAAGTTCGCCGGGTCAGCTAGCTAGCTGACCCGGCGAACTTTGTTCCGCCTTAATGTCAATAAATAAGCAGATTTTTTTTTTATTGGAAAAAATACAAAAAAAAATAAATTTCTACATCAATCATTCATAATTATTTCTGTATTTTAGTACATAGGTTGCTCTTCATTTAAGTACCTTGTGATACACGACATTTTTTGTTTTATTATCAGGTGCAAAAACAAACAACGCAGATGGTCTTCCGACCCGTGAACATGCCACGTATAATTGACCATGGGAAAAACATGAATGTTCTAGATTTAAACCACAAACTTTTAAGGATTGGCCTTGTGATTTGTTGATGGTCATGGCAAATGCAAGACGTATCGGAAATTGAAGTCTTTTAAATTCAAACGGCATATCGGTTGGGATCATCGGTATCCTCGGAATGAGAACTTGCTCACCTTTGAATTTTCCTATCATTATCGTAGCGTAAATTACATTGTTCATCAATTTTCTAACCACCAAACGCGTACCGTTGCACAGTTTTGGTTGGTTTATGTTTCGAAGCATGATTACTACGGAGCCAACCTTTAGGCGTAAATTGTGCGGTGGTAAGCCAGGCACGTCCAAAGAGTTTAAAAATTCAATTGGATAGTTGGTGGCTTCATCTTCATTTGTGACGCAGTCAATAGATTTGAATGAATGCATTGTTCCAATGATCTTATTTTGAATTATGTTGTTTAGGTCATCTACATCTTTATTCTTAGCCGCTAAAATTGCTCGCTCACTCATCCATTCATAATTTTTGTAGTTAGAAATAATTTCTGGAAATACATTGTTGATAAGTTCGTCTTTTGATGAGACAAAATTACAGAAATTATTTGGAAATGATATTAATCCGCTCGATTCATCGACAGGTACTTGACCATTACCGATAGTCAGCAATTGCTCCGAGAAATCTTCAGCAGATGTATCATTAAGCAATGCAACTCTCATGTTTGTTGTCAGTTGCAGTTTCTTCACATGGCGCCATAGATTTGACGATTTGAGGCAAGCGTTTATTTCGTCGGCAGCCGTAGATCTTGGAATTACTGGCAGTATTTGGCGGAAATCACCAGAAAGTAAAATCATTGCTCCTCCAAAACATCTCGAGTCATTGCGTAAATCTTTTAATGTTCGGTTAAGTGCTTCTAATGCACGTTTATGCGCCATTGTGCATTCGTCCCAGATGATGATTTTCGATACCGCTAAAACTTTGGCCATTGCTGAGTGTTTTGCAATATTACACGTTGGTTCTTCAATAGTTTGAAGATTTAACGGTAATTTGAATGCTGAATGAGCCGTACGGCATCCTTCTAACAATGTGGCTGCTATTCCAGAAGAAGCAACTGCAACCGCTATGTTAGATCTCGCCCGAACAGTTGCTAAAACTAATGACATGAGGAATGTCTTGCCAGTTCCACCAGGGGCATCTAGGAAATATAAACCACCATTTTCATCATCGATTGCCTTCATTAAAGTATCATAAACTTTCTTTTGTTGGTAATTCAACAGGGGTACATTCGTTTGAACTACTAAATCTAATTCCTGGTGATCATATTCACGTTCCCGTTCCAATTCTCGATTAAATGCGTCATTCATTTCACGATATGGTGCTGGCATTCCTAACCTGATTAATAAATTACCGCACATGAGGTAACACATATCTTCGATCAAGAGTAAAGCACGATTATGTATCTCCTCATTCATCTCAATATCGTGATTTCTGGAACTGACACGAATTTGATGTAAAATATCTTCTGACATATTATCCTTGTATTTGTGCCACAGGTTACATGGGTTTGATGGAAAACATGTCGAAATTATGATAGCGAATAATGTGCGTATCTGACTTGGAGATGCACAGATAATGGCTTCAGCGATTGTCGTATCCCAATGACTATCGTTTTCTAATAACTTCAATTCTTCACATGCAGCACGATATGTTGGGAATATTACACCATTAACAGTTCGTAGTGACTCAAATGACGTTGGCCCACGCACATTTACCAGCAACAACCGCAAATAGAAACATTCATTATTCTTTGGATGAACTGTATACATACGACCAAGAGCATCAGTAGAACGCACATCTGGATACCCAGGAACCGCATCGCCTTGCTTCCGTCTTTGAAAATTCTTCGATGAAGCATTCCAAGTATAATAACGTGGCATCTCCGAGTAAAGCAAAGTTCGTGCAAACTGATCGCTTTGGCAGATTGCAAAAAAACTGGTCAATGTAGTTGCTGGAGGTGTTTCAGCACGTTGCGTAGCATTCGAAGCCGTGAAATATACTCGTTGACCATTCTCCAGATGCACCGCCAAATGCGTAACAGTAGGATGACGTTCGTGAATGGGAAATGCGAATATACGCCAAATCGCTTCATTACAGTTCACATAACGACCAACTTGATAGCGTGAAATTTCATCGTTGGTATTCGAGGATTGCAATCCAAAAACCGCCATATCACTGCCTTTCGTGACATATTTGCAAATATATTTTATGGACTTAACTGAATTGCAGTATTCAACGTTGCAATGTGTCTTGAACGATTTAGAAATAAGTGGCGAATATGGAACAATCCAACTGTTGTCGACAACGAAATCCATTCTTTTCACTTTCGTTGTGACAGTTCGACCGTTGTCATCTGGTGATCGACGCCGATACAGCGGATAACCATCATTGCCAGTGACAGTCTCCGCCGTTAATTTCCGTGGATATCGTTTAGAGCACTTTCCATCGACCATGCAAGGTGATTGGGGATTGATGGCACCACACGGTCCATGAATCATATTAGTAGTAACAACATCATGTAGGTCTGGATCGACTTCATAATCAGGAATCTCAGCACATATGATATCATCTATTTGGTCAGGCTGAATTCTTTCCACTAACCAAATAAGAATGTGTGCGTGCGGCAGGCCTCGCTTTTGCCATTCGATTGAATACATCCAGCATCGAGTATCTCCAAAGACGCGTTGTTTAACAATAAAGTTCATCAGGGACCGAATTTTTTGCCTGAATATACGTGCTGTGATGTCGTGTCTATCACTTGATGTTTGTCCGGGAAGCAGCAATTGAGTAATTTCTATCCATTTTGGATTACAGGTAAAAGTAATAAAGAGATCGGGCCGACCGTAATGACGAACATATGTCATTGCATCTTGTGCATATTCATGCATATGACGTGGACTACCAATGTATGTCGCCGGCAGAATAGTTAATCGACCAATATTAGCTGCATTTCCTTCAGTATTAACTGCATCACGTAAATGGATGTACTCCTCAGAACGCAGTTTGGCTTGGTTCAACCTAATGAATGTTAAACGTTCCGTTTCTATTTTTACATACATGTCAACGCAATACTGCTGAAACAATCGACGAAACCGCAGCAAATAGTTGTCAGCATTTTGACGAATCATCAAACGATATGCGTAATAATTCATTGAGCTAACTTTCTTTGTAGTTTCTTCACCTGAAATTAAAAATTTGATAATTAACCATTTCAAAGGCAAATTTTAAAGGCAAACAATACAGACATTAACCATTTTTTTAATAAGCATTATTTTAAATCAGTGTCTTTCACAAATAAATGAAATAAATTATGATACTGATACTCACCATTCAATGGATTTTTCATTTTAATATTAAAATAATATCCATCTTCTCCTTGCCAAAACATCAGCGGGTATTGCAATGTGTCATATGATCGATGAGTTTCAGATATTTGTTGCAGTTGCCCAGTATCGCGACGTGTAAGCACAATATCGCGTTTTTCCAATTGTTCACCAACAATCAGGATGGCAACTTCGTCTACTGTTGGAGCATTAAATGTCCTTTCGTGTGTTCCAGATGGTCGTTTATCTGCTTTGATAACAACTTTATAGTCATCACTTGGCATGCGCTCTAAAGCACTCTTAAACAACCTGACCAACGCATGATGTTCATGAAGCAGACACTGCAAGTCTTGAAGAATTGCTCGCTTTATTCCTGCTTTGATCTCTAGGCGTCGATCAAGTTGTTCTTCCATGTTGCCCATGAAATATATTTGTAAAAATTTATTCTGTGTATCTTCGAAAGGTAGTAATGATCCAATTCGATGATGAATCTGTCCTTGTATCTACAAAATAAAAACCAGACAGTATTAACTGGGTTATAAACACTTTTTTCGGTGGGAGAGTAGAGTTCAGAATTAGCAAATATACTACATAGGTACCAATAGATAAAGTAAGTTATTCTTTAACTACATTCTATATAAGTACAAAAATAAATACCTTAAATGTCGGATTAAATCCCCGTTCTTCGATAATATCTGCCCCAAATGACGTCATCTGGAAACAACCATTGTATTTTTGAGTATTTGCAAGAAAGTGGCGTGATTCTTGTGTTTCGCCACAAAGCAATGAATACAATGGCTCAGGTGGCGGAGTCAACAATGGCAATTTCACTTTACCATTAAGGCAGCATAATCCAGGCGTTTCTCCGGAAAACTTTAATGCACCACAATACTCGCAAACTACGTCCATTTGCCCAATGCAAACGCTAGGATGCAAGCTGTAATCATTGCTGCAATCGTATTGAAACGCTGCTCGATTCAAATCAGCACTTGATAAATATCTTGTTCTGCGTCGCAAATTATCTATTTGTTGACCTCTGTTGTTCGCTCGACGATTCTGCATTGCCAACCGAGCTGTTTCACGGGCTGCTTCACTTTGCTCTCGTGATTGAGAAGCACGAAGTCGAGCCATACTATCGCGGCGCTGTTCACGTGCAATTTCTTGTTCTTCTTCAGTCCTTTCATTTGCAGTATTTCGTATTCTTCTTGCATCACGGCTTTGTCGGGAAAGATTCGATCGTCTTGGTCGCGGCATTATTAATTAAACTTCACTTCACCTAAAAACTTAAATTTTTAACCATACCGAGTTTTATAGTTCACTTCACTGTTTATACGAATGGGCAATTGGGCAATAATGTTAATTATTTATTTAATAGAAATAGTTATATTATTGATTTCTTACAAATATCAAATAGTCATCCATACGTCATTACATAGCTGTCATTATACGTCAATTTTGTTATTCCAAGTCTGATTCTTTTTTGTTATACCACGTTTTATAGTGACTGACGTTACATGTCAAGTCACACGGGAATGATGTCGAACGGGATAAAAAGTATCCTATGTCCTTCTCCTGGCTCTAAACTACCTCCCTGCCAATTTTCAGCTAAATCGGTTCAGCCGTTCTTGAGTTATAAGTGAAGTAACTAACACGACTTTCTTTTATATATATAGATTATATGCCACACGTACGTAGTATGAATATCAAATCGTAAATAATTATTTGGTTGTCTTGTTACGTTATCTTCAACTTCAAATTTATTTGTTAGCTCCACAAAAACTAGTCTGAACAGCATTCCTCTCGCATAAACGCATAACCCAGTTCGAGTAGTGATTAGCATTTAATAATTTGTATGATGATTTGTGAATGTGTCATCATTGAAATGCTATTGTTTGTCCAAAGTTTCATAAATATGTACCGAAAACTATCATACGTAATCGTCATTCTAAGTTTACTTCTAGCTTCTAGGTAACTGTGCTAGGTAGGTACCGTATTTCTGATGTTACATTACAAGACGTATCTGTTCTATGTTTTATTGTAGGCAGTATACAACTTTTCTGTGGAAACTTAAGTAACTTAAATTCCAGGCTCAATTATAAGCGGATCTGTTTTTATGTCAAAATGAAAAATACACGTATCCAATATTTCCTATAGTACTATAAATGACGAAGTTGTTTTATTTTGAGTGTCTTCCACAAATAGTTAGTTTTCAGCTTCTGCCAAAAGCGTGTTACTGTTTGGCAAAGGTTGCTTGCTCCATTAAATGCAAATTAATGCCGATGACGAGAATACTGCACTGCATTGATAGTCCAGCGAGGCCTTGGTTATTGCAATCTAATCGTACTTTATTTGCAATTGATGTTGTTACTTCAAAAAGATTCGTTCCTCAAGTTATTTATGGTTCAAATTACATCGATTTAGGACACAAACTGCACCACTCAAGCACCACCCACGTAGAGCGTTGCACTGGACTGGACATGTGGGTGGATTTGGGTGTTGAAAGATTAACCTGAACTAAAATACAAGCTTGTAAAATTGAAGCTTTTACATAATTTTGATTTGTTGAAATCGTACTAAAATATCTTGAAACTCAAGAGCTGCAAAAGTCAAAATAGGAACTTTGAAAAGCGCGCATCCATGACGATTAGAAAAATTTGTTTTGGGGATGGTTCAAAATATATTTTTTGTGGGATTTTTTTAAACATTAGTCTTCTGTTTCAGGTTTGGCTCTGTTGATAGCGGGTGGCGTCCAGTACTCGAACACACCAGACACAGACGCTCCAGTATCCGCCGACAACGGGCTAGGCACGCTCATCGCCGGCGCCGTCATCTTGTGCTTGGGATTGCTTTTCGCTGGTACGTTAGAGCTAATTTACGTGACCCAATTAAAAGACGATGCTTTGAATTGCGAAAGGGCAAGCAATCACCAGCTCAAATTAAATGTAAAATGTTCTAGGTGTAAGTACACTCTACGAGCTGTATAGAAGAAGGTAATTTATAATTTTACGGCAAATTCGTTCCATACGACGCGTGAGTTCGTGTCTCACTTTTTCAGTGTGTGCTCTAAATGGCCAAGGTGTCCAAGGTAGGAGAAACTTTGGAGTGAAAAAAATATACATGAAATATCGTCATCCCACAGTTCGTGTTCAATGTTACGCTTTGATAGAGGGCTGTATAAAAGCAGACTTTCGAATTGGCTTTATAATGTTGCGCAATAGCAAACTTATGTGAGGTGAAAGCCGACGACGAAGCACACGTATTATAAAATATAGCACCCAACCCAACAATAATGCATTTACCTTGGTTCTTGAACTTTTAATTGCTGTCTTCACAGCGGAACCGCTTTGTGCGGGTCAAAATTTCGTTCACTAATAAAATATAAGGATAATATTCATATGCAAACATGCCACTAAATGCAAATAAAGTTGATTTCCTGATTTCTTAAAATAGTACGGATTCGTAAATACTATACCCTACCCTAGACCTTGGCTACGACCTCGTTAGCTATGCCAACCCTCACCTGTAAGTAAATACCATAAAATACTCAATGGCAATGCGCTTTGCATATTAAAGCAATATAACCAGAAACATTTGAGTATTGGCTTGCTCTATTATAATAAAAATAAATGGTATTAAAAAAAACTATAATAGTAATGAGGCAATAGTTTTAAATGGTAGATATTGAGCTGGCTGCTGGTGGAAGAAACAATTTTACACGATACGGCAACTGTAGTCTTTTACTTGAAAGGTTAAGGTCACCAAGGTGAAAAGGTGTGGCAATCATTATTATTATCTTCTGACTGATCATGAAACGAAGTTGGATTGTAGATAGATTTATATGGATATGAGACCACCCTTGCAGGTATTTATTAATATGTTACCGGTCAAACCTGAAATCTCTGCTATATAAAAATTATGAGGAATTCAAAATAAAGTACACCAAAGATGATGCAATTCTCGAAATAAGTTTTACTTAATTGTTCGAAATTGCTCTGAGGCTATATACTGTTTTAAACTTTCATGGTCATTCATTATCATTACAATACGGGATTGCTACCATGTAAGAAAAGTGACACAATGTCTACGTTCGCCTAAAGACTGTTTCCCTTTAGATAAACCTGGTGTCTACAAGGTTGACTGCAGCTGTGGTAGTTCGTATATCGGCCAAACTAAACGTCTCATTCGGCACGCTATGGTAGCGTGCCGAATGAAGGAACACATTAAGGCGGTCAAGAACAATGACATACAAAAATCGGCGATCGCGGAACATTTGTTGAAATCAGGTCCAAATCATTGGATTGAGTTTCATAACCCTCAGATCATTTCGACAGAACGCCATTACATACCAAGATTGGTCAGAGAAGCAATTGAAATCACCAAATACAAAAATTTCAATCGCGAGGACGGGTTTAAATTGTCAAGTGTCTGGAATCCAGTGATTCGAATGTGCAAAAACCGAAAAAACCAACCAAGTGTAGTTTCGCGGTCGGATACTGTTAGTGTTGTGTGTCGAGAACAGACGCGAGAAAATAGTGAGTTTGCAAACAGTGGTACCGGAGGTGAACGCAATAAAAGACTTAGAAGGAGGGTAGACCGATATGTTTGCCCATAACATCCCACCCGCAAGATCTTCAGTTATTCCGTGATCATGGCGCTTGCAACAGCGCCGAAATATCGGAAACTCGAAAATAAAAAGGTACATGGTAGCAATCCCGTAAATAACTATTCTAATGCTCTGAGGCTGTCACTTAATTCAATGGTTTTGGTGACTATTATGATATCATTTATAAATATCAGAAGACCTTTGTTAGAATACACTCGCAGGGGACAGGAAGACCTTTTCCCGTCATTCGCTTGTTACGCCTGACGCAAACAAGTTTGTATGTGTTTCTGTTTTCAATTGGTTCCATAGGACTTGCCATAGGCGCCAGAGTCACATCAGGCGGATATGATGTACCATTAGATTGCATATTTTATGGACGCCTTACTTCACTAATAGGGTTTCCGTTTTGAACGGAAGCTACGCATGGTGCGTTGCTATAGCTAGAAGAGACAAATTATTCAGCACTGACATGTGTGGACAGTTATTATTATGTGATAGTAGTTATCTGCTACTAGCACAGATGACCTAATTACTACTTAGAAAACTTACTATCGCCAATAGCCATAAAAAATATGTATACCATACAGCCTGTAACCTCACCTAAATAATCGTCCTCGTCTCAATGTGTAAATGACAGTGAACTGTTTGTGTACCAATTTTTAAACATAAATAACGCTTTTAGTACACGAGCTAGCTATGTAGCTTAATATAAATGCGTAGCGTTAAATTATCATCCGACTCCGAAAGAGGTCCTCATTTCGACAGCAAGTTGCTTTTTTGTAACTTTCCTTGTAAAAGTAAAGTCATTCATCAAGTTATTTTTAACTTTTTACTGTAGGTATTGATGTAAAGCGTTTTGAAACTAAACTCGTAGGTGGAGTTAAATTACGATTGCGTCGAAATTGCGACATTTGATTGTAACAGAGCTTATTTATTATAGGTGTAGGCGGCTGGGCCTGGTCCTCCAGATGGGGCGTGGGCAAGGAGGCCCCGGCCGGCGGCGCCGCGGCGCTGACGGCGCTGAACCCCTCCACCGACCCGCTGGTAGCCGCGCAGTACGCGCCTGTGCGCGACGCACCGCCCGCGCCCGATGATGAGATGCGCAACCTCATGGATAACAAGGAATGGTATGATTGTCAGCTGTTTTTACAGTAAAACACTTATTACACTATCCTAATTGTGTAGCATCCTACTTAGGAAGCACTTAAGTGTAATAAGCTTACACTATCGTATTTGTGTAGCATCCTCCTTAGGAAATAGAAAGATGTTATCGCAGTTCAATAATTCCCTCACGGTCAGGTTCCCCTGGTAACAGGGTCACGGAGGTCAGATGGCAGTCGCTCCACTGTAATTACCTGATCTGCCACATCCTGGATCATGGTCCAAAGTGCACCCTGGGCCCTCGCGTGCGAGTGCACAACCGGGATACCGCTAGGATGATGATGAATCTCAGTTCACTACTTAGTTTCCTACCTTCCTAGATAAGACGCTCGTCCTAACTAAGAAGGTGTCTGGGGCCCCACTCTGTAAAATGACATCCGTAGTTTCGACTGTAGCCGTCCCTGTCACTAATGCCAGCATATCAGCGCTAGAGAGCGCGACGGCTGGACGCAAAAATACGGACAATGCGTTACCGGAGAGGCACCTGCTTATCCATCCTACCTTTCTAGTTAGCATCCTAAGTAAGATGCGACCTTCCTAGTTAGGATCCTAACCAGGATGGTACCTTCCTTGTTAGGAAGCTACAAATAGGATGGTGTAATAAGTGCTTCAGAAAACGCGGCGTACACAATACCCAACCCTTACTACGTGACCGTTTCAGGGGGGACGGGGTCATACGGTTTTTGTCACATAGTCATATTGACTACGTGACTCCCTGTAGGAAAATTTCACTTGTAAATAGGTACAACAGACTCTTCATGTCACGCGGCAAGCGTCGCGTCGTATTGATAAAGACAAATATGAATCAATTTCTTTATTTTTAAACTTTCTGTTAAGAGAAATGGACAATTACGTGAAAACTAGAGAGGTTCCATTCCACTCACGACCATAGAACAAACAGCTTTTCTGTAATCACGACCGTTGGCTCGTGTTTTAAAGATGATAGAATGCAGGTAATCTTGCAAACCAGCGCTGATTTGTATAAAATGTCTAACAACTAGGCAATGTTTGGCATACTTTGTTTAAGTTTTAACTGTTTACTTACTGTAATCAACGAGCTATTGTCACGCGTCGCAGGTGGTGTTAAAGTTCACGCGGAGCGGAGACCCATTGTCTCCTCGTGTTGTTCAACGTTTTACTAGCTTCTGTTGTGTGATCACACTCTGCAAGAAATTTCTTGCTTCAATTGGGTACTTGACACTATCCACAAATAATTCCGAAAACCTATTCCTTGAAAATAACATCATATATGTAAGTACACTTTCATTAATATTTTTAACTATCTGCAGTATTTGATTTTTAATTAAGCTAAACTCGATAAAAAGTATGTAAGTTGAGTATAGTCAAATGTGACGTCATAGTTTACTATTCCCATACAAAATATATGGAAGAAGAGCGTTTTGACAGTTTATTAAACGTCTACGATTGGTGGTGTCAAGTAGCCAATTGTACTTATTCTATTAGAGCGTCAGTGACGCAGTGGCTAGCCAGTTGCCTCTCATTTGGGAGGTGCCGGTTCGATCCCACATGCTGCCATGTACCAATGACTTTTTTGAGTTATGTACATTAGTTGTTTCACTAACCGATGCTCTTACGGTGAGGGAAAACATCGTGAGGAAACCTGCACATTCAGGCGACTGCATGTTTAACCATGATCCAAACTGGTCAGCTTCCCCTGGTAACAGGGTCACGTAGATCAGATGTCAGTCGCTTCACTGTAATTACCTAATCTGCCACATCCTTGATCATGGTCCGCGGACCCTGGGCCCTCCCGTGCGAGTGCACAACCGGGATAACGCTAGAAGGATAATTGTACTAATTGAATTAGTTCTGCCCTACTCCCTATAGTATCATATAAAAACCGGCCAAGTGCGAGTCGGACTCGCACGCGAAGGGTTCCGTACCATTAACTTAAAACATTAGACAGTGTAGGCAAAAAAAGTATATTTATTTTTATTTTATTTATAACTAGCTGACCCGGCGAACTTTGTTCCGCCTTAATGTCAATAAATAAGCAGATTTTTTTTTTATTGGAAAAAATACAAAAAAAATTAAATTTCTACATCAATCATTCATAATTATTTCTGTATTTTAGTACATAGGTTGCTCTTCATTTAAGTACCTTGTGATACACGACATTTTTTGTTTTATTATCAGGCGCAAAAACAAACAACGCAGATGGTCTTCCGACCCGTGAACATGCCACGTATAATTGACCATGGGAAAAACATGAATGTTCTAGATTTAAACCACAAACTTTTAAGGATTGGCCTTGTGATTTGTTGATGGTCATGGCAAATGCAAGACGTATCGGAAATTGAAGTCTTTTAAATTCAAACGGCATATCATGTAGGTATGGATCGACTTCATAATCAGGAATCTCAGCACATATGATATCATCTATTTGGTCAGGCTGAATTCTTTCCACTAACCAAATAAGAATGTGTGCGTGCGGCAGGCCTCGCTTTTGCCATTCGATTGAATACATCCAGCATCGAGTATCTCCAAAGACGCGTTGTTTAACAATAAAGTTCATCAGGGACCGAATTTTTTGCCTGAATATACGTGCTGTGATGTCGTGTCTATCACTTGATGTTTGTCCGGGAAGCAGCAATTGAGTAATTTCTATCCATTTTGGATTACAGGTAAAAGTAATAAAGAGATCGGGCCGACCGTAATGACGAACATATGTCATTGCATCTTGTGCATATTCATGCATATGACGTGGACTACCAATGTATGTCGCCGGCAGAATAGTTAATCGACCAATATTAGCTGCATTTCCTTCAGTATTAACTGCATCACGTAAATGGATGTACTCCTCAGAACGCAGTTTGGCTTGGTTCAACCTAATGAATGTTAAACGTTCCGTTTCTATTTTTACATACATGTCAACGCAATACTGCTGAAACAATCGACGAAACCGCAGCAAATAGTTGTCAGCATTTTGACGAATCATCAAACGATATGCGTAATAATTCATTGAGCTAACTTTCTTTGTAGTTTCTTCACCTGAAATTAAAAATTTGATAATTAACCATTTCAAAGGCAAATTTTAAAGGCAAACAATACAGACATTAACCATTTTTTTAATAAGCATTATTTTAAATCAGTGTCTTTCACAAATAAATGAAATAAATTATGATACTGATACTCACCATTCAATGGATTTTTCATTTTAATATTAAAATAATATCCATCTTCTCCTTGCCAAAACATCAGCGGGTATTGCAATGTGTCATATGATCGATGAGTTTCAGATATTTGTTGCAGTTGCCCAGTATCGCGACGTGTAAGCACAATATCGCGTTTTTCCAATTGTTCACCAACAATCAGGATGGCAACTTCGTCTACTGTTGGAGCATTAAATGTCCTTTCGTGTGTTCCAGATGGTCGTTTATCTGCTTTGATAACAACTTTATAGTCATCACTTGGCATGCGCTCTAAAGCACTCTTAAACAACCTGACCAACGCATGATGTTCATGAAGCAGACACTGCAAGTCTTGAAGAATTGCTCGCTTCATTCCTGCATTGATCTCTAGGCGTCGATCAAGTTGTTCTTCCATGTTGCCCATGAAATATATTTGTAAAAATTTATTCTGTGTATCTTCGAAAGGTAGTAATGATCCAATTCGATGATGAATCTGTCCTTGTATCTACAAAATAAAAACCAGACAGTATTAACTGGGTTATAAACACTTTTTTCGGTGGGAGAGTAGAGTTCAGAATTAGCAAATATACTACATAGGTACCAATAGATAAAGTAAGTTATTCTTTAACTACATTCTATATAAGTACAAAAATAAATACCTTAAATGTCGGATTAAATCCCCGTTCTTCGATAATATCTGCCCCAAATGACGTCATCTGGAAACAACCATTGTATTTTTGAGTATTTGCAAGAAAGTGGCGTGATTCTTGTGTTTCGCCACAAAGCAATGAATACAATGGCTCAGGTGGCGGAGTCAACAATGGCAATTTCACTTTACCATTAAGGCAGCATAATCCAGGCGTTTCTCCGGAAAACTTTAATGCACCACAATACTCGCAAACTACGTCCATTTGCCCAATGCAAACGCTAGGATGCAAGCTGTAATCA
Organism: Pyrausta nigrata; assembly: GCA_949316185.1. NCBI lineage: Eukaryota > Metazoa > Arthropoda > Insecta > Lepidoptera > Crambidae > Pyrausta > Pyrausta nigrata. The sequence goes on from OX438943.1 coordinate 13,046,599, forward strand.
TTGCTGCAATCGTATTGAAACGCTGCTCGATTCAAATCAGCACTTGATAAATATCTTGTTCTGCGTCGCAAATTATCTATTTGTTGACCTCTGTTGTTCGCTCGACGATTCTGCATTGCCAACCGAGCTGTTTCACGGGCTGCTTCACTTTGCTCTCGTGATTGAGAAGCACGAAGTCGAGCCATACTATCGCGGCGCTGTTCACGTGCAATTTCTTGTTCTTCTTCAGTCCTTTCATTTGCAGTATTTCGTATTCTTCTTGCATCACGGCTTTGTCGGGAAAGATTCGATCGTCTTGGTCGCGGCATTATTAATTAAACTTCACTTCACCTAAAAACTTAAATTTTTAACCATACCGAGTTTTATAGTTCACTTCACTGTTTATACGAATGGGCAATTGGGCAATAATGTTAATTATTTATTTAATAGAAATAGTTATATTATTGATTTCTTACAAATATCAAATAGTCATCCATACGTCATTACATAGCTGTCATTATACGTCAATTTTGTTATTCCAAGTCTGATTCTTTTTTGTTATACCACGTTTTATAGTGACTGACGTTACATGTCAAGTCACACGGGAATGATGTCGAACGGGATAAAAAGTATCCTATGTCCTTCTCCTGGCTCTAAACTACCTCCCTGCCAATTTTCAGCTAAATCGGTTCAGCCGTTCTTGAGTTATAAGTGAAGTAACTAACACGACTTTCTTTTATATATATAGATTTCAAAAGTATTCATCACAGGATACCCGAAACAATTTTAAATAAGAGTTTCCGCCCCTGTTTCTTCACGTGAGTGATTTGAAGTTTATAGGTCCAAGTCTTAGAAATTACAGGGGGGGGGGGGGACACCGTGTAAACGACTTTGGCGGGCTATATCTCGCAAATGGTACAGTTGTTAAAAAAGTGTTGTATAGAAACCCTACCTTATTTTCATAGTCCTTTTTAACGATACCCTACACAAGGGGGTGCACTCACAATAATTTACCCCACCCTTTACATGTATAGGGAGGCACCCTTAAAAAGTGGTAATTTTAATTTTTTGTATTTTTAAAAATGAGATCTATATGTGAAGTATCCTCGAACCAAGTTACATGCAAATCAGTCGATAAACGTAGAAGATATTCTGCTGTGACAGACTAGGACGGACGGACTGAACGATCTTATAAGGGTTCCTTATCGGTCTACGGAACCCTAAAAAAACGGTCGGCCGTGTTGTGCCACGCGCAAAGTAGGAAATTACGCGCTAAGAAGTCTATTTGTTTTACAAGTCTGTTTGTGAAGTAACAAATTCAATCTTCATTGTGGTATTTTTATGTATGTACTTACCCTAATTTATATTTGCATGCTATTTGTTAATGGCTGAATAGGCGATCATTTTATTATAATATCTACATAGCTGTGATAGTTTTGTTTTTAAATTCATTATACATGTGGAATTTTGTAATGCCACTTAAAAGAAAAGTAATCTTAATACAGTAGATGGATAAATTGTATTTATTGAAAAAAATATTTAAAAAAATAAAACTGCATTCAATTAGTTTCATTTTACAGTATTAAGAGAACTTTACCTTCAGGTGACATTAATTCCAGCTTGTATAATTAATGCTACTTCCGTGAATTTTTTGCATTTCCACAAACAACCATTTAGCCGGCAGGAGGGTTCTAACAAAAATGTGTACTTTAAAACTGAATATTTCACGAACGTGTCGGCAAATCAAAAAATGATGGTCACCCACTTATTATTACCATTTTAAAAAACACGACACCACACCTCGTGTGGGGTGTAGTTGGACAGATCGTTGATGTGTTTTTTTATTGCAGCACCAAAGGTCTCTGAACTAAAAAAAATCCATTGTATAATTAACGAAGTTAAACAATTCAACATGATTAGATTAAAACTTAGTAGTACACCCGGCTCCGCATCGGCCTGCCCTGGGGCACGATTCTCATGCAGTGGAAAAAAGTTCACACTCGTAAAATTGCATACATTTTTACGCATGTGAACTTTTTTCTAGCCTGTCAAATTCACGCAACCATAATTCAACCCTATGTTGATCACATAAAGTTCCATAATTATCATTTAAAATGTTTTGTCAGATTTTAGTGGATTGGTGCCCCACTGTACGTATTTGGAGCTACTTATTAATTGATTACTTTAAATTCTTTTAGTACATATTAGCTTGGCACATCGCTCGGGGTTTTTTTTTCATAACACTTTTTGTGCAGGTAAACTTACGAGCATGAGGTTATGTCTGCCTGTACTGATATGGTTTTGGAATTTAATTAAGTAACAGTAATGCCACGGTAATTTTTTGTTGTCTTTTTCGTGGTAGCCTTATGAAATAGATTTAGGTTCACAAGAGCTATTGCCGACAAACTGATCCACAGTTTGGCAGAATATTGTTAAAAGTTATGTACTTTATCTTTTTGAAGAAGTAAATAAAGAAAGACGCGGACACGGACAGACTGACATGGCGAAAATATAAGGGTTCCGTGTTGGACTACCGAACCCTACAAAGCAAGATGTGTCTTGGAACGACTGGTAGCGAAATACTGGTTTAAATCAATAAATCAAGAGATTTCTCTCTTCGGAGTGCACAATAATTTGTACGCTAGAACTATGGGGGGGGGCTATACCTACTATAATATAACTATACCTACTGCAGCATACTGATACCTAGCAATAAATAGATAACCGTAGTGTTTATTGTTTTAGCCTGAGCAGCGCAGAGGAGAGCGACAAGATGCTGGACGGCCGGCCATCCGTGGCGTAAGTAACACACGACAGGATTCACGAGCTTAGGCAAGTCCTAAAACATGTCCCCCTATTTATTTGTGAACACGATCGAGTGGTAATATAAAATAGTCAGCTGCGAGAGAATTAAATTTATTTTTGAAGATGTATTCGGTAGTTAGTTTGGCTCTCGCTACGGCCAATATTAACTTATAATGTCGCTCTATCGTGTAACCATGTGTCCATAAGGTTAAGGTGTTGCATTTTATGGTACAAAGTTTGAACATGTGTGTAAGTAGGTAACGTGGTAAGAAAAAAGTGTGCTTGTAAGATATTTTTTTGTATCATGGAATACCTTGCACTTCCTGCCTGTCTATCGTTTGAGACAATCAAAACCGTTTAATGGATACTTTTGATTTACACTTATGCACAAATCACTCGAAATGTTTTATTCTTTTAAAACAATTCGAGCTGACGTTTTATACTACATATTTATAATATTAATACTTAATAATATTTTTGAATTCATACCATAGGTGTCGGAAACCTTGTTTGCTTTGCCAGATTTTATTAAAAGCTTTTGGTAATATTTGTCTTAATTAATTAATAAAACGTAATTAGTAAAAGACAAGTGGCCAAATTATCGTCCAGATTAGAATAGATTTAAATGTGGATATTTATTGTATTTTTAGTAAGATCATATAATACTACCTACATAGCTGAAAATCACATTTCACATTCTTTAGAAGTAAGTAAATACTTAAATTAAGTTTATATTTTTTCTCATAGATACGTCATAAAAATACGATATCAATGTGGTTCTGTTGTAAGACATTACATTAACGTATTGTTAGATTATGAGTGTACACTTTTCTCTATATTATGTAAAGCAGTTATTATTACACTATCCTGTTTGTGGTATCCTAACTAGAGTCCTACTTAGGATCCCAACTAGGAAGGTAAGAATCAGTAAGAAGAGGGAGGGGGCGGTAGGTGTGGTCGCCCCGGGTACCAAGTGGTGACAACGACAACTCACCCTTGCATATAAATAAAAATTATTCAAAACTTCGTTGTAACCGAATATTTTCGAAACTAGGAACGCTCGCGATTTGTGACTTTATTTCGGCCCCCATATTGTATGTTTTATTTTAAGGGGTGCTGAATACAAAACCGCCCGGGGTACCAAACTACCTTACGCCACCACTGTTAAGAACTAATAGGAGATTCGGTTTAATTCGATTGGACTTACTTAACCTGTCTACTCCTAGTTATGATGGTGTAATAAGTGTCTAATGATAATGTATGGGGCCGATCGTTATTCGTAGTAAACCAGAAAGAAATCCGTACAGCTCTATCATGTTTATAAGTCGCACTATCGTTGGTATGACACGGAACGTGTACCTTGAAGTATTTACTTCACTCTTTAGTTTACTACTCGGTAAAAGTCGACCAACCTCTTAATCTGTAATATGATTAAGGTTCCAAATTCGTAGAACCCGTTCGTTTCAACAGTACAAAGCCAGCCAGTGCGTTACCCGACTCGCACTTGTTTTTTTTTTATATAGTAATTTTCTGAAGAAACTTATTTATTTGTATTGAAGGACTGTTTTGTAACCTTCTTGATCCACCTTTTTTAACTTTATTTTGATACCGTCCTTTTTAATAGATTTAAGAATCAACATTATGTAATCTAATAAAGTAGGAAGTGGATTGAAATCACAAAGCGTTCAAAGTTGGCTTGATAACATTTTAACGTTTATTTATGTGTGATATTGTTTTCCTTTTATTCTTTTCTGTCACTCTTTGCTACAACATTGTACTTAATGCGATGTATTAATTTGTTTTTTTGTACTTAATGTTTAGTGCAATTTTGAAATGTTAAATATATCATAAAATTGTATCTTGGCATTTAATGTGGTATTCCAAAATGATATTATTAATTAGATTTAGATAAACATGAAGGCTCTCTCTTTTAAGAAATGACATTTCATTTGTGTGCACTAATTTTGTAATAGGCTCTGTCAAACAGAACGTATTAGCAGGACGAAAAGAAATAAAGGCCCGCTCGCGCAATTCCGGATTACCTAATTTTATCCTGAACTATCCTCTAATCCGGTACTTACAATATTTTTAAATTGTCTTGCGCCACGTCGGATTAGTGTTAACACCGTGTTAAATAGTTATTTATTCAATCAGCATCAACCATCCCAAATCTGTCAAAATATCTCAAATGTTAAGGAGCTGATCAACACAAGGTTGAAATATGGTTGCGGAAATTTGACAGATCAGAATAGGTTGATGTGGGGCCACTGTACCTACACGACGTCACCACAACAGTATTTTCTCGAGCTTATATTATTGAGTCATTTTCATTCAGTCATGGAACTACTGTTTTATAATGGAACGATGAAGATTATTTGGAAACCGATTTCTTCAATAGACGAGTTCCACAACATGGTCTGTAACTAAAAAAGGCACCCAATTTTTGTAATGATAATTATTTTTAATATTCTATCAAAAAATCGATTAATTAATCAACATCTATATGATGATACATTCATTAGTTACTTTTCTGCCTTATGTAATACTAATACACAAAAATAGTAAATTAAATATATTTATGTATAATATTGATTTTATCTAGCTTTCGTTCTTTTAAAACCATCTAGTCTCTCTCCATAGCAGTGTCTTTGGCTGTAGAAATAATTATCATCATCATAATACGTTCTTTGCGATAAGTGCCCAGCGGCAGCCACTTAAACTTACTGATCCGTAGGGCTATGTGCGTAACATTGGTTCTTCAACGTAACCCTCATCGATTCGATCTCGTAGACAAACACATGAAAACACCGAGCATATCGTTCCATCGCTCGTTGCGTGACTTTTTTATGAAGCCTCTAGTTACAGCCCATGTTTTAGATTTATTGAAGAAATCGGTTTCTAAATACCTCATCGTTCCATTAGAAAACAGTATATCCATGACTGAATAATAATTACTCAATATTACGAGCTCAAGAAAATACTGTTAAGACGTGTACGTGTGTCATATTTGACGTTATTTTAAACTTAATCGGGCAAAAGTGGCGGATTAAATCCTACGTGGCGCCGCAAGACAATTTTTTTTTGTACCGGATTAGACGATAGTTCAGGATAAATACGCTAATCCGGATTTGCGCAAGTGGGCGTAAGAGTATTAATATTGACTTCAGATGTCGCCGGAAATAAAAAAGAAAGCACATTGATGAATGATGATGAACGTTTTGGTTGATCATTGTTTCCCTATTGTTCCTTTCAGTTCTCTGTTCTGTTTGCATGTAATTTTTTTACAGAGATAGATGATCCTGTTTGTACTTACAAACGTACTAATTATTCTATTTATCCTTATATTATCGTATGTTTTTGTATGTACCTATTTTGTATTTTGTTTTTAATGTTACATTATATGATTTCATACACAATAGCTATTATACCTTAATATTCATACATGTATTTTGTACACATTTTATGTGCAACATTGTATTTGCAAATTAATTGTGTAAACTGCATACACTGGAAATAAAGTTTCATGTTTTACTATTAAAATAAAATATAAGTCGGACGTGATTTCTGTTTTATTTCGATAAATGCCATGTTTTATTTAAAGTCAGTTTTTTAGGGTTTCGTAATTTTTCGTAAATTGCCATAATACTTCGTTAATTTTTTATGAATAATTTTAACAGTTAAAAATATTCGCCATGCAACAAAAACCAGACATTCAGTAGGTAAGTAGCATGGTAGTAGATATATCTATACAGGGTGTCCGATAGTTAGTTCGTTAAGCGATAGTTTAAGGGCGTTTTAGTGAAGTTTAAATAAGAAACCAGCACACAGGTAGGATTTGAACCTATGACCTTTGGCTAACCGGGCCAACGCTCTTACCGACAGCTACTGTGCAGTTGATTCAACAGTGTGAAATTCTTGGTCTATTTTGTCTTACGTCATTGCGTGACGGCAGCGACATCTATCCGAGCTGTATTGCAACAGCCGTGGGCCAACTAGTTATTCTTTATAAAATAAATTCAACTTGAATGATGGATGACGCTTTCGCTGTTCAATGGTTTTTAATATTTTTTAACAATCACAATGTTCTTTCTTATTTATATAAGTTTAAATAAGAAACCAAAAATTCGCACACAGGTAGAATTTGAACCTACGACCTTTGGCTAACCGGGCCAACGCTTTTACCGACTGAGCTACTGTGCAGTTCATCCAACCGTGTGAAATTCTTGTTTTTTTTTGTCTCAAGTCATTGCGTGGCGGCAGCGACATCTATCCGAGTTGTATTGCAACAGCAGTGGGCCAAGTAGTTATTCTTTACAGAATCAATTCAACTTGAATGATTACGCTTTCGCTGTTCAATAGTTTTTAATATTTTTTAACACTCACAAGTGTTCTTTCTTATTTATATAAGTTTAAATAAGACACGAAAAATTCGCACACAGGTAGAATTTGAACCTACGACCTTTGGCCGGTTAGCTAAAGGTCGTAGGTTCAAATCCATAATTTTATTGCTGTTGCAATACAGCTCGGGTAGATGTCGCTGGCGTCACGCAATGACGTAATAGTTAAGACAAAAGAGACCAAGAATTTCACACGGTTTGGTGAACTGCACAGTAGCTCAGTCGTTAAGAGCGTTGGCCCGGTTAGCCAAAGATCGTAGGTAGGTTCAAATCCTTCCTGTGTGCGAATTTTTAGTTTCTTATTTTTAAACTTATTTTTATAAGAAAGAACACTGTGAAAAAAAACTATGGCGTTTTAGTTATCGAATATTAGAGACATAATCCTAATGAAAAAAATTTTAGCAAGATTTCTTTAAAAAAAAAAAGGTTTTTTCCTCTATGGACGGTTAATAATTTGGAATCGATCTTTATTTCACTTGATAGGCGAAAGCGTTACCTTTCAAATGAATCATTTTCGTAACTTTTAGGACCTCCAGATCCATAGAAATACTTTTTTTTATATAATTAAAATGGCTGCCATTTCAAGAGGGGGGAGTTAGAACCCAACATAGTTAGTCTAGTCCAAACCCGGACACACTATAAAATAAAACTGTAGGTCGAATTCTGTACATTGATTTAAAAAAAACTCCCAGGCCTTACTTTAGGTCAGTTAATTACAAAATTGTAGTTTTTTATTTCTTTTGTCTGTATGTTAGTATGTATGTTTCTGTGTGTATGTATGCATGGGTCTTGAGAACTGCTAAACTAATCTTAATGTACCTACTACAGTTTAATATCTGGTTGTAATCTAGGGTAGGTTTCATTTCGATAGTAATATAGGTACTATAGTATGTTCATGCAGATATACATTGACCCCTCTGCGCCATACTTCACGGGATAAACAAGAGGTCACGATGATGCATGATGACTGGCGCGGCCACGGGTGTACAATTATTTCCACTCGAAGTAGATGGCGGTACTGTGATTATCAACCGACTTGAAAAAAGGAGGAGGTTATTAATTCGACTGTATGTTTTTTTTGTGGCTATGTTACCGCATATCTTAGTCAGTTGTGGACCGATTTTAAAAAAAAAATGTTTACCTAGGGGCTATACCTTCTAGTTGGTTCCATTTTGGCCCAGTCGAGATCTGATGATAGGATCTTGGTGTAATCGAGGGAAACCCTCAAATTTTGAAGGCACATATAGTGTTTTCGTACTAGTATCTTAATGTTGACATGTTGTTACGCCTGATAGTCATTATGTGGAGCTGAGCTGATGGTGGAACTCCTTAAAAATTAGGAGTTTAGTAATTAAAACACCAGATGTTTTGTCAGGTACTGTACAAGATGCTAACAAAACAAAGTCAAAGACGCAGCTCCCTCCTCTTCCTCCTTCAGTACAAAATAATATTTAAATAACTTAACTGTTCTACGAAATTATACAAGAAACCTATTTCCAATTTATTATCTGTTATTTTTGGAGTCGGTGCCAGAAATTCTAATGTTTTTTAGCAAGTAAGGACAGGATTAAACCATCTCTTGGCTGCTTAGAGTAGATAGAATATCTAGCTTGGTTGGCACAGACTCCAAAAAATAACAGATAATAAATTGGAAATAGGTTGTGTCTTGTATAATTTCGTAGAACAGTTAGGTAATTTAAATATTATTTTGTTCTTTTCAGTTTAAATTTGTTTATAAAATTTTAAGTTTTAATTAGGACTGTAGTCAGTTGAAGTCGGGTTTTGTTTATTTTTTATTTAACAAGTCCACAATAGGTGTACAGTGTGTTCGGTCACCGGTGTCCGAGCCATCATGTGGCGACTAAGAAAAATTGCAACCACTTTCATGATAAGATCAACTTGGAAACCCCTTTTTTTTCCACTTCATACTAATTAGTAAATCAGCTTTGTAGATTTGTATGGAAAGGTTATATTTTATGATCTGCATTTGAGGTTCATGTAATAGACCAAGTGTTGCAGATTAACTCATCTATCACCTCAAAGGCTCTGACATCGGTGACCGGACACACTATATACATTTAGTGATACAGGGTGAACTCCCTGCACCATGCGGCAGAGTACAAATGAGAGACCACGAACCACGATTACTGGACGGCGATAGCGAGTATGACTAATACTGTATGAGTCAAATTGTATCATCAAGTCCACGCAGATGAAGTTGCAAGGAACTACTAGTTAATAATAAAATAAGTTAAGCAAATATGTATATATTTGATATAAAAACATGCTACGGTCCTTGTTCTTACAAGTCTTTACTTGTAAGAACAAGGTTTTAAGGTAAGTTACATTTTCTATACATTGTTACTGTAAACATACTGTATAATAATATACTTAGAACTAATCAGTCTCTATTGGAGCGACGCCACCAAGGAACTCCAGTCTCTTCTTCATCAGCACAAATACTTACTGTGGGTCTGAAAAAATAATTTGTAATTAGATTAACTTTCTTTACGCGTGTAAATATATATATGTGTGTGATGCAATGAATTTTGAACTTCATAATTTACTTCATGTTGACTGATCGATATATAACAAGAAGGGGTCTCTGATCTGGGGCCCAATTCTCGCGCCTTCGATATTATATCACATACGATATTTATCGAAAAAACATGACGGATATCACAAAATGTGATAAATATTTGACATTTTCATACTTCGAGAATACGCAACATTTCAATTTTGTGATATCCGCTATGTTTTTTCGATAAATATCGTATGCGATATAATATCGAAGGCGTGAGAATCGGGCCCCTGTCCTGAGAAGGTCTGACTCAGTCAGTTCAGTTATATAAGAAAAAAAAGTATGTACTACTTACCTATACACTTGGTTGTGAGGTAGAGTGGACGATATTAATGGGCAAGCTGTGGCTGGTGTCTCCTGTAATATGAAACATAAAGCACAAACTAAAGTATTCAAATTGAATATTAGGTTTTCCTTACTAAGAGTTACGATACAATTTTTCAGGAAAAGGAGCTAATAAATCCTTTGATAAGGTAATGTAATTTGCAGTCTGATTATTTAGTAGAAATAATATAATAAATCATCATAACAATAATTTAACAGTTAGTTTGATAAGTGTTGTGGTGTCACTACCTACAGTATAAATAATAACTAGATAAGCTACTGAAGCTTTGGTCAAATTAATGCAGCTACCCTCTGAAACTACATAAGATGCAAGTTTCCCTAAGAGCTGAACTGAAATTATGTAAACATTCAAACTTAATACCTGCATAGATTGCATAGGTATGTGCATATTGGCACGGAGTTTGCGCTGTCGGATCTCACGTCGAACACAGCATTGCACACCCAGCAAAACACCACATACACATGATGACAGGCACCCTAAAAATGTACAGGACTTGTCAGCCAAAACTTACATTTGATATAGGAATGTTGAGATTATATTCATCAATACCTTACCTATGTAAACTAATACGCCAAGATCACCATTGCGGTTTGTGCGTCGCAGCACTATGCCAGCTATGCATAATGAGATCCCAGTTAGTATACCTACTACAAATATTACCTGAAATAAAAAATCATGTCATGGTATTATATTTTTAACGTACCAATTAGATTTTGAGATATGTACTAGAGTTCCATACCCAAAGGGTAAAAAAACGGGACCCTTCTAATGAAAACTGGTCAGATTCAAACAAAGGTCATCAGAGGGCTTAGTGCAAGATTTGTTGCCAACATTATAGGGTAGTAAATAAATTATTTTTAGAAGAATCTTTTACTGTATAAAACCAATTTAATCATAAATGATCGGTTATTGACCTAAAATAAAATATTTTATTTTTAAGTTCAAACCCCCATAGCTTGGCCCGGACTGGTAATAGCTATATACTTGTCATAATAAGATTTTCTTTTTACCTTATAATGAATATAAAAAATCTAGGTTTGGTTCATGGCCGCGCGACAATAAATAAATAAATAAATTGTTTCAACAAACACACCAATTACCAATAAAAAGGCACCACCTTCCATACAAAATTTGTCATTGTCTTATCGCCACATATCGGTTCCATAGGAGAATCCCCACCTGAACATGGTGTCCTTGCATCTACCGACTTGGGACCGGAGTCTGTTAAGGGACTTCCAAGTGGGCCATGGCAGTTTGTGTCCTGAAGGGGGATGTTCAGGAGGAACGAAGGGAACAGGCGGTAAGGGTTCATTCTCCCACAGGACACGTCTAGCAGTAGAGGGGTCGCGGTCAAGAGGGGGAACGCACTTCATAAAGCTTCTACGTCTTTTAAGTCTTTAGGGAACTGTACAGTAAGCGTGCATTAGATGAAGTGCGCTCTTCTCCTGTTTTCGACGCTCTACTCCGATTGCCACCCGTCTGCGAATGCCGGGGGTGCGATACCAGCTAGTGGATACAGCATTTCCACAGGAGTGGGTTTGAGACAGCTTGTGACATTTCGGCAGGTCTCGTTTAAAGCTGTATCCACCAGCTTTGTATGAGCATATCGACCCCAAACTGGACACGCGCATTCGCCAACGGAAACGAAAGGGCTAGAGCGGAAGTCCGTAAAACATCTGGTGATCCAGCTGATGTTCATTTTGCGGTTAGCGTCTCTATTGCGCAAGTGAAAGACACAGAACTCAGTTTTAGAATGATTGGGTTGTAGAGCATTTTGTGTGCTCATAATAGTGCTCAAGGTCACTTAGGCTAGAAGTCAAGGCTGCCTCAACCTTCACAAAGTTCGCGGCCTGTGCAGTCAGTGCCAAGTCGTCGGCGTACAGGAAACAGGATGTATCAATAGACATTGGCTGGTCATTGGTGTAAATGTTGAACAGCAACGGCGCCATTACGCTCCCCTGAGAGAGGCCGTTTTTTTGTGTTCGCAATCTACTTTTTTCTTCCAGAAGATGAACTTGGAAGCGCCTATTGTGGAGCATTTCTCTAAGGATATGCACAAATCCACAGTCTTGGGTAATAGACTCTACCTTCCATAAGAGACGTCTGATGTTTACAGTGTCATAGGCCACAGATAAATCGACAAAAACCGTGCCTGTCACTTTATGTGTTTCAAATCCGACCTCTGTTGGGTAAGTTTAAGTATCTGACTGCAGCATGACTTTCCCGGACAAAACCCCACCTGCTCGGGTATTAACTTCGGGTCTACAAAGGGGGAAAGACAGGCCAAAAGCATTTTTTCAAACAGGTTATAAGTGTGGCAGAGCAAAGAGATTGGGAGATAGCTTTAAAATAAATATTTAAGAGGGGCTTACATACAACAATTTTTTTGCAGTTTTTTTCTAAATATTAATAATGGCAAAAGGTAGACGCTTGAAATAGTTACAGAATATCTAGTTGTATAATTACTTTAGAAATAAATATAGTTATATTTACTTTTATATTTATATACTTTTCTTGGTAGTCTCTATTTGGATTTTATTATTATAATTATTAGTTATCAGGCAGGCAGTTGAGACAACTGATAGCCGCCTGTATCCAGTTCTTCACATTAGGTTTTCATTACATTTTGGATACTGAAGGTGATTTTTTGTGCTTATGTTTTAATGTCTGACTAAAAAAGAGATTGAATAAAGAGATTATAAATTACCTGTAATATATAATAGCACACATATTCAAATCCAGGGCAATGTCCGCCACAAGCACCTATTATTGGCACTTCGGGGCTGACTGACGGCACTGTTGGAACCGGGGACCTGTTCCCCATTCTAGGATCAACATCACATATTGGAAGCGAAAAGGCTGATGCACATGGGGGGAATGAGTAAGCAGCTGTCGAAGGAACATGGCCCTTTTTGTAACTTTGCCATGTTCCTGTGCCATATGGAGCTTGGTAGACAGGCGAAGGTGGTCCATATTCTCTTACTGAACTGTTAAAATAGTGAGGTACCTGCAATAATTCACGACATTAATAATTATAATTTTATCCAAAGAATAATATAAAAATATTTTTTTTAATCTGACCGCGTGAATATTGCGATCTTACATGATAGGCATTATCGGAGGTTGAGCTGTCGGTTCCTGGCATTTGATACACTGTGTTGTTTTCCTCAGCCCAAGGGTACTTCACCCTTTGTTGTGCAGCCGTCATGAACTGTACCTCACTCCGAGGTACCATAGTAGTCTGGTAAGGATGCACGCTGCGCGGCGCAAGTTGCTGTTTAAACATTTTTTCACAACAAGGACGAAAAGTTACCTGTAATTTAACCATGTTTTAGAAAATAAATAACCCCATGCGAAGACAAACTACAAATATGACTTTGACTCTTACTTACCTCATTGTAACACAAGGTAAATTAAATATTTATTCTAAATAATTTATTTCAAGTTACACGAACGCTATTTCATTAAATAAATTCATGTTACAAAATCCAATAAACATTTTTTGACAAAAATGGACGAATGGAACGAACCACCTATAGGCATACTCTTTATAATTTGTGGAACGAACGAAACGACGCAAAATTTTTTTTGATTGATGTCAGTCCATTATGTCTTCTTCTTTTTTTTCAATATGGCAATCCACGCCTTTCTTCAGTCTTGCAATTTGTAGACCGAGAATGACTTTTGCCATTTTCAAATTGGTGATTTTGTTGCGGTTAGGTAGGATTAGGCGGGTTGGGATTGGATTATTGGGTGGGATGATAGGCAGGTATATAAATATATTTAATATTAATAATAATATATAATAGTATTTATACAAATTTTATAGGATTACAGTTTGATATTATGGTACTTTATAAACTTTATAAGAGAATAAATATATATTTTATTACAAAGCGATAAAATACATGAAAGGTTGTAAGGAAGAGGAGCTTTATTTTTGACTAGGATGTCATGAAGTTGTAAAGACCTGTATAAGGGACAATTAAAAAGTATATGTTGTATATTTCCTTCCTCTAAGCCACATTCACAAATAAAAGAGTCATTGATGTGGAGTTTTGCTAAGTGAGCGGGAGAACTACAATGTCCAAGACGTAGACGAGAAATAGTAGAAGAAATTCGTTTCTCTAAGCGAATTTTAGAAAACCAGGGTTTTAATGCTATGTTACGTTGAAAATTATGATAAAACCTGCCTTTGGATTGACTAGAGCTCTGCCAATCTTGGTTCCAGTCGTGTATAAGAATAGCACGAGAAACAGTTACTAAGTCTTGACAATAAACCGTAATAAAATTATCTTTACCCTGTCTAGCAGCCAACTTCGACAGTTCATCGACCAACTCATTGCCCTGAATACCCGAGTGACCAGGAATACAGGCCAATTTTTCTTTTAAGTTACCATTATGACATTGCAATAATTTACTTTTCACCAACAATGAAAGAGGGCTGAACGAATTATTATTAAAGGGATTTGCAAGAAGAGACTGTAAAAAACTCAATGAATCCGTGAATATAAGACTATGGCTAATTTTAAGACTAATTATATAGTTGATACACTCTAGGATGGCCAAACCTTCACCACTAAAATTAGATGATATGCTTGGATATTTAAAGAGTTTAAAATGACCGGACGACTGTTTTAAAAAGGCTGATCTTACATGGTTTCTTGAATTTAGGGCAAAAGGATTATCTGATATAACTTTGGATGCATCAGTAAAAAAGATTTCAAAATTGTTAGCATGTTCTTGAACATATTGCACAAGTTTGTGATTTGGATTAGTTGTGTCTTTGTTAATGCCTATTGACAGACAAATATCAGGCTCAAAAATTAATATTTTAAAATCAAAAAAGAATAATGGATGACATGGAAACTTTTCCAGTTTACATTCTAGTTCAATAATTTTTTTATAACTGTTTATGAGGTAGGGGATGGGTTTATTACGTAAGAAAGGATTACTATTATTAAAAAAGTCGTTAAGTAATCTTAACTTATCAAACAAGGGATGGTTATCGAACTGTCTGATTTTGAACAGGAACCTATCGGAAAGGTATTGACGTCGGAGATGAAGAGGAGGATCTGCACATTCCACTTGTAAGGCATTAACGGGAGTGCTACGCATTGCACCTAAAACGATTCTAAGGCTTTTATTCTGAATAAGATCTAACTTTTTAAGGGCTGTTTTGCTAGCAACGCCGGTCGTAAATGAACCATAGTCCAACAAGCTTCTTATTAAGGCGTTGTAAACTAGTCTTAATGAAGTTGGATGTGCTCCCCACCAAACACCTGCCAGGGCTCGCATTATATTTAGATTTTTTCACATTTATCTGATATATAATTAACATGAGCTAACCCATTACATTTGCTGTCAAACTTTTTACCTAAAAATACCTTTTCTTCAGCCATGGGAAGTGCAGAGCCATCGACTATTATATTGACATCTGTTGGGCTAAGATATACAACATCGTTAAATTGTCGTTAGACATAAGAAAATTTGTCATCGTGTCTTATTTTATCATTTTTCCTAACATGGCAACCACTTACGATAGAAATACTTCCCACGAGAAGCCTTTATCCACACGACCACAGATTATATACAACATTTCGTTGATATTCAATCATTCGTTCAATTTTACTACCGATTTGGCTTAAACACTTAATCCCAAGCACGACTATCGATTTAAAACTAAATTACTTACATCTGTTTTTGACCTGACATTGACAGTTTTGACAGCCGAGTCCCTACTCTAGTTGACGATGTCCGATAGCCATCTCGCTCGGTAGCGATGTCATTCTGGCGTGAGTGACAGGGACGGCTAAAGTCGACAATACGGACAACGTCAATCGGAGTAGGGCCTCTGTTTTATAATATAAATCAAAGTCAAAGGCGTACCCATTAATATTTTCCAACAAATTGTGTTATTAAACTAACAAATGGAAATGAAACTAATATGATCATTTACTTTTAGAAAACTGTGATGTAATATAGGTACAGATTACTTATCATACATGAAAGCGCACCTGGGTTTTGCTACCTTCCTGACTCCTCAAGGAGCTGCTAAGGTGGAGCAACCAGTAGGATTACCTTAGGCCTATATTGGTTGGACGAACTGGGTCCATATCGCTCAGTAGAGCAGTGAAACACAGTAAGTATTGAAGCATTTAAGCAGACATGCAACATTTTGTCATAGTGTTTTCTTTGGTATTTGAAAATTTGGTAGTAACTAAACTTAGTATACCTACATACTTAGACGTTTAAGTATGCACAGAAAGAAAATACATATTAGTTTATTAAATAATAATATGTGTTTACATTGTATTTCAGGATTTAATTTTGGAAGGTACGCTGGAACAGAACAAAATTGGATTCAAATGTAAGGAAAAGTTTATTTCACAGAATACTTGTAGTAGTACCAACATGCATCACTTTGATAGTAATTGTGAATAATTTTTGATCCCTTCAAGCTTGTGATATTTTAGTAAATATCTATTAACATGTTCATTTGATTGTTCATAATTATTATGATTTAATTGCTTTCAACATTTTCCACCTTTAATAGATACCTTGAGTCACCTGTAACAAAATCAAAAGATATCATGAAAAACATAGTATTAAAGAGTATGTATTATTTTTCAGAAAATGTCATCGCAATCAACGTTGACTTGTAAGAAGCAGTGGAGACTATGATGATAAGACTTATTGTATTAAAATTTTAAGAAAAGGTTTATCGTTTGTAATACCTTATTATTATCCTATAAAATTACATATTATTGTTTATTTGACTAATGATTTTTCTACTTCAATTAATTTTACTTTTATCCACCTTTATGTATAATAAGGTATATAAGTATATGGCATGTAGGTAAAAGTAGGCTCCCCATAAGTTATTCAAAAGCAAGTTAGGCGCAGATATTGACTGGAATACTTTTTAGTGCACAAAGCTACATTAAGGAAGTTTACATATCTAAGATATTTTAGTGTGCAAGTTTTCACAATTTATTTCACCGATTTACATACACTTAATATATGCTTCCTACTACTGGTCCTAGACTGTAGACACTGCTTACAGTAGTTTGGGCTTAGCACAGAGAGCGGTGTTGTCCAATTTGCTGTTGTTTTCATGGTTCAAAAGGAGGCAACATAGGTAGACCCTAAGAAACAAAAATAATGATTACCTAACCTATCCTACCTATGTAAAATAACATACATTATAAAAGGTTAGGTTCTGTTTTCAATACAGTATTTTGTAAGTTTATAAAACACAACAATAACAGCTATTCTTTGCTTTGGTGTAGGTAAAAGAACTCTTTGTGATAAATGATTTACGTAAGTGTTTATATTGGAGATCTCACCTTCAGAAAGGCTAGATTCTATAAGCCTTCTAGCCGCTAGAAGGCTTATAGACTCTAGCTGGGGCCAAGCTAAGCCTGTCAATGATGTGAAATATCTGTATCCATGGGCTTAAATATTCGCCAAAGCGACTGAAATACACTCTCAAAAATCGACTTGATCGCAAATATCACCGATGCGTTTCTGTCGTATTTCTTACACTGGTCGTTCATCAGATGCGTTTAACACAAAATATATAATGGTATTATGGTACGGACATATTTTTCGCATTTTACAGTTTTTCACCGACTTTAATCAAGTTTTTTCCTTTGTCGTTAGCACCAAGTGACCACGATAATATGTCATGCGAAAATGTCAAAAATAGATTAAAATAGACAAATAAAAGAGACTCATGTTAGAGTGTGTAGACAATTTTATCGTTTTCTATCGTATTTCGTATTTTGACAGTTAGACATGACATAAATGGCATGACATGTTAGCAGCGGTAGACTAATGATATAACGCTGTCAAAATACGATAAACGGCCGCGATAATGATATATTGTTTGGCTTATGCTAGGGCCACTGAATGGAACGTTTTCTCGAAAAAATTACTACTGTACTTTTAGAAAGTGATAGTGACAGGTTTTGATTGTACAACCAGCTGCAAAGCCCGTTTAATGATTCTTCCAGATCACGCGATGCAACTTCGATTGAATCATTAACGGAATAAACTAAAACGTCATCAGCGTACTGTAGGATTGCACACTCGGACGAAATTGAGTTCTCCAGGTCTCTTGTGTAGATATTATACAAAAGAGGACTAAGGACCGAGCCTTGAGGAACTCCTTTCCACAGATAGCGGGAAACACTAACACCTGAAATTCTTAATTGAATAGATCGTTCACTGAAGAGATTGAAGATGAATGTAGATATAGTTTTCGGGATACCGAGCTTATGTTTTAAAATAAGAAGGTCTATCTGATCATAAGCTGATTGTATATCTAAAAAGGCTGCTGTAACCGACTTGTCTTCAGAAAAAGCTAAAAGAAGATCCGTGGAAAAAATGCTAAGATTATCTGATGTACTTTTACCCTTCCTAAAACCAAATTGCGATTGAGCCAAAAGGTTATTGTGTTCTAAAAACCACTCTAGTCTATTTTTGATAAGGTGCTCGGTAATTTTAGAAAAAACGGATGACATAGCTATTGGTCTATAAGAAGATGAATCGGATGGGTCTTTTGATGGCTTTAGAATAGGCATAACAACATGAAGTTTCCAAGAAGAGGGTATAATACCAGTACTTACAATCAGATTGATAATAATTAGAAGAAAAGTCAAAGTAAAAGAGCTTAAATGTGAAATAAAAGAATAGGGTATACCATCTTGGCCTGGGCAGGAATCTGTAACACGACTAAGAACTAATTGTAATTCCTTCATTGAAAAAGGCGATAGAAATTGGTCATTGTTTGTCTCATACTCTGTGTTAATTTCATAAGGGGCAATGGGTATTTGGTTTTTATTTGGGACATAAGCTGGCGCAAGTTTATTATCAAAAGCATTCACCCACTCTAAACTAAAAGAAGTATTTTTTTTTTTTTTTTTTTTTTATTTGAAATGGGTTTGCTCTTGACTCTAGACTAAGTATGATTGTTATTAGCTAAAGAACATCTATAACGCCTAATATTTTTCCAGACAATGGTAGATGGAGTGTCCGGACACAAAGAAGAACAAAATCGCTGCCAACCTTCTCTCTTTTTCCTCTTTAAGAGACGCTGCGTAGCAGATGAAACATTTTTGTAATTCAAATACGTTTGCATATCTAGAAAATCCCGACACTGTGTCTCTGCGGCTTTACTTTTTTTGATCGCAAGTGTGCAATCTTTATCCCATCATGGTGGAGATGGTATTTTATTGTTAGCAACATTTTTAAGTTTGAAAACTGCATCAGCTGACGTTTGTATGGCATGAACCACGGGGTGGAAACGGCCATAGAGATGACATAGAGTTAGTGGGCAGCGCATTATAATCTATGCAAAAATCAGGATCCACTATTTCGCACAGACTATGTAGCGATACGACATCTGGTGATGAAGTTCAGAACTAAAAAAGTATTTTCAATGAGGGTTACCACTTTAGGTATAATCTCCCTGAATATTAGGGTAATTATAACGGTGGAAGGGGAATTTAGTAGAGAAAATATTTAAGAAATAATATGAATTTTGTAAATAAAAATGTAAAACACAACAATTTTAAGATAATTATAGTAACTTTTGACATACTTAACTCAACTGTCGGTATCATCATTGAACTGCTTGCAAATGCTGGTGTATTACATCAAAAACAAGCTTTAACTATTTTATTTTATTATTTAATGACCCTTAATGCACTATTAAGAAGACAATACATACAATTTCATCATCTTTTAGATGACTTTGGTTACTCTGGAGCGGTATATTTTTGAATGCTTAGGGAAAAACATATTTAGTTGTTGGCAGCCCTATCTGACATTGAGTTTTCGAATTCGGCCGTTTATTTATTTGCATTTTCTATTAAGTTCTTGCAAATTGTTTTAATTGTTATTAACCAAATCTCTTTTGTTTGATCTTTTATCTTTCAGATATGCCGAGATTCTGCGTGATTCCGGAGTGCCCATCCAACAAGAGGAAGTCCATCAGGACGTTTCGGTTGCCTCGTACTGATCGATTGCGAGCAATTTGGATGGAATATCTTATTCCTATTGTTCCCGAACTAGCATCACTCACTAAAGATCAGCTTATTCACTGCAAGGTTAGTTCTAAAGTTTACATTTATCGATACACATGATATCTCTGAAATACCTAGAAATTGATACACCTGCCTCTAAAGCGAAGAAAGATCCTGTGTAGTATCATAACACACCTAGTAAATTATACTAAGAAAGATTTTTCAATAATCCTGATGAACAGAAGATCATCTTGTTATTCTCTATTCACTATTTTACAGTCATAGCACTCACATCCTGTGTATGTTTATTTTATAGGTTTGCCAACTTCATTTTGAAGAAAAATATATACAGAACAACAGAAGGCTATTGATTTGTGGTCCAACATTGTTTACACCAGCAGAAATTCTTTCGAGGCAGCCAACCAAACCATTTCCTTCACTATGTGAGTAGTTCAAGAACTTTTTATATTCAGTGAAATAGTATGAAAAAGGTACCAATACAAATAATGTAAGCTAACTTATCTACACATACTAAAGAAGCTACAGAGGTGTAATGTGCTGCCATAAATTTATTCATCAAATTACTTTTCATATTGTGTGAAACATGCCATACTTGCCCGCTTGATCTGAAATAATCATAATAAAATAGAAAGTTCTAAAGATTGAACAAATAAAATGAATCTTTGCAGATGTGAGAAATGATCATTCATATGCATCACCTTGTTATACAAGAAATTCTGGCCCTGACGGTATATATTTTTCTTAATTTTCATGAATAATTTAACTAGTCTTGGTCATTTTTGATTTTGTGGTGTTGAATTATCCAATGTCTTGCAGATGTGATCAGGAAGGTGATCACAATCACCCGTGACCACAACTATTGTTTGGGTAATAATTGTAGAATTTGGTTGTTCAATTCTAAACATGTAGTTGTATTTTATACAGGGTGGTTTTGTATGCTAGTTGTAGGAAGAAAATTTTCAATAGACACAAGAATTTCCAAAAAAAAATTAGCCTTAGTATTAGTAGTATATAATCTAACATATTTAGGTCAAAGCAGACAAGGTGAGGTTTAAGATATTTGTGTTGGTAAGCAATAGATTGTAGCATTAATTTCAAACAAATACAAGGTCAATGAATTGAAAACAAAATAAATATTATCATCAATCGTAACGGATATTAAAGTATGTGTGGTAATTATTAACAAAGATTACCGGTGCCTTACATAAATGCTAATGCTTTGTAGAATAGGTTTGTGTAGAAGTCTAGGGTTTGTTTACAAACTGCGCTGATTAAGCAATGATATTAATAATAAAGCTATAGCAAAAAAAGTTTTTCTGCTAATACTTTAATATACTATACTTTAAACAAGCAATTCTTGTATAAATATATATATATTCCAGTGACATCTTTTGTACTTCTTAGGTGTAGAGGAACACCTCGGGGTTTTTAGCCGGTAAAAGTCCGGCATAACCACATCTTTCCCCGTAGATGTGGTATCCATGAGGATTTTCCCCGAGTTAACAAAAAAAAAAAAAAAATTAGCCTTTTATTTCAGGTCGCCCATTATGCAGTATCAAAAAAACCGCCTGATATTTTTCTTGTTCCCTTCAATATGTATCACATCTTCAGATTCAAATGTTATTATTATTTATGTTTTCTTCTTTACTTGTTACTTAATTAAGTTGTGTATTTGAGTGCCTATTTTTATAACGTTAGTTAGGCAAACTTAGTCGTCAAATGCTTAATGATTCTGTAACAACTGTCACTATTTGATGTTCATTGTACACTTATTGTAACTTTTACAAAACCTGAAGGATATTATGATGATGCATATATATATATATATATATACATACACATGATTCTCGGACTCATCATTATCATAATATCCTTTTCGTCTCGTTACTCATTTGTATGTATTCCGCATGTATAAATTAATAGGAGTTTAGCTAATGCATGTTTGTTGTTGTATGGCATGTTTGTTTTATATTTTTTCAAACTTATGTTCGTTTTTATAATAATTTCTCTTCCATGCCAGTTAATCATAATCAGTGTGCAATATACATGTATCGAATATACATACATCGAAGTATTCTAAAATTACTAGTATGGTGTACTGTGTGATTTTGGCATTGTTATTAGCCTATAGTTTTAATTAAACCTTTATGTATTTTTTGTTGCAAATAGTTTTCTTTAATGTTGATACTGATTTAAGTTTATAACAGTCGAGACGAATCCTAAAGTTACGTATGACAGCTCAACCACAGGTCGCTAAAACCTTGTTACGTCGCCATCTTTTCAAATCAAAATTCAGAAATACCAACTAATTACAAACAAAAGATATACATTATAACAACTCTAACCTACACAAATTGTTTCCTAATATTATTATCATTTTTAATGCTAGAAAATTGAAAATAAAAAATTGACAAACGTCATACGTAACTATAGGATTCGGCTCGACTGTAACTAAATTCTTGGCTTAGCTTGACACTATTTTTTGAGACAGTCTGTATAATTTATTTGGCTAAAATAGTTAATATTTTTAGTAAGTTAATAAATTGTACAATATTGAACAAATAGGTCTCTATCCACAATAATATTATAAATGCAAAGTGTGTCTGTCTGTCTCTTAATCTTAGATCTATGTACTGTCGAGGTCTCTCGCACCTTAAAAGAGCAAAAATGTTTTTCACCTAGCGTCGTCTTTTATTTAAAAATACGCCCGTTGTTGTGTTAGTATTTTATGCTTTAAAGTGGTTAGTAGGTAGACAAGAGTGCGAGAGAACTCTACCGAAGTTTAGTCGTTGTATGGTTTGTTTTTATAATACTTCAGATGCAGTTATCAGTTGAATCCAATCGAGATAGCAATTGATTGTTTGTAAACAACGTTGCGAGGGATAAATAAAACTACATTGTACATTTTTTCTCACAATTAAACGGTAAGCTATAAAATTAAAACTTTGGAACTTATGATGAAATCTGTAACGGTTTGTGTTAGGTGTGAGTGTACAGTAATTATGTCAGTCGTCACTCTACTAAATGTAGTTTTAGTCTTATTTAATGTAGGTTAGTTATTATAGTTCTCCAATTGCACTCTACGTATACATAATTATTGTAAACTTTGAATATTTATGATACGTCTTAGCAATTCCGTTCTGCATTATATTTTTATTGTATCTTTTAACAATACAAGTTTTTCCAGTGTTTCTAACTGTTTTATTTTCAGGATTTGTCACACTAGATGCGTTCTGCGGTCAGGTCAATGTTGCTCATTCTTAGTGTGGGCTGAAATTACTTTGACCTGATCGCAGAACGCATCCAGTGTGACAAACCCTTTTCCTGAGCCAAAAATAATATAACTGTATAGTAAGTACCGTTATTAAATACCTATTCAATAACGATAACGTTAATTTAGTGAGCAAAGATATCATCTGTGCCAGAGAAGCCATGATCAAAAAAAACAGCTGTCATCGGTCATGCGCTAGCTGTCAAAATTTTCCACTAACTCAGGCGCCCAAAAAGGGCCGTTTCCTATCTGTCTTTAGACATACTCTTACTAATCTGTGGCATGAACTAAGCTGTCAAAAGAAGAAATGAGGTTATCTTTAGAGACGATTGGCAACAATTTTACTTTTGCCTCTACCAATGACCTGTATAAAGCCCAGTCGCAATTGTTTAGATTGTATTTTAGCATAGGAGGCAAAGAAGTTACTGAACGATTGTTTTCTGGCAAAGTTATGACAATGGGATAATGATCACTGCCAAAAGAATAAGGTAAACAAGTCCAGGTTAAACATGGTAACAGAGCAGAGGAGCAACGAGAGATATCTAGGAAGCTTAGATTTTGGCCAGGGCAAGGTCCCCTAGTAGCAGATCCATCGTTGAGAACACAAAGATTAAAATCATCAATAACATCAACAATTGCATTTCCTAACTGGTCGTTGTTTGGAGCTCCCCATAAAGAATGGTGGGCGTTGAAGTCACCTAAGATCATTAAAGGAGCAGTAAGATACGACAAACAATTTCGTAATAGTGGGATAACAGATGTGTCCTTACAAGAGATATAAACTGCCAAAATTGATATTTCCCCAATTTTGGCTGCAACAGCATTGAAATGTTTATGGTTGAAGGCTGGAAGTGAAATAGAAGTAAATATATAGTTCTTTTTAATAAGAAGGGCGGCTCCACCGTACCCATCGTCTCTATCATCTCTTAGAACTGAGTACCCACGTAATCTAAAGTTGTAACCTGGCTTCAGCCAAGTTTCTGAAAGAGCAAGTACAAAAGGTTGATGTTTATTAACTAAAGAAATTAGTTTTGTTGTTTTAGAGGACACACTTTTACAGTTCCACTGAAGAACTTGATCCATTTTTAATAAGATTGTAGATTGATACTGATAAGTTGTTAATTAGAGATATGGCAACGGTGTACGGTAGAGCAGAATTTACTATTATGTTTATTAGGGAAGGAATAAGTTGTTTAAAGCATTTGAAGAGATCGAGTCATCATGTGAAGATTCAGTAGAAAAACCACATCCATTTTGAGGTTGTGGGATATGATCAATTAATGAGTTGTGTTCAATCTTATCATACCCTGGGCTGATTTTATTGTTATGAGATTTTTTAGGGATTGTAACTGTTTTTTTGTATGACTTCTGTTCTTGTACTGGTACTGGAGCTGATTTTTTGGGACTAGATGTAATTTCTGAATAGGTTTTTTTTATGTAATGGAAACTGGTTTGCTGCCTCTTGATAGGAAACAGAGTGATGGGACATGAAGTGTTTAATATTTTTCTGCCGGATAGTTGCTTGATGGTTATTCTAATTTATTACAGTTCGATCCTGGATGATTCTCTGCACACTTAAAACACCTGGGCATACTTCGGCATTGCACTCGAGTGTGCCCAAAACGACAACAATTGAAGCATTGTATAGTGGGAAATATGTACTGTTCCACGGGTAATGATGAGAAAATGGAGAACACTCTACTTGGTAAAGATTGGCCATCGAATGTAAGAACCACAGTTTGTGTAGATTGCCATGAAACCTCTTCAAAGGTTGATATTTTCCTGCTCAAACGTCTGGACCAAATTATGGGCCCAAAACCATCAGGCACTCTGAGATTTTCTACTATCTCCTCATGAGACCATTCTGTTGGTATCCCCTTAACAATACCCATTTTAGAAATGTTAAACGATGGTAATAGCAAATTATACTCTCTCAAGATTATTTCATTTGTCAAAAACAAGTTGGCTGCACTTGGAGTTTTGAAAGTAACAGATAGTCTATTTCGGCCAATACGCTTGATGCCATCATCAATAATGTTTTTCAGGTTGTTTTTGAACAAGAAATTGCCAAATTTAATGGGATGAAGAGTGGAGCCAGCATTGGGAGAATTTTCTTTCAAGCTAACATGCACAACAAAGGGGCCAACATCAGACTCTGATTTGCTGCGAAATACCGATGGGGTTGATGAGGAATCAGTTGTAAGGTGTGATGTTGTTGAAGCCTTGTTGGAAATTTGCTTTAATAAAGCATCTAGAATGTGTATTTTTAAAGTTGTTTTATTTTTAAGTTTATTGGCAGCAATGTGCTGTTTCTTTTTTACTTTATTTCTCCTATTTGTTACGAGCTTAAAACTTTCGTATTCCGACTGTTGGTTAGAAATAAAGCTGTCAGCTTCTAACAATGTAAGTAACGAATTCGTCGTCGCTGGAGGAGGGTCAGGGTCAGGATCGGGCTCCGTGTCCATGGTACTGCTGGCTGCTTTATACAATATGTGCAAAAACTTACCAAATTTTATGAATATACGATATTTAACACTAAATACACTAATATATTATAGAAAATTACAGTTTAAATAATAATTTACAAGAAAATACAATATGAGAAAAATAGCTAGGCAACCCTTTTCAACTTCCCGCCAAGAAAAAAAACGTCCATTATGTCAGTCAAATAAACTTGTTTTTATAATATCAGTTTTACGGCCTCTAGAAATATTTATTCAGCCAAAAAAAGTAGTTTGAAGATTGGAATTGAGCCCATTATCTATTCGTTTTTTAGACTCAATTTTGACTACAACATATCGTGTTAGTGATGCTCCACCGCAAGCCACTACCTTAGAAATCAATCATTTATATCCTTAATCAATGTATATCAAACGAACAGAATGTACGTGTGGCCGATATCGCTGTACGTGCATTAGGTTTGAATAAAATAGACATTGTTTGTGGCTCTGCTAGGGAGTATGCTCCGCAAATATACGTAGGTACTTAGGAAAGATAAACGCTTCTGTTTATTAATTAAAACTGTTGTACGTATCGTGTTTATTGCGTACGTGGTGAAAAATGTAATTATAAGACAGTAATTTTATTTATTTTAATTTATAGCCTGACCTGATATATGGGACCTGAATTAAGGGCGCTTCGAATCGTCTTTATATGACAACACTCAGTATAATCATACCAGCGTAGATTGGCAACTGAACATAAAAAACATATTTTTGTTTATATTCATGTTAATTCTTTAAGCATGCTGCCTAATAATAACAGATTCTACGATAAAATAACACGACAGAACACTCGCAAATTGAGAAGGTACTTATTAAAGGCGCGCTTTGTAATATTGGTCTTGAATTTTGTACCAAAATATAATTATTTTTGTAAAACCACTAACGGGTAAAAGAAACATCAATCCATTGTTTTCCTAAATGATATTATTTGAAATGATATTATAATTTTAAATAATCTATAGGAAATCTTGAAAAACTCTACGAACTATTTTAGTTGAAATATCCAAGTTGGGTTGAAATAAAGCAATAAAACTCAAAACAATTATTTGTTATAATCATTATTGAAATATTCTTCGTAGCCATCAGTAGCCAATTTTCACTATTCACACTATATGACATACCAAAAATTCGTGATGACAACTATATCAGTAATTAATTCAAAGAAACTGTAATGATCACATACACTTTCTTGTCGAAAAATACTACAACACATGTTAAACCCCTTTTCTTTTACGAAAATGAATATTTCTAGGTATTTTTATCATATAAAATTTGCACATGGTCGAAAATTAGATTACGCGTCCACTTTGACACTAATCATTATGACAATTTGAAGTTTCTGTTGCCAGTAAAAGAAATTAGTTCCAGTTGTTTTCCGCAACATGGCGAGGTCCCATATATCCCTGGTCAGGCTATAACTAAAGTTTTCTTAGAAAGCTCCGAATCATTTTATGTGATCAAAATTTTCTTTAGTTATGTCTATTGTTAATTCTGTGCCCGTCTTTGTGGCCATTTCTCCAGGCTGTGAATGGCCCGTAAGGATGTTCTTGTTTCCCAAAAATCTGATTCTTCGAGTTGTGTCCTTTATTTGGCGTGCGATTATTTGTAGATAAGATTCAGTTAACTACAATGTCGTGCTAAAAAGAACATTCTTACGGGCCATGCAGAGCCTGGAAAAATGGCGACAAAGACTGGAGATACACATAATTAATAATAGTCATGGCTAAAGAAAATTTTGCTCACATAAATTGATTAGGCGCTTTCTAAGTAAACTTAGTCAAGTTAAAATAAATAAAATTACTGATATAATAATTAATTTTTTCACCATGTACGCAATAAACACGATACGTACAACTAGCGATGGGCGATTGATCGAAAGAAAATAATCGAATGAATAGACAATCGACCATTCGAACTATCGAATGTCGATTTAGTAATTCGGAAAAAAAATCGAATAATAATCGACAAACGAATGATAATCTATACTCGGCCCTTCGATGCATTCGATTGAATTGCCGCGACAGGACAGGCAGCGAACGAAACGACGTAACGAATGACGATTCATTCATTAGTAGTTAGTAGTACGGCCTGCGCACCGCACGCTCCGTTGTTGCTCGCATCATAATCGAAGGATAATCGAATGACTTCGGTTGCTTATCGAATACATTCGGTTACAGGGACCATTCGAATAATTTAGTAATAATCGCACAGTTTTAATTAGTGAACATTAGCGTTTATCTTTCCTAAGTACGTATATTTTGTGGCTCTGCTAGGGAGTATGCTCCGCAGCAGAGCCACAAACAATGTCTATTTTATTCGAACCTAATGCACGTACAGCGATATCGACCACACGTACATTATATTCGTTTGATATACATTGATTAAGGATATAAATGATTGGTTTCTAAGGTAGTGGCTCTGCGGCGGAGCATCCGACAAAATATCTATATTTATATTACCTATTTCTATTTCATGAGGGGCTTTCGGATGGGTAAACCATTAATTTATTATAAATCAATGCCTTAGTTAGACAATACGTGACGTGGCCTGACCAAGGCTGTAAAACTTGTATTTAAAAATATACTACTCTATTAAAAAAAACAAGAAATGTCCAAAAAAAATACGACCATTGCGATTGCATTTGCTTTGCGAGGTTGTGATTATTTGTAGTTTCCATAGACCTATGTATTACTTACAAATTATTAAAATTGTGCGAATTGATCACTCAATAATAAGACAAATGTTATAAAATGTATTTAGAAGGATATACATCTACACAGTAGCTAGAATTTTACTATGAGGTGAGCTAAATAATTTTACTTTTTGGGCACAACAATTCATGCACAGCATCTGCAATGTCTAAACCAAGAGGTAATTAAAATTTGTCACCAGTAAATGAAAACATGATTGAAAAAGGATTTAAAACTATGGCTGCCATGATGATGAGTGTAGCAGATGATGATAGGTTGGCACCAGCTGCTAACAATTTCTGTAGAGATTTTATTCGCGGCCTTTGCAGTCGTGAAAATTGCCGATTTATACATGAGATACCACCTAAAAGTTATTTGAAGGAGCTGTTTCGATTTTGTCACGACTTTCAAAATAAAGGTTGCTACAGAAATAATTGTAAGTTCATTCATAGCTCTGTTGAAGAGGAAGATAATTTTTATTCCACTGGTGTGTTTCCTCGTGACCCACGGTATATACAAGTCTGTCAAGCATACATGCAGGGGTCATGTTCTAATCAAGAATGTAAAATGATGCACCCTCCAGATGTAGTCGGCAATGAAGTAGTACCTGTGATGTCTGTTCCTCCGCCACCATTCAGACCACTACCACCTATTAGAGATGAAGAATCCCCTCCAGAAGCAAAGTTAAGAAGATTTGCATATGACGACAGTGTCGAAAAACAAGTATTAGCTGCATCAAACTTATGCCCAAACTGTGAAAACTTAGACCATAAAGTGAAGTTGTTACATGATAATATCAGAGTGCTATTGAAGAAAGTGGCAGATTTGTCTGAAAAAAATATACAGTTAACTTCCATGAATGAGTTTCTGCTAGAACAGACTGCATCAGTGAGAAGTGATCAGTCTTGTGTAATTACTTCCCGCCATGGAACATCAGCTCCTGTGTCCCTAGCTACAGTTAGTGTAACTCCAGTGGTGAGCCTAGCTGGAGCTTTACCTGCCCTGGTGCCTGCTGCAGCGACACCAAACTTAGCATTGGCCCCAGCAGCATCTCGTGCTCAACTACTAACACCAGCTCCACAAATCTTAACTGTTAGCACTACTCAACAACTCATGGGAAATTCAGGAGCATTGATAGTAACTAGTGCTGGAGCACAACAACTCATGCAAGTCAGTGATTCTGGCACCTTGATGGGCGGGGGACAGACAGTTGTAGCTGTGCCTGCTCAGCTAACTCTAGCCCCTCCCACCCAACAACTCATGAGCAATGGACAGCAAGCAGCTGTTCAGCAGTTGGTGCAGCAGTCAGCATTGCAGCCGCAAGTTGTACCACAACATCAAGCACCTCAGTTTGCAGCCCAGCAGACTGCTGTGCAACATCTTGCAGCAGCCCAACAGTCTGCACAGCATTTGGCAGCTCATCAATCTGCACAGCATCTAGCCGCTCAACAGTCAGCGCAGCATTTGGCTGCCCAACAGAATGCTCAACACTTGGCAGCTCAACAGTCGGTCCAACACCTAGCAGCGCAACAGTCCGCGCAGCACTTGGCGGCGGCGCAACAGTCCGCCCAGCAGCTAGCCGCAGCAGCGCAGCAGTCAGCTCAACAGATGGTAGCACAGCAGTCGGCGCAGCAGCTCGCGGCCCAACAATCTGCTCAGCAGCAGCTGGTACCATCAGCACAACAGCTAGTGCATCAGACTTCTACCCAGCAGATTACTATCTCCAGCACTAGCCAACCGATGGGGCTGTCGAATTCACAGGCTCAGCCTATGACATTCCCCATTATCTCCCAAAGCATACTTCCCCACTGAAATATGTTGTATACGTTAGTAAATAAGGACTTGTTGCCAGACAGGCTTTAGTGTTTAAATAACATCATTAAGCTTGTAGGTTAAGCCATTAATTAACTCTACAAGATTCTGGGGAACCCTGGGATTCCATTCAAGGGTAACAAGGGTTCCACATTCTGTCTGAGAGTTAAAAAAAACATTGTTTGTTGAAAAAAGGCATAAACATGGTATGCAAAGTAAAATACTACCTACAACCAATGATAATTCCAAAACCTTTTTAGAGACTTCATTTTTTAACTATATTTTGATGTTTAAAATTACAACACTTTAAAATACAAGATGGTTTGTCTTTACAAATGCTAATGACAATTTGCTTTTTATCATCAGTTTTTAACTTCTGAAATGAGTGTATGTATGTATAAGGTTACATTTTAGAAATGGATGAAACTTAGAGGGCTTAGGCAACAACATTAGTAAATAATGTTTGTGAAAAAAGCTAGGTTTCGGAAAAACGGCAAAAACATTTTGATTAGGAAATCAAGTTTTAAACTAGGAAGTTTACTGTGTTGTGTTTACTCTCTTGCTTACGTTTGGTACACAAGTTGGGTGTATTAGTAAATCAAAATGAGAGAGACAAGCCAAAACGTAGTTTTTAAGACTTAACAACTTAAGTCCCGTTTTTTGGAAAATAATAAACATTATTTTCCAAAAACGGGACTTATTTCTCTATTACTGTTAAAATATCATCACTTGCTAAAATGTTATCTTGTATAGTATATTATTATGTACATTGTAGATACTTCTACCCTAAAAATTACATAACATTCCAAATTGCTCTTGTTATTAAAATAGGGCTCTATCAAAAAAAGTATTTTCTATTATAGTCCGACCGCCTAACTGAGTCCTCGCCTGCCGGGTACTTGGGTAGACGAGAACGGGGACCATAAGCGGTGCGGGCGGAGGGCGCTTGTTATTTGAAAGGGTTATTTGAATTCTGTAATTCGAAATTAGCATTATTTTTAATATTGAAATCACCTAATCATCGAAGCACCCTCCGCCCGCACCGCCTATTTTCTTAGTTCTCGTCCGCAGGCGAGGACCCGGTTAGGCGGTCGGTCGGACTAAGGCCTACTTACGCAAGTCCGGATTAGCTTATCCGGATTTGCGCAAATGGGCTTTTAACTCAGAAGCCCTACTCCTGTTGACGATGTTCGAGTCTAGCCATCTCGCGCGTTCGCGTTGACATTCAGTCGTGACGTGAGTGAAAGGGACAGCTACATTCGAAAAAACATAATTATTGAAAAAAAAGACATCCAATCCAACTGCAAAAATAATTATTTTGAAATTATCTTTTTACTGGCTTTCATTTGATATCCATATTGCCATGTGCCATGGTAAAGAAAAAAAAAACCCTTCCACACCCCGTTTGTTTTCATTTGCGGGCGCCATTTTAAATGTATATAGCCTCAGAATTTTGTTAGTGACTAACAAAATTCTGACAATTTAACGACACCTTGTATGTCAAAAACTGTCCAGTCGTTTAGGTTATAGGGCTCGCCAAACAATAATACGTACAGTCGACCAAATTGAATCATGACCCACCTTATGGTAATTTTTCTACTGTCATTCTAGTAGGTTGAAATTAGCTTGAACATACATTTCCTAGAAACGAACTGTTATCATTTTATTAGACACTGACAGTTACTTACAAGGCTAGGATCGCTATCTGTACGAATAAGTTTGTATGAAAATCGGCGAGAACTTAGGTAAGGGTTGCAATGCAACACAGGTAGGTAGGTAGATATTCGGCATTCGGCACAGCCGGGCGCCAATTCTGTATTGGGAACCAGTTTCTTCATAAAAGTTCCACTGGAACTTGTGTTAGCCATGATGAAATAAAACAGTATACTTAGTTGAAGAATATAATATTTATTTTAGTTATATATTTAACAAGTGGCATTAAATTGGTAAAGTGAAAAGTGACCCGATTAGACGACTACAAATGACACTTCCCCAATCCAAACCCCACAAATTTTCTATTGGGTTAAGATCTGGAGACCTAGACGGCCATGGTATACGAGTGAATTCATCTTCATGCTGGGTAAACCAATTCTGGCAGTATGCACTGGACAGTTATCATGAACAAAGGAGAATACTGGCACTTCTTCACGCAAGTAAACTGTTCGCAAAGTCGGTTCGCAGTGTTCTGACGAGGAGAAATTTGAACAAGTTATGACACTTCCGGCGTCCATCCAGGCACACATGTTAGCTGAAATTCAGCCGGATAATTGGTTGGGCACTACGTGATCCTCTGTGTATCGCGTGTTATCGTAACGCCACGAAGTTAAGCGACCATGTTGAGAAGAGCGAAATGATTTCTCGTCTGTAAAGATGTTATTCGTAATAGTGTTGCATTTCCGCTCTCTGTTGGTTCGTGATTTAACGAACGCCATGATTATGTCGTCGTTTGTCTTCGAGGGTACCCTCTTTAGCATGCCGTCTGATCCAGGTTCTGACTGTGTTCCGACTTATTCTTAGCTCTTTGTTCTGCCGAATTGGCCATTATACGATTTGTTTGTAGATATTGACTTAGATTTTTATAAAATTTCAGACTTACTAGATATACCTACTTGACATCTGGCACACGACGTTTTTTATTTTTAAAATTATAATACATTTTTCTTCGTAGTGAAAAGAGTTTGGATTATGGACTTATTTTAAATTCATATTAAGACTGGTTTATCTAAAACATGTCTAGTGCAGTGATTATAAAGGTTAAACTTGCATAGATCTCTAACCCGTAATGACGCATTTTTATTCATATTTAAAACGTACTATGTGCAACATGCATGACAGCGAAGAAAACCTTACTACATTAATGAATACAAAGGAATAATCGGCAAAGTGGGTCATGATTCAATTTTGTCGACTGTACATACATACATACTCTCAAATGTTTTTCGAGAGTACCCTCCTTCCGCAGTCGGGTAAAAATACGGACATCGTCAACCGGAGTAAGACCTCTGATCAGTGCTAATCCGGATCGGCTTATACGGACTGGCGCAAGTAGACCTTCCGAATTAGCTAATCCAGACTTGCGCAAGTACCTTTCAACTCAGATAATAGGCCTTGAACAAGTCCGGAGTAGCTAATCCGGACTTGCGCAAGTGGGCCTAACAGTATTTTAAGACTGCAAGAATTAACTAACCAACCAATGAATTTGATGTAAAATGATTTTAACTCAGTTCGACAATCGTTACGCGTTGTCTGGTCAAATCGCATGCACACCATTTTTTTTAACACCAATTATCTAGCCACAAACTAAGCGTAAGCTTGTGCTATGGTGACTAGGATAACGGATAGACATACTTATATACATTTTATAAACATCCATGACTTGGGTACGAATGCTCGTGCTCATCACACAAACATTTGCCCCTTGCGGGATTCGAACCCGCAACCGCCTGGTTCAGAAGTCCGGGTCGCGAACCACTACACCAAGACGGTCGTCAAATTATTATAGTAATTTTATGTTTTCATTGACGTGGTTGGTATTCAGCTTTTACCCATATGAAAACCATTAAAAAATCTCGATTTTAGAGTACATTATGTATATTTATTATTCATAACAAAATTTTGATAGAATAAATGCATAGGTTTCATGATAATAATGATAAGCTATTAAAAAGAGTAGCTCTAAGTTAATCTTAATTAATGAAGTCAAAGGTTCATTTTAACTAGGATACAATAGAAACTAGACATTTCGTAGCGAAATTCGTGAAAATATTGTAACTTATTTTTAATAATAAAAGAAAATGTTCAAATTTTTAGTTTCTTATTTGTTCAAGATCCCACTGGAATGTTCAGACAGTGTATCTGTGGCCAGTGTGCTAATTTTTAGTATAAGGTTTTTTAAACGATTCAGTCTTACATCCTCTAATGTTGGCATCATTTTTTTTGTATTTCAATAATTTTCCACGAACACCCAATACAAAGTTTCCTATGTTATCAAATGCTATAGCCGTAACTTGTCCAGGAAGGTTGTCGGCACTTTTAACCGATTCCATTTCATTGACATTGAAATATGTTAGATTTTTACTTGCAACAAATACATGATCATTATAAACAGATATTTGTGCGATGCCATTGTATTCCACGCTGCTGACACAGTCTGGTTTAGATTGGTTTGTTTTCAACACGCAGAACTGTTCTTGTGCAATGTAATAGAAATTGTTCTTGTCATCTATAGCAAGTTCGTTTATAGTTTCGGGAGTTCTGAGACGAGTTTTCTTGTCGCCGTCTAGGCGATACAGTTCCTCAACACCATTGTTATGCTCAGTTATATATTTGTTACTGTCTTTATCCACAAATATCATATCTAATTTTAAATCACTTTTTGTTATAGGTGTCGCGTCGTGCGTTTCATATCTGTAGGTGTATATTCCTCGTCCAGTTCCAAAAAACACTTTGGTGTTTTTCTTATCAACTGCTATAGAGTAACTGAGGCCTTCTGGTAAGCCTAAGAAAAAAAATTGGTATCAAATACCGGTCTTGAGCAGAAAATCTCTGGGACAAGAAAAATCCAAATATGTATGGGATAACAGAAAACTAGACTACATTACATTAGTCTCTGATGAATTATGATTTAGGCATACATAGATAGTACCAATTACCAACTAGTTAAATGTTTTGTTCTAGTTTAATTCCATTTAAAAAAAATGCAAGGTTTATTCTAAAGGTCCATCATTCATCATTCTTCTTGTTTTAAGCATTGTCCTCTATACTACTAGCACTATTATTACACATATGCCTCGTTGGTCTAGTGGTCAGCACGCTGGGTACTATCCACGAGGTCCCGGGTTCGAATCCCGGGTCGGGCCGACGGTGTTTGGGTTTTTCTGTCTTGAAATTACTCAGACACAGCTCCGGAGTCAGGAAGTTGGTGGTGTTAACACCCCCGT
The DNA here is from genome assembly GCA_949316185.1 of Pyrausta nigrata. Lineage (NCBI taxonomy): Eukaryota > Metazoa > Arthropoda > Insecta > Lepidoptera > Crambidae > Pyrausta > Pyrausta nigrata. The sequence continues at coordinate 13,081,976 of OX438943.1, forward strand.
GCCTCGAAAGCATGTTAAGCCGTTGTGCAGGACCAACCGAGCATGTCGGACTGCCGTCTCACCGAATTATGAGAGTAAAGGAACAGAGAGTGCACCTGTGTATTGCGCACAAACTTGTGCACTATAATATGTCCCGCGCAGTTGGCTAATCTCTGTTGAGATAGGCCGCCGTAGTTGAAAATCGGCTAGGAGGACATTATTATTTATTACACATATATTCTTTGTTATTATTAATAGGTATTACAAGAGCTTACCTTTGATTTTCTGCGAAGTGGTAGTCTTGAATTTGATTATGTGAATATTGAAAAAGAAACCCATTTCATTTCGCCCGGACTCGACGTAAAATAGATTACCATATACATCATAGTGAGCATCGGTTGGGTATACATCATCGCTGACATGGTAGGTGTTGCTCACGTTAAATTGGTCTTCATTTATTTTTAAGTCATGGTAGCAATTATTACGGGGGATTTCAAAAGCTATACAACTTTGAATTACTAATAAAAATATAATGTTACACTTCATTTTTCTAAACTAATATAGTACAAAAATAAAATTAATATACTTGCACACTGCAACATGAAGTTATAATAAATAATGCACTACTTTTAAAATGCAATCCAATTTATTGAGTAAACAAGTCCATTATTTTTAACTAGGCGTTATTAACCTTATAACTACGTGATAAGCATAATAATAACAGTCAATATTAAAATACTGCTACTTTTAAAGTAAATAATTGAATTAAATATAAAAATCAGTACTGCGTTCATTCATAAAACATAAAATTCTCATAATACCTAAAATTTTAAGTAATATAGTAATAATTACAGTATTATACACTATAATGTTTTAATATGGGTCTGTTCATTGAATATGACTATTTTTACCCGTCTGCGTCAGAAATTTGAAACGACATAGTACCTAAAGGGTAAAAACGGGACCCTAATACTAAGCCTCCGCTGTCTGTCACTAGGCTGTATCTCATGAACCGTAATAGCTAGACAGTTGAAATTTTCACAAATGATGTATTTCTATTGCCGCTATAATAACAAAAACAGAATAAAAATAATATTTAAGGGGGCCCCAAGCAAAAGCCATAAAAAAACAGGTTTGTTGTATAAACCTGTTTTTTTATGGCTTTTGCTCTACATTAATAACGGCAACAGGTAGACGCTTAAAATATTCACAGAATATCAAGAGTATAAACTTTAAAAATGAATAATATAATTTGAATAATAATACTATTTAAGGGGGGGCTTCCGTACAACAAACGTGTTTTTATTTAAGCGTTTTATGCTCGATATTAATAAACGGCAACACGCAGACGCTTTAAATAATCACAGTATATTAAGTTGTATACAGGGTGTGGCGTAAATAGTGGTCCAAAGCAAAGGTGTGGATACACTGTACACTGAAGCACCACATACCAGTATTTAAAAAAAAATATGTACAGGGTTTTCAAAAAAAAAAATTTTTTTAGAAATCGTTACCTTGCCTTACAAATTTGGTTATAATTTCCAAAAATGACGGTTTTTTTTTATCTATTTTTTTTATTATTATTGCTGATCACTTGTACTTAGTACTCCATTCGTTTTTTTTTTTTACAAACTGAATTTAATAAAAAAAAATAAGTTTCTTTCAAAATTCAATACTCACTGCTAGCAAATCGTTTGACTTTCAATGCTTTTGGTGCAAAAAAAATGTACCACACTGTCAGTGCCCATTGTTTAAAAAAAATGCCCATCTTTTGCAGATTCTAAAATGGTGCAACAATAAGTGTTACGACTTACAGGAAAAAAGTTATTGCTTTTCGAAACAAAAAGGAGCCCAATTCAGAAAAACAATTTATTTGAAGTTCAAGGGTTTACAAGGGTTGTAATTTTTTTCTGTGTGGTCCAAAGCAAAGGTGTGGATACACTGTACACTGAAGCACCACATACCAGTATTTAAAAAAAAATTATGTACAGGGTTTAAAAAAAAAAAAAAATTTAATTTTTTTAGAAATCGTTACCTTGCCTTACAAATTTGGTTATAATTTCCAAAAATGACGGTTTTTTTTATCCATTTTTTTATTATTATTGCTGATCACTTGTACTTAGTACTCCATTCGTTTTTTTTTTTACAAACTGAATTTAATAAAAAAAAATAAGTTTCTTTCAAAATTCAATACTCACTGCTAGCAAATCGTTTGACTTTCAATGCTTTTGGTGCAAAAAAAATGTACCACACTGTCAGTGCCCATTGTTTAAAAAAAATGCCCATCTTTTGCAGATTCTAAAATGGTGCAACAATAAGTGTTACGACTTACAGGAAAAAAGTTATTGCTTTTCGAAACAAAAAGGAGCCCAATTCAGAAAAACAATTTATTTGAAGTTCAAGGGTTTACAAGGGTTGTAATTTTTTTCTGTGTGGTCCAAAGCAAAGGTGTGGATACACTGTACACTGAAGCACCACATACCAGTATTTAAAAAAAAATTATGTACAGGGTTTTCAGGGTTTTTTTTATTAAATTCAGTTTGTAAAAAAAAAACGAATGGAGTACTAAGTACAAGTAATCAGCAATAATAATAAAAAAAATGGATAAAAAAAACCGTCATTTTTGGAAATTATACCCAAATTTGTAAGGCAAGGTAACGATTTCTAAAAAAATTAAAAACATTTTTTTTTTGAAAACCCTGTACATAATTTTTTTTTAAATACTGGTATGTGGTGCTTCAGTGTACAGTGTATCCACACCTTTGCTTTGGACCACACAGAAAAAAATTACAACCCTTGTAAACCCTTGAACTTCAAATAAATTGTTTTTCTGAATTGGGCTCCTTTTTGTTTCGAAAAGCAATAACTTTTTTCCTGTAAGTCGTAACACTTATTGTTGCACCATTTTAGAATCTGCAAAAGATGGGCATTTTTTTTAAACAATGGGCACTGACAGTGTGGTACATTTTTTTGCACCAAAAGCATTGAAAGTCAAACGATTTGCTAGCAGTGAGTATTGAATTTTGAAAGAAACTTAATTTTTTTTATTAAATTCAGTTTGTAAAAAAAAAAAACGAATGGAGTACTAAGTACAAGTGATCAGCAATAATAAAAAAAATGGATAAAAAAAAACCGTCATTTTTGGAAATTATAACCAAATTTGTAAGGCAAGGTAACGATTTCTAAAAAAATTAAAAATTTTTTTTTTTTTTTTTGAAAACCCTGTACATATTTTTTTTTAAATACTGGTATGTGGTGCTTCAGTGTACAGTGTATCCACACCTTTGCTTTGGACCACTATTTACGCCACACCCTGTATAAACATTAAAGATAAATTATTCAGTTATCAAAATATATGTATTTTAGGGGGGCTTCCATACAAACGTGTTTTTTTACCGTTTTAAAACTATAAAAGATCATAATATACGTAGTGTCTCATGTTGTATAGGTACGGAACCCTTCTTGCGCGAGTCCGACTCGCACTTGGCCGATTTTTTTTAATCAGCGAGGGCAAAATCACGGGGAAAGGCTTAAAAGAATAACAGTAAATTACTGTCAATCTCATATAGAAATATAAATTGGTTGTAAAAAACAATACAAGAAAGTATACATGTAGCATTATTGTACTTATTAATTACAGATAACGTAACGGCATGAAATAATCAGGGTGTTGACACTAAGGCCAGGAACGCACTTAGCGGCTGGCCGCACTGCAATTTTTATATGAAACCGCATAATTGTTTAGACGCTTTGACTTGCGGCCAACCGTCATGCGGTTACATATAAAAAGCCGCGATCGTTCCTTACCCCTAGGCCGCGAACGCACTAGCGGCTGGCCGTGATGCGGCGTGCCGTTGTGGCTGAATTTTTCTATCATATCAACGCACTGACTTGCACTGAGTTTCATATAAAAATTGAAGTGTGGCCAGCCGCAACGGCCATGCCGCTTCGCGGCAAGCTGTTAGTGCGTTCCTGCCCTTAGGCCCATTGTCCATGAGTCGACTTGGACTCGTTTCACGCAACTGTGTCTGACTCAAATTTGCGTATGCTAAGTATTGGTTCTCGAGCTCGACGTATACTCGCAAGCACATCAGACTATACAATTAAGTTGCTAAATATCGCCCGTTTTACAACTGCATAAGCACAGTGTTGACCTTGACGTGATGTCGTCCGTACGTACACGCTTCGACTTATTCGCCGCGACTTTCCACTTCTTTCAAAAATAATATATTATGAGCGACGTCGCCTACACAAATCCTATCTAGGAAGGTCGCATCCTACTTAGGAATGAAGGATGGATACGCAGGTGCTCTTTTCTGATAACGCATTGTCCGTATTTTCGCGTCCAGCCGTCGCGCTCGCTCGCACTGACATGCTGGCATTAGTGACAGGGACGGCTACAGCCGCAACTACGAATATCGTTATTACAGAGTGGGGCCCCAGACACCGTCTTAGTTACGACGCGAGCTTCTTAACTAGGAAGGTAGGAACCTTAGTAGTGAACTGCGATTACATCTTCCTATTTCCTAATTAGGATGCTACACAAATACTTAGGATGGTGTAATAAGTGCTTAAGTTGCATGCGACTAGCACAACAAAGAATTCGCGCAAGACCGGTATTCGACGCGTTGCATCTAGAGCGCATCCGATCGAATCGTGTTTCGTACAAGAGTTGTTAGCGAAAATGTATCCGTCCAACTGTTGTACTTCCGAGCTACACGTATAATACCCGTATCATACTCGAGTCACATGCAAGTCGACCCGTGGACTATATAAAAACCTTATATTCTTCCTCTTTACTAATATTGTTTGGTAATTGGAGAAAGCAGAATAGTCCCATCCCGAAATGTAAGTATATGTCTTTAAAATTTTTGTTTATTCATTTAAGTTTGTGTAATGATAATTTAAATAATTTCCAAAAATGACGGTTTTTTTTTATCCATTTTTTTTATTATTATTGCTGATCACTTGTACTTAGTACTCCATTCGTTTTTTTTTTTTTTACAAACTGAATTTAATAAAAAAAACCCTGAAAACCCTGTACATATTTTTTTTTTAAATACTGGTATGTGGTGCTTCAGTGTACAGTGTATCCACACCTTTGCTTTGGACCACACAGAAAAAAATTACAACCCTTGTAAACCCTTGAACTTCAAATAAATTGTTTTTCTGAATTGGGCTCCTTTTTGTTTCGAAAAGCAATAACTTTTTTCCTGTAAGTCGTAACACTTATTGTTGCACCATTTTAGAATCTGCAAAAGATGGGCATTTTTTTTAAACAATGGGCACTGACAGTGTGGTACATTTTTTTTGCACCAAAAGCATTGAAAGTCAAACGATTTGCTAGCAGTGAGTATTGAATTTTGAAAGAAACTTAATTTTTTTTATTAAATTCAGTTTGTAAAAAAAAAAAAACGAATGGAGTACTAAGTACAAGTGATCAGCAATAATAATAAAAAAAATGGATAAAAAAAACCGTCATTTTTGGAAATTATAACCAAATTTGTAAGGCAAGGTAACGATTTCTAAAAAAATTAAAAAATTTTTTTTTTTTTTGAAAACCCTGTACATATTTTTTTTTAAATACTGGTATGTGGTGCTTCAGTGTACAGTGTATCCACACCTTTGCTTTGGACCACTATTTACGCCACACCCTGTATAAACATTAAAGATAAATTATTCAGTTATCAAAATATATGTATTTTAGGGGGGCTTCCATACAAACGTGTTTTTTTACCGTTTTAAAACTATAAAAGATCATAATATACGTAGTGTCTCATGTTGTATAGGTACGGAACCCTTCTTGCGCGAGTCCGACTCGCACTTGGCCGATTTTTTTTAATCAGCGAGGGCAAAATCACGGGGAAAGGCTTAAAAGAATAACAGTAAATTACTGTCAATCTCATATAGAAATATAAATTGGTTGTAAAAAACAATACAAGAAAGTATACATGTAGCATTATTGTACTTATTAATTACAGATAACGTAACGGCATGAAATAATCAGGGTGTTGACACTAAGGCCAGGAACGCACTTAGCGGCTGGCCGCACTGCAATTTTTATATGAAACCGCATAATTGTTTAGACGCTTTGACTTGCGGCCAACCGTCATGCGGTTACATATAAAAAGCCGCGATCGTTCCTTACCCCTAGGCCGCGAACGCACTAGCGGCTGGCCGTGATGCGGCGTGCCGTTGTGGCTGAATTTTTCTATCATATCAACGCACTGACTTGCACTGAGTTTCATATAAAAATTGAAGTGTGGCCAGCCGCAACGGCCATGCCGCTTCGCGGCAAGCTGTTAGTGCGTTCCTGCCCTTAGGCCCATTGTCCATGAGTCGACTTGGACTCGTTTCACGCAACTGTGTCTGACTCAAATTTGCGTATGCTAAGTATTGGTTCTCGAGCTCGACGTATACTCGCAAGCACATCAGACTATACAATTAAGTTGCTAAATATCGCCCGTTTTACAACTGCATAAGCACAGTGTTGACCTTGACGTGATGTCGTCCGTACGTACACGCTTCGACTTATTCGCCGCGACTTTCCACTTCTTTCAAAAATAATATATTATGAGCGACGTCGCCTACACAAATCCTATCTAGGAAGGTCGCATCCTACTTAGGAATGAAGGATGGATACGCAGGTGCTCTTTTCTGATAACGCATTGTCCGTATTTTCGCGTCCAGCCGTCGCGCTCGCTCGCACTGACATGCTGGCATTAGTGACAGGGACGGCTACAGCCGCAACTACGAATATCGTTATTACAGAGTGGGGCCCCAGACACCGTCTTAGTTACGACGCGAGCTTCTTAACTAGGAAGGTAGGAACCTTAGTAGTGAACTGCGATTACATCTTCCTATTTCCTAATTAGGATGCTACACAAATACTTAGGATGGTGTAATAAGTGCTTAAGTTGCATGCGACTAGCACAACAAAGAATTCGCGCAAGACCGGTATTCGACGCGTTGCATCTAGAGCGCATCCGATCGAATCGTGTTTCGTACAAGAGTTGTTAGCGAAAATGTATCCGTCCAACTGTTGTACTTCCGAGCTACACGTATAATACCCGTATCATACTCGAGTCACATGCAAGTCGACCCGTGGACTATATAAAAACCTTATATTCTTCCTCTTTACTAATATTGTTTGGTAATTGGAGAAAGCAGAATAGTCCCATCCCGAAATGTAAGTATATGTCTTTAAAATTTTTGTTTATTCATTTAAGTTTGTGTAATGAGAGTACAAAATTAGGGCTTATTGCGCTAGGTTAACGTTCCAAATATCTGCTCGCCGCCATTCATATTGTTCTCGTTATTACTCTTCATTTGGCACTGCAAATACGATGGTAGACGCCCTAGTCTTTCGGCTTTGATTTTGTGTATTTTCAAACGATGCCCTTGAAGTATTTTTCTGAAATTATAAGATGAATAATTAACTAAAAGCCTTTGCGTCCATAGTGGCGGCGGAAGGCGCGTCACTGCGGCCGGTTAAAAAAGCCGCAAGCCCTTGCCACCGTGCTTTTCATGTGGCCGCACACACTATCAAGTAGATATGTAACTACTAATCGTAGTAGTAAGCTAGCTAGTATTAAAAGGCATTTGAGTTTTCTTAGGGTTCCGTTTCGTACCCCAAAGAAAAAAAACTTCAGGCGCTTGATTTATCTATCAACAGTTACCTACACCCCACGTTAATTTTTTTGTATAATCAGGTCAAACCTAGGACCCAATTTAATCTTGGACTGTCCTCTACCCGAAGGTTGTCTGGAAGAAATAGCTTTCAGCGATAAGACCACCTAAATTTTACCATAAACATTTTTGTAAATTGATTCTGTGTGTGGTGTGCAATAAAGAGTATCTATCTATCTAGGACCTACTGAATATTTATGAGTGATAAATATTAAATTAATAACTTAAAAAAACTCTTTTTTTGGCGGCTATATTGGATTAACATTTTTTTCATAGCATATTTGATATTGAGGGGGTTGGGAAAAAAAAAGTAATCCGCCATTTTGTATCCGGCTATCTTGGATGCACCAAATTGTTATAAAGAAATCATTTATTTGGGTCTTTTCACCCATAGTTTGTTAGTGACTAATTAGATTAATAAGAATTTATTCCTTAAAAACTATGTTATAATCCGACCGCCTAATTAAGAGTCCTTGTCTGCGGGGTACAGGGGTGCGGGCCCGGGGATAGACAAGAACGGGGCCAATGAGCAGTGGGTAACTTGAATTATTAAAATAATCCGAATTTCAGAATAAAAATCACCCAATCAAATCATAAGCGCCCGCCGCCCGCACCGCTCATTGTTCCCATTCAGGACTTGGCGGTCGGACTTAGTTGTAGCTTTATACCTTCGGCGGAGTAAGCTAAGCCTGGCTGAAAATAAAGTAGTCAGCAAGAAATAATATTTGAATGTAGGACAGGACTTACTTTGTATTAAACTTCTTAAAACAAACATCACACTCTACTGTGCCTTGACGTAAATGTATGTCTTTTATGTGCCTTCTCATGTCATGTTGATAGGAGAATGCTCTCTCACAATAAGTACACTGGAACAAAAAAAAAACAATTGTAAGGTTGGTCAAAATTTTAGAGAATCTGAGACTGGTGGTTCTGGGTTTAATTCAGCTGGTGGGTAACCTAAAAGATAAAAATCAATTTGCGTTGCCCTGCCTTTTCTGGACACACCTTCTCCCACCCATCCATCTCTTTCTATCTCGCGCTCTTACTCCTTTTAAGCTGCATAGGGATGAACGACGCTGCGAGTGATATGATCTCGCCCATGTACTTGTAGCTTGACATGACTAAACAGCGGAGTGCACCAGGTCTGTTTTTACGTCAAACGCACTACCCGACTAATCCAACAAGACGAATGTCAAACGATGACTAGTCGTTATATTTATATTATACAGGGTGTCCGGGTTTCGTGAACCTAACCATAGTAACGCCAATTTCATTGCTACTATGGGTTACTATGTGTTACGATGGTTACAAACTCGTATTACTGCGCAGATGTAGACAGCGCAGCGTTAGAATAAGATCGGGACGATTACGACAGAATCATAGTCAAATCTATGCGTTAGTAGGCGCAGTTTCGCTTGTGATACGTTCGACGTAAAAGTGACAAACGCCAGGCGGGGCACAACCTCGGAGCGGAGCACTGGTGCGCTTGGTAATGTGCGACTGTCATTAATTATCAAAGGGACCCACATAATAAATTATTATACCACAGAATAATTAATAGTACAAGCCTATGTGCGTAAAAAAAGTCGACTTAGGTAACAGCAGGAACAAGCACTAATTGCCGTCGCGGTGTTCTGTTTAGTGACGTTTAACAGGTTTGCATACCTCAAAAGTTAAGGGGCTCTGCTCAAAGCTATAGACATATTTTGAAAGAATTACCTTGTATGGTCTAGAATTGCTGTGCACATGCCTCATGTGCTTATTCAAGTTGCTGGCAGTTGTCGTCGCTTTTGGACACTGAGTGCACTTAAAGGGTTTGTCGACCAAATGCGATCTCTTGTGGACTTTCAGCAAATCCATGGTGCGACCTTTGTACGGACATTGTTCGCATTTGAAGGGAAACACGTTTTCGTGAGTACTCCTGTCGAAAAAACTTATTATGTACAGTCGACCAAATTGAATCATGACCTACTTTGCCGATTATTCCTTTGTATTCATAAACGTAGTAAGGTTTTCTTCGCTGTCATGCATGTTGCACATAGTACGTTTTAAATATTAATAAAAATGCGTCATTACGGGTCAGAGATCTATGCAAGTTTAACCTTTATTATCACTGCACTAAACATGTTTTAGATAAATCAGTCTTAATATGAATTTAAAATAAGTCCATAATCCAAACTCTTTTCACTACGAAGAAAAATGTATTATAATTAAAAAAATAAAAAACGTCATGTGTCAGATGTCAAGTATACCTAGTAAGTCTGAAATTTTATAAAAATCTAAGTCAATATTTACAAACAAGTCGTATAATGGCTAATTTGGCAGAACAAAGAGCTAAGAATAAGTCGGAACACAGTCAGAACCTGGATCAGACGGCATGCTAAAGAGGGTACCGTCGAAGACAGACGCTGACATAATCATAGCGTTCGTTGAATCACGAACCAACAGAGATTAGAAATGCAACACTATTACGCATAACATATTTACAGACGAGAAATCATTTCACTCTTCTCAACATGGCTTAACTTCGTGGCGTTACGATAACACGCGATACACAAGAAGATCATGTAGTGCCCAACCAATTATCCGGCTGAATTTCAGCTAACATGTGTGCCTAGATGGATGCCAGAAGTGTCGGAGAACTTGTTTAAATTTCTCCTCGTCATAACGCTATAAACTATGTCAATTTATTGGAAGAATCAATGTTACCGACTTTGTCAGTTTACTTGCGTGAAGAAGTGCCAGTATTCTCCTTTGTTCATGATAACTGTCCAGTGCATACTGCCAGAATTGTCTCGAATTGGTTTACCCAGCATAAGGATGAATTCGCTCTTACGCTCGACGGCCATGGACCGTCTAGGTCCCCAGATCTTAATCCAATAGAAAATTTGTGGGGTTTGGATTGGGGAAGTGTCATTTGTAGTCGTCTAATCGGGTCACTTTTCACTTTACCAATTTAATGCCACTTGTTAAATATATAACTAAAATAAATATTATATTCTTCAACTAAGTATACTGTTTTATTTCATCATGGCTAACACAAGTTCCAGTGGAACTTTTATAAAGAAACTGGTTCCCGATACAGACTCGGCGCCCGGCTGTGCCGAATCCCGAATATCTACCTACCTACCTGTGTGTTGCATTGCAACCCTTACCTAAGTTCTCGCCGATTTTCATACAAACTTATTCGTACAGATAGCGATCATAGCCTTGTCAGTAACTGTCAGTGTCTAATAAAATGATAACAGGTTCGTTTCTGGGAAATGTATGTTCAAGCGAATTTCAACCTACTTGTATAGAATGACAGTAGAAAAATGACCATAAGGTGGGTCATGATTCAATTTGGTCGACTGTACCTTCAGAAATGGCGTCAGGTGCATGGCGAATATATTGCCGACGACAATGGGCTCAATTCCAATGCGCCCTGTCTTATATTAAATTTAGGTTCAGTCTCTCTCTTTCTCATTAAAACAAACGAAAAGAGACAGACTACAATAATTTAGAAACTTCAAAATAAGTGATGCGATTTTTAACGTATTTGTACAAGTTTTTGCGTGTTTTCGTCGATGTTTAGTCATCATCGAATGACATCCCTACTAAATTGTCAATGGTTTCTCTTATTTCCTTAGCAACGGACAGCTGTTTAGTCTGACGTTTCTAGATTAATATAGACTGTCTCTTTTCGTTTGTTTGGCAGAGAAAGAGAGAGACTGAACCTAAATTTAATCTTAGACAGGGCGCATTGGAATTGAGCCCAATACGTCCGAAAGGATGGCCGAAGTTGTAGTACCATCTTAAATATAAAAACGCGAGTCAAAATAACGGCGAAAACATCCAGTTACTACAATACCTACCACATTGTGTACATACCTGGCTGGATAAAGCCATTGAATTATAACTTATCCTATATTTAAAAATCGAACAGAACTAAAAATTAAAAATGTTAACCAAATGTTAACTTACATGTGCACCAGTAGACCTGCATTAGAGAAAGCCGTTTTTCCACAGGTATCACATAGGAACTTCTTTTTATTCACCTCTCCTGTAGGCTTTTCTTCAAATTTAGATTGCGTTTGTAAGGAGCATTTAGGTAAATGTTTATTGTATGCTACCTAATGAATAAAGTAAAACGTTATATTAGATGAAGGTTTATCATCACTATGGCTAGGAAGTACAGTTGGCAGCACATCAGGTTACCCATTTGAAGTACGAAAAAGCTTTTATTACGTAGGGAATAGAGGCGGTCTCAAGGTCAAAGTGGGGTAGTCTGACGTGTGGCCATGTGTACACCAATTTTGATACAAGAAAATAAAGCAACTCATTTTTTTAAATTGCAATTGCAACATTAACACTAACCATATCACCAAAGTCCTTGTTACATGTGGAGCAACCCCAGATTTCCGAGTTGTCTTCAGAGAATGTTGGTGTGGGTACAGTAAAGGAATCCTCACTATTACCATTAAATGCCTCATCTTTTTTATAGCTGCTGAATTCTAGAAAGTAAGCAAAAGTGGTATGTAAGCCATAAATACCTAGGTATTAAATAAATAGAAGCAAAGAGATTTTTTTTGAGCTCTAATCAAAAGAATCAATGACATGTTACATATTTCTGTATTAACCATTTTTAACAGAATATTCCATTATTTTTACATTACTCCTCTGACACATTTCCTTGAATGTAATGCAGCATTTGAGCAAATCAAGGCAGCTTTGGCACATGTAGTTTGAACAATTTTCCATTTTACTTATCTGAAATAAAAAAAAAAATGATTCTACAGTCTGCAGCATGTCAGCTTCACCATTTGAACTATGAAAACAATTTATAGTATAATTAAGTAAGGAATCAAGACCAGACCATCGCTAGTCAAAGTGGGGTTTGTCTGACTTGCAGCCGTGTGTTACATATGTTTTGAGATACAGATGGCTTATCTTTTTGTATTTTGCTTATACTTAAAACTGTTTGAGACCTAAAGCTTTTTAATATAGAAGCCCTAAATAATTAGCAAATTAATAGTTTATTTACTTACCACAACTCCAGTAAAAGTCTTAATGTCCTCAGGTATATTTGGGTAAATAATATTATTAAACATAGGAATGTTTCCTCTTTCATCACATATTCTGCATAAGTAAGAACTCACTTTTTTGACGTTAGGGCTGAAAACGACAAGCAAAAATTAAAAAACCTAAAGAAAGTTGCACAAACTGAAGACCTAGCTTATGTATTTGGTGTAACGTATTATTTATTCTGTGGTAACGTTGGGTTCTTACAGAGTTTCACCAGTTTTTGCATTTATAGGACATGGTCAGCATTTACTGCAAAAATATACATTGTTTAGCGATTAGATTACTTACGATTTTTTAACTTTTCTTTTCTTCTTTTTGTGAGCCTTTTTTAAAGAATTAGCGAATAGCATAGACTTGATCAATAAAAGTGAAGACATTTTTTAAAATAAATTACCAAGCGTCCTTTTATTCTATAAATTATCACAAAGAAAGCTTTTCATTGCAAAATAGAACCAAAAATAATCATTATTCTTCAGTCTTTTGAAGTTTCGACACACAGGCGCAGGGTAGTACACACCCACACACCCACACAGAGGCATTGTGACATTTTTTTTTTGTTCAATTCACCCAGTCTGGGTAGGCAAAGGATCGAGTCCATACAGCCACGTCTTCAGTATCATTTCATTGTTCTTTCTTTTCTTCAGAATCTTCTTCTTATGTACTTACACAACTACACTAACACTAAACTACAAACTAACCTAACCTAACTCATTGAAATGTGAGGATGGTTCACATTTCAATGCTCTCAAGGAAATTTTGAGCAGGAAATCAAACCGGATCTGATAGGAGCGCCTTGCTTTGTTTCTTACTTTCACTTGATTAGATCTTCATTGCAGCACATTATAAAGATTATTCCACCTCACAATCACAATAATGACCACGAAAAACTAATTTAGAAAATTAAGAAACGAAGCCCATCCGTCACGGTTCATTTTCCGCCCAAAATTCGGCATTGTGACATTTGTTTTGTTCAATTTACGCATTATGGGTAGGCAAAGGATCAAGTCTATACAGCCACGTCTTCAGTATCTTTATTTTATAGCCTGACCAGGAATATATGGGACCTCGCCATATTGCGGAAAACAACTGGAACTAATTTCTTTTACTGGCAACAGAAACCCCAAATCGTCACTGACATGTCATCAATTGTCATAATGATTAGTGTCAAAGTGAACGCGTAATCAAATTTTCGACCAAGTGCAATTTTTATGTGATAAAAATACCAAGAACTGTTCGTTTTCGTAAAAGAAAAGTGGTTGAACATGTGTTAATAGTATTTTTCGACTAGAAAGTCTATGTGATCACTACGGTTTCATTAAATTTATTACTGATATAGTTGTCATTATGAATTTTTGGTACGTCATATAGTGCGTATAGTGAAAATTGGCTACTGATGACTACGAAGAATCTTTAAATAACGATTTTGAAAAATGATTATAAGTACTTGATTTGAGCTTTATTTTCTTTATTTCAACCCTACTTGGATATAACAAAACAACTAAAATAGTTCGTAGTTTTTTAAGATTTCCTATAAATTATATAAAATTATGATAACATTATAAATAATATCATTTAGAAAAACAATGGATGAATGTTTCTGTTACCCATTAAAGGTTTTGCAAAAATAATAAGTATTTTAGTCCAAAATTCAAGACTAATATTACAAAACGTTACTGAATTTAATAAATACTCAATTTGCGAGTGTTCTGTCGTGTTATTTTATCGCAGAATCTGTTATCATTTGGTAGCGGGCTTAAAAATTAACATGGATGTAAACATATAAAAAATGTGTTTTTATGTTCAGTTGCCAATCTGCGCTGGTATGAGTATAGCGAGTGTTGTCATATAAAGTGAATTCGAAGCGCCCTTAATTCAGGTCCCATATATTTCTGGTCAGGCTATATATTAATTTTATCCTTTGCATTAGTATTCTTCTTCTTTTACAACTACACTAAACTATAGCCTGAAATATATGAGACCTCGCCATGTTGCGGAAAACAACTGGAACTAATTTCTTTTACTGGCAACAGAAACCTCAAATCGTCATTGACATGTCATAATGATTAGTGTCAAAGTGGGCGCGTAATTGAATTTTCGACCAAGTGTAATTTCTATGTAATAAAAATACCGAGAACTATTCGTTTTCGTAAAGAAAAGTTGTTGTCATATAAATTAGATTCTAAGCGCCACTAATTCAGGTATATATATTCCTATATATCAGTCAGGCTATACCAACTAACCTAACCTAACTCATTGAAATGCGAATGCGAATGCGAAATGCTCCCAACGAAATTTTGAGCGGGAAAAACGAGTCGGATCTTAAAGGAGCGCCTTACTTTGCCTTATATATTTTTTAAAACACGATATTGCTGCATCACACTAAGGGGTATTTGAGGCGAAAATCCGGTCAAAATTATTTAGGGGCCTATATTATCTCAAAACGTAATGAAAAACAATTTTTGATCAAATTATCGATTTAATATTAAATAAACATAAGAAAAACATATAAGTACATTTTTTTTTAATGGTTTCAAACAAATTGAATTTTGTTAAAAATCATATGCAATCTTATTCGCTGATGACATCAGAATCTTCCCCTATATCACCGTCTTCGACAGTATTGTCATCAGACTTGTTTAAGTTCGGTGTTGCTGCAATTAAAATCGTCTTTGCTTCGTTGGAAAATGGCAAGATTTTCTTCTTATTCTTTGGCCGACTACAGCTGATGAGAGGATCGGATGTCAGAAGTAATCTATTTAAAACATCTCTGTTACATTCAGTTCTCGAAAATTTCCGTGCATAGTCCACCCGATATTTGCGCAAATGCTTATTTCGTGCTTCAGCGGCCTCCTCAGACAATTGTCCTATTGGAAGAATTGCCTGTTCCATCACCTGCGCTCCATGAATTATAATTTTGTGGACTGTAGGCGACATTGGATGCCAGCCGTACAATTGCACATATAGTTTGGCAGTGTCTTGAGCATAATCATCGAATTTTTGGTAATCAATGTTATAACCACTTGATATTACCTCAAGAATCACTTTAAACCTAGTAATTAATTCCCTGTTGATGCCGGTGATGCGAGAAGAGCATTCTGCGTTTTGAAAAAATCTCCTAGACGTATTCCCATCATTACTATTTTCAAAGCCAGCTTTGGGAACATCAACAAGCAGACCCATTTCAGCTTTAAAACATTTCTGTATTTTCTCTTTTGTTTCTTAAACAATTTTTTTATCTTCTGGTGTACGGGCTTGCCACTTTTTAATGGGTTCTTTATATGCTAAATGCAACAATAACTCAAAAAAGCGTATTCTGGCATGGAGTACTGAGAGCCCGAACCTTAGTTTCTTTTTTTAACGGCATTTTTTGTTTAAATTTATTAAAGTCTTTTGATGTTTGACCGCATATATAACATCGCATAGTTGATGCAGTGTCCGTTGCGGAGTTGCAGACCTTTCCGTCTACCATTGTCAGCAAAATATTTTGACTGATTTGCACTGATGTTTCACTTTCTTTAGTTTTTATCAGATCTTTGGCTTGATTTTCGATGAAGTTTATTTCTTCCTTAGTGACATCTTTCGTTTCATGTACAAATCGAGCTCTGATCGGTCTGCAAAATCTCACCGAAGAAGGAGTAGGGTTCTGCCAAATGGTTTTTATTGTTTGACCATCAATAGAAACAACCAACCTCACCGGAACAATCGAGCTCACAAATATATTTGAATCATCATCTGTGACACTTTCAAATTTTTGCTTAAATGGAGTTTGGTGAGATCCATCACATCCCCATTTTGATATCAAGAGTAAGTGCTGCTTTTCATTGTCAGTTAACGTATCTATGACTTCTTTTAAATATTGAATGAGGCGCAAAGACGTATGATCAAGCAAAGCTTGAAGTTCAACATTAAAACTGGTCTCTGTAACAGTTATTTTGTCATCATCTGGATAGCACTCTTTTTTCGCCTTTTGCAGCAAAGAGTAACAAGGGTAGATATCTTTGCGTCCACCTTGTAATAAATTCCACTGGCTTCTTGTGAAGTTACCTTCAACAAATAATGATACCGCTTCCCGTGGGGTATATTTCATCTTCACGATGTCTTTTTTAGACGAAATTAATCTTCTGATCTTCTTGGCTCTTGTCGGCGTTGAAGTTATTTCTTTGATCATCGTCGAAGTATCATTTTTCCCTGAAGTGCCCTGACTCACACACGTAGCGAAAGTCAACTCCTCAACTGGTACGTGAGCCCGTAATTCTTCAGTTTTCCGCCGCTTGCTCCTTTCACTCAACTTGTGAAACTGTTTAACTGGGCGATCGCTCTGGTGTGACGACCACAAAGGAAGCTCTAGTGATGTTTTAAGCCATTCCTCATTATTTTTCAAAAATCGTTTATCTGTGTAACTAGCTGCCGTCCACTTCTGCTTAAAACTTGTCTTGAAATGCCTCAAACAACGAGACAACACATTTCTATTTTTGTCGCTCAAAAAGTCAGCTCGGCAAGCCTATCTTCTAACAAGTTAAGTTTCTCATCGATTCTTTTTCGTTTAAATTCCTTTAGGATATCATAAAGTTCCCGCCTAGCCATAGTTTTCACCATTTGCGGAGTACCTGAGAACAAATTTACATGCATTGTATTATTTTTTTAATTACACCTACAAACAAATATTATTTAAAAAAAGGGGGGACGTTGGTTGACAATTTTATTTCTGTTTCGGTCAGGAGAAGGTTAACGCTTTATTATCATAATAAAAATGTTGCACGACAAAGCCCGACACATAAACAAAATCACTAATGTTATAAAATTTTATAACATTAGTGATTTTGTTTATGTGATGTGTGTGATTTAGACATATCAGTAGTAGTAAGGACAGATAGTAAAAAGACAGTAGAGGAACATAAAAATGACATCGAAAATACAATTAAATCTATTATATTATGGCTTAAAAATAATAATTTGACGATAAATATCAACAATACTTGCTTTATTAACTTTAATAACACGCTTTCTCAGACATTAAATATAAATTACCAAGGACAATTACTTTAAAATGCAAATATGTATAACTAAATTTCTCGGTGTGGAAATTGACCACAAACTAAATTGGAAAAAGCAAGTCGAAATTATATGTAATAAAATTAGCCGATTTACGTTTGCTCTATATAAATTGACTAGGATAGCCTCAAGGAGTACTGCTCTGACAGCCTACTTTGCATATGTTGAGTCAGTTTTAAGGTACGGACTAATCATATGGGGTAATAGCACTGACGTAAACAAGGCTTTTATTGCACAAAAAAAATGTGTTAGACCAATATGTGATACTGCGCCTGACAAACCGTGCAAACCACTTTTCAAACGTTTAAAAATTTTGCCTACCGTGTCTATACATTTTTGAAATTGGTAAGTTTGTTAAGCTAAACACACATTATTTCAAACAAGCCAAAGACATATATCCTCGAAATACACGTAATGGTAATAGACTAGTAGCTTCTGTTATTCCTACAAGCGTGAAGTTCCAAAGAAATTGATACTGGATGTGTATCAAGGTTTATAATAGGATACCAGAAAACATAAAGCAACTGCCAATTAACCAATTTAAGACTGCCCTGTATGCTTAGCTTTATGACAGTATGTTTTACTCTGTGCATGAATATTTTATGTTGTAACTAGTAACTAAGGTTAGTTTTATAATGACAATTATTAAATATTTAAGTACCTATAACTCCATTTTATGATCATCTTTGACATTTTATAATTTAATTAGTATGTTTAGTTTCACACTTTGTTTAATGGTTAAGATTGACACTTATAATATAAAGAATCTGACTGCAAAATGTATGGAACAGATACCTGGAATTTGAGCAATTTATTGATAAACATATTTGCATGCTATTGTTTATGGCATGGCTAAATGGGCCGAACATAAAATTAATTGTAAGACCTTCAGTGTACCCTATTTAAACGCAAATAAACTATTCTATTCTATTCTATCCGGCTTGCAATTCTACTGTGATACAATCAAAGTACCATAATCATGTAATGATACGGTATAGTCGGTATACAGTTTCAGAACACATCGTTTTATAGGTTCAATATTACGAAATACAGACCGATACACCAATATATAGTTTCAAAAATATATAGTTTATGAATCCGATAATGAATATCGATATATAGATTCGATTCGATATTGTGAAAATCTGATACTATCCACGCATATTACTTTGTTTCTCACTTTTACGTCATTAGTTTTCCTCTGCAAATTGAGAAGATAGAATGGAGAGAGCATAGACGGCCTTCCCCTCTAGCCAAAAATGTTGGCCATATAGTTTGAGTGCTTATATAAAACTACTTGGTCGTGACCGTTTGACAGAATCTATCGCGAATTGACAACATTTCATTTTTATAAAGGTACTAAAGTTCAAAAACCATTTCGAGATTTGGCGATGCTTAACACGTTAAAAATATTTAAATATTTTTTTACGCTATAAATTCAGAGATATTTGAAAAAAGCTGATAGGTGCTATGATATCGGCATTATAAGGGGACATGCCTTTGCTTGGTTATCTGGTCTGACCTAAAAAGTATTTTACCATACATGCAAGCTAGCGGTCATTTTGACATTGATATTTGACACTGACACTATGATGAGTGAGTGAGAGAAGAGATAATCGTAGTGTTGTTCTATAGAAGCGAAGTCCATCTAGTTATCGATAGTTTTAGTATAGTATATTTAGGATTGCTAAAAATACACATGCATTTAAATGATGATCTAGTTTTGTGACGAAATCATAAAACAATCTTTAATTATTTATGTTTCACTTCATATTATTTATGTTTCTTTTGATTTTAGAAACCATAAAAATTTAAGTAAGGAAAATGGCAACGTAAGCTATTGTTAGTAAAATTGTGTTTGATTAATTAAAATATTATTTTTCTACTTCTTTGTAAAGACTTTTGTATTATGATATACGTACGTATCATAAGATAGTGTTTAAATAAACATACTTACTTAGATTATTTATCAACTTCTTCATTTAGACTTTTTGTACTTTGATATTACGTGCTTAGTAAAGTTGTGTTTGGATAAACATACTCACTAAGATTATTTATCTACTTCTTCATTTAGACGTATTGTATTTTGATATACGTGTCGATATCGATACCTTAGTTTTATAACATACAACAGTAAAAAACGACAGTTATATTTTTAAATTTAGAATATGGCAGAGGTGTGAAGTTGTCACATCCTTACTCTTATACTTACGCTCTTTTAGAATTGAGAGTTTTTAAAGAATTTTATTCAAGTGGAATAAATGGAAAGAAATGAAAAAGAAAAAATACGTATGTCTTCTTAATTGATGTACTATTAGGAAAAAAATAAAAATGTGCATGTAATTTTTTTGAAATGTTGTCAATTGTCGCAACAAATTTCTCCGTGTAGAGGATTGAAAATGGTAAATTGTGCCGTTTTCGTACCCAAAAACAGCTCATCACTAGTAAATTTTCGGTTTCATGGCGTGACTTACCATTTTTGAGTACAAATACTCTTATTTACAACAGTATTTCGAAAATCATTGTTCTTTACTTTGAGGTTATTTCGACAAGTTTGCGATACATACGTTGAGGTTTTTCTTCATAGTAGGGAGGCTAGTAGCTTCATAGTGTGGGGACAACAATGGTAACTAACTTAGTTGGTAGTAATTAATTCGTTAGCTTATCGCCACAATTATAAATAATAAAGTGTATGTTATCTAAATATGTAAACATACAATAGACATATAGGATGATAAAAGTACCTAAGATTTTTTTTTTATCTCCGATAGACCCCTTAGAGCTGAAAGGAGAAAGGAATTAAGAATGATTTGTGGTCAAAAAATACTGGCTTTCTTCTCACACAAGTGTGATTGAGTCAAGAAAGATATTTCCGAGAATGTTCCGACAGAAAAACTATTTTGTCTGTGCAGCAGCAGCAGTGCCTAGGTACTTTTAAACTTAATAGCCAAGAAGTGGGACTTATTAAGACTCCGACGTCCGTTTGTCTGTTACCAGGCTGTATATCGATAACCGTGATTGCTAGACACTTGAATTTTTTACTCGATAATAAGAACGGCAACATGTAGACGCTTATAATACTCGCAGAATATTAAGTTGTATATTCAATTCAAAAATAGATTATAATTATCTTATGTTCTTATATCTATATAATTATGTATCGTGCTAGTTACATTACACCACATGACACAAGAACGGTTGAAACAATTATTATTATTTTTGTGTTTTTTAATTGGCCTTCGTCTGGAATAGGATAATAAATAAGTATTAAAATATGATATTCATCGAAAAAATATTTATGGGGAGTAAACAAAAACCGAAGACGAACAAACTTTAGGAGCTAAGTTCACATTAATTTCACCAAAAAAACCTTTGTTCGTCATTTGCACCATTCAATACGACCGTCTAGATGTAGTGGTCGTCCGCGTCCCGGACTTCTAAACCAGGCGGTTGCGGGTTCGAATCCCGCAAGGGGCAAATGTTTGTGTGATGAACACGAGCATTTGTACTTAAGTCATGAATGTTTATAAATGTATATAAGTATGTCAATCCGTTATCCTAGTCACCATAGCACAAGCTTGCGCTTAGTTTGGGGCTAAGCAATTGGTGTGTTTGTTGAAACAATTTACTTATTTATTGTATTTAATAAAAAATTGCATAACAAAAATGCGGTTTCTTTTAATTTCTCTCGAATACCTTAAAGAATTGGGGTAGCCCAATACATAATAATTAGACTAATCTTTCCCGTAACTTCACCATGATTATTCTCTTATATTCAGATAAGAGTTGTAAATTACACATCTTTAATATACTTTTCAATAAACTAGCAGTAGTATTGTGCTAAATACACAAACAACGTTCTAAATACTACTTTACTAAAGTACCTACTTATTTATAAAAATAAACACAAGATTTGACTACGTCAGTATTT
The DNA here is from genome assembly GCA_949316185.1 of Pyrausta nigrata. Taxonomy (NCBI): domain Eukaryota; kingdom Metazoa; phylum Arthropoda; class Insecta; order Lepidoptera; family Crambidae; genus Pyrausta; species Pyrausta nigrata. Next base: position 13,103,691 of record OX438943.1, read on the forward strand.
ATACTTAAATCCTTAAATGCCTATGTGCTGCAGTATACCTACATCAAAATGCATGAGTCATATTATTGTAAAGTTTCGTCAAAATTTATTGGTTTTTGTATGAAAGGGCAACAAAGTTGAAACAACCATAATATTAGTAGTATAGGATGAGTGCATTCAGTTAGTGAGCTCACGAATTAGTTAGCAATGTCCCGTCCTTAACAGAAAATGGAAGTGTCAATAAATGTCAAAATTTTTGTAGTGTGTTATATGTGTGCTTCCTCGTCCCCCGCCAAAAGTGGCAAAATTTTCTAAACTGGGATTTTGACACATGCTCTCTCCATTCTAACCTCTCAATGCCTATGCAGCACATTATTAAGATTATTCCACCACACAATCACAACAATGACCACGAAAAACTAATTTAGAAAATTAAGAAACGAAGCCTATTTTGACCGGCTCATTTCCCTCCAAAAACTCCCCGGCATTGTGACAGACAGGACAGCTATTGTGTTGTGGACAGCAGGTGGATGACAGATAAGGTGACAGACAAGGAATTTTTGGCAGTTTTTGGCGAGTAACGAACATTGTAACGAACCGTGATGGATGGGCTTCGTTTCCTAATTTTCTAAATTAGTTTTTGTGTAACGTGCTGCAGTGGAGAACTAATGAAGTAAAAGCAGGCCTGTGTATCTTCCCGCGTAGGTAGCAAAAACGTACTTACGCGCGGCGACCCCTAGGTAAGGGACTAAACAAGTTGGGTGTCGCTAGCTAAGCCGGCAGCGACACGCTCCCGCGTTTTATTCACGTACACGACACTAGGTTGCTGGTTGGACGAGCATGAATAAAGTCCTAGAAAGATGCGCTAGATGGCGTAAGCAGCTTCTTGTGGCAGTCAACCCTATCGCGTTGCGTGATACGTAATGTACGTCACTGAATAGGTTTAGTGTATTATGAATCATATTTCAAAGTAATAAGAATGAAATTATCTTGCAATGTATTTTTGTAGGTGTTTACACGAAAATGTGCTTGAGTCTGAGGCGAACTGAATTAAACCATATCGTTGACTACATTGAGTAGATATTTCTGTGAATTTCATTGCAAAGTCATACTACGGAGTACAAGTACTTATTCTGTGGTAAAAGTGAGAAACAAACTAAGGTGCTCCTATCTGATTTGGTTCGATTTCCCGCTCAAAATTTCCTTGAGAGTATTGAAATGTGAACCATCCTCGCATTTCAATGAGTTAGGTTAGGTTAGTTTGTAGTTTAGTGTTGATATCTAAGAAAAAGAAGAATTGTGTAAATATGTAAAAAAAGAATACTGAAGAAAAGAGAATGAAAAATCATACAAATAAAAATACTGAAGACGTGGCTGTATAAACTTGATCCTTTGCCTACCCAGAATGGGTGAACAAAAAAAGGCATAATAATAACTTTATATTTTGCTTTTGTGCAACTTAAAACCACGAACAAAATTTAAATGAAAACAACCAGATTTAAAGTGGAAATACTTGATTTTAAATCGTTTTGCTTGTTAAAGTAAAATGGCAGTTTATGTAACTAAAGCAATGATGTCAAAGTTTCAGAAAACAGAGTTTTTGCCAGTCATATTTGAAACTGATGCACAAGCTAGTACTGGCGGTGATCAATGGCACAAAATCACATTGGAAAGGTACCTCAATCTCAGTTCTAGTTTTGGGACAGAAATGAAGCATGCTGTTTTAACTAATTCATATTTTTTATAGTCAAACAAACGGTGGGTTATCCAAGGCACTTCTATGTCGCGTCTGTGGAAGGACTGGCACTATACCAATGACTGAAAAATTAAATGGTGTAGAAATAATGAATTGCATTCAAAAAGTTACCAATGTAACTGTAAGTAGCCTATTTCATATGAAAAAGGGTGTCTCTGACCACAAAGCTTTAAATGCAAGGTTTAATATTAATCCTGTGGTGTTAAGCCTTCCAAACTGAGTACAGCTAATCGATTTATTATAAATAATTAATCAATGGTGACATACTACAAGATGACAATATAAATCTTTAAGATCTAATAAATTATCAAAATTATTATTTTAGTGTTATAAACCCAAATTAGATCAAGTCTACTCTTAAATTTAAAGACCTATAGTCATAGGCACCCTTTATTGCCTACCTTTACTATCAGGTTGATAATGTAATTGGTAAAACATTAAGAGCTGCAAAAAATGTGCTGCTTTTATTAGGTTTGTGAATTATTTCAGAACAAAATGACCAATTTATTCTTTACTTTTGTCTATTTTAGATTGACCTTGAAGACTCTTTACCAAAATACATCTGTAATGATTGTGTAGAAGTTTTAAGGGTATCAATTCATTTCAAAGAGACTTGTGAGGCATCAGACAGAAAGTTCAGAAGAATATTAAATCCTATGGGTATGCTCTTTCTCGATTTGTTTAAAATTTCGAAAATGTGTCCAGGGCCCGTAGACAAATGCAATTTACTTTAAAGCAAAGCTCGCTATTGCTAACAAAATGTATGAAACTGGCATAAGCCATCGTAACATCATGTGACTTATACATATTTTGACATCTATTGGCCGATTACATGTTGTCTAAAGGCCCTTAGTAATTGTTTTGTTTCTATTTTAAGGTGATCCTGCTCTACACTCTTATCCATATTCAAAACATGATTTTCAAATGATTCTGAATCAAATGAAAGAAAGACGTCAAAAGGCTGAAGAAAAACAAGAGCAGCTACGTAAAAAGAAAGAAAGGATAGAGCAGAGAAAATTACCAAAAATTAAACAATTTAAATGCTCTCCATGTGACATGACTTTCCCTAACAAGGTATCATCATAAAAGTGTAAATAAATATTGTTGCATATCTATCTGTTAATTTATGGCAGGCCTATGTTCAGCAGTAAACATCCTGTGGCATATGATAATTTTATTTTGAATGCCTTAATATTTTACAGCAAAAATAGCTACATCACTAAACATCATACTGATTTTAACTAGGCATGACCGTTAAATAGGCGGACTAGTTAAATTAACCGTCGACATGCAATCAATGCTTTAACGGTCTACCGTTCTTTGATCGACTAGTTAAATTCGCAAACGAGTAGTCCCCACGTTCTTATCAACATGCAACAAAATGTCGACACTTTTTGATGTGGTCGCTTATTACATTACTTATTGTTGAAACAAACTTAAGTGAAGTCTAACTAACGCCAAGTACTTATTCTGTGCTAATGCAATAGATACGTTATTATCAAAAATGAACGGGTCGACGCGACGACGGACGACGTTCCAGTTGAAACAATTTGAAGTGAACTCTAAATTAAGAGGAATAAGATTTTTATTATTAAAATAAAACTTCTAAACACTAAACCAACTGCAACGTGTCTAGTCTATCTAAGTTAAACGTCAAGTCTAACGTTTAATTCGACGATAATAGTCGACGAGACGACAAGTTAACTAGTTGACGAATTTAACTAGTTGATTGACGTCGAACCCATCTCTAATTTTAACACTGAATGGCTCATTATCCTTACATAATAGAAATAAATTGAAAAAACTATTTTATTGTCTATAATGTGACAAGTTTCGTCTGTAACTTTAATCAATTGTTATGAGACCGCCAGCAGTCTTCCGATCCTAGTTCAATAAATCCTGGGTACAATTTTATTTTATGATATTATTTTATTTAAGAAAAACAATGTAAATCCCATTGAGTAGGAGAAGCTGATGTTGCACCGTCGCGAGAGGCAGTGCATGCGGCGCGCGTGCGACATCTGCGGGCAGTTGGTGATCAGCATTCCGCAACACATGCGCTACATACACAAGCAAGTTGTGCAGCACAAGTGTCCCACCTGCGGGAAGGAGTTCCCTATCATTGCTCGGCTCAAGAATCACATGTGAGTACCGCGCAGTAGGTCCGAAGTGGCGGCGGATTTGCAGTCTTAGCTGCCTAAGGGCCCTATCATACAGGCGGGTTGCGAGCGTTTTCAAAGCGGAGCGGAAGCGTAGCAAATACGCTGTGGGTGTCCTACGTTTCTGTTACCTGTGGGGGGCTACAATACACTTAGTACCTAACATTCCGTAATTCCGACTAGGAATCACTTCTGTCAATTTTTTTACTTTGAAGACGCAAGAAACTTATACGAATACATCGTTGTACTTGGGAGGATCTGTTATGAAGCAATCGACTAAAAAGACGCGGCTGGTATACTATGTGAAAAGCTCAGACCAAATAAAAAAAGGTAGACGTAGCCTCGCGTACTAAAGAAGTGAATCCGGCAATAGGAAGCCGGTTTCGAAATAGGAAGCCGACGGCGCGTCAGTGCCCTGCCAAACCTTTGACGTAATAGTCGCGCGACTTTTCGTTCACAAAATAATTTAAAATGCCGTCGTGGGTGGTAAAATGTTGCAAAAACAACTCAGTTACTCAAAAAAATTCCCTGGAATCCCTTTTCATAAGTAAGTAATATATTTCGTTGATAATTTCAATGTTATTCCAAAATGTTTACAATTATGTTTTTGAAACACAAGACCTCAACAAATGCAGTCAGTGTTGCCTATAATCCGTCCCAAAAATTTACCCCAAATGTGGGATTTTTTAGCTGGCTATCATTTGCTTCTATTTACTACGTTATTAATCCAGCTCACCTGCTAGATTCCGAATAATTGACTCTGACTTGTGTGAACTGAGAATTTAGTGACATAGGTGAACTGAACCACATCTTCTTTTCGTGTCCTTTAATTGATCATTCTTCATTGTTTGTCTCTCTTGTATCCCACGGTATTCCTTTCCCTACTTCCATTCTTAATATCTTATCCATATTTATAGTAGCTAATCATATAATAGTATAAGTAATCATATTTATTTATTATGACAATTTAACCTAACCTGCTCCTATCCCAAACAAAGTTACGTTCCGTTCCTTTCAACTTTTCTTTCCATAATAGTTACCTTAACTTTTGACACTTAGTTGTAGCGAATGCACTAGCCGTGCAAAGTATCGAAAACAAAACAAAAACCAAAAAATATATTATTGAGAACGTACGTACTTTAAATTTACTTTTTCCCAACCATTATCAATTTCATAGGTATTAATTTAGTGCAAATGTTACTAAATTCATGAAACTGTTTTTTTTCTTAAATAAATAAAATAAATTATCTTTTTATTAAAATTGTGCAAAATTTATTTGAAACTCCTTATTAATTTTAAATCCAAGTGAGAAAAAAAGCTTTGTACTAGACATATTATTTTCATTCGTTTGTGGGTTAATTATTTTCAGGGTACTGGTATCACTTAACTACTGTACACACTAACGCAATCACTGTACTACGCATTTGTCACGCACACAGATTTGCACAGTTTGCTTCACTTCATTGTTTGAGCGCACTCCGTCTTCCTTTTTTTATTTGGTCTGAGGTGAAAAGTCATAAAAGTTTTACATGACATGGAGACTTAACCCACTTATTACGGGAAAAATTAAGATCCGATATCAATATGATTTTTTGATATGGCGTTTGACTTGCTTTAAATTTGAACAGAAAAATATGAAAAAAATTTCGACGTCGGAAAAGCGGGAAATGGGTGTTCCTTTTAAGGCCCACTAGTAATTTACGCTACTATTAGGTCATATTTGTGTGCAGTCTTGAAAAAACTTTTATTTGCAATAAAATAAATAAATAAACAATGAAACACTGTATGTGTATGTAATATTATTTATTTTATTTATCAAAGTAAAAAAAACTATCAATTTGAATTATTCTCACTCCTTGGTATGAAAATGTTGACAAGCATTAGACCCAAGTAAAGTTAGCTTTTTATGACACACAGCACATCTGAGTCATTCTATCTTGTACCTGATGATATGGCCTTTGTTATTATATCGCGATTCCTCATGATAGCTCTGCGAAACTCTACCTTTTCGAGTACTGGGACACTTTTCATCTTTGTCCATTGTAACCCTAGACGGGTATAGCTAACTGAGCGATAGGTACGTGACCTTCATCTGAGGACTCATACTCTTTTCGATGGACTTAGCTTATAATCGAAGCTACGATCCAGGCAAAACTAACAACGACACTTGATTCAAGTGACACATCAAGTGTCGACATCTGCATTGAAATTTTCAAGTGGCAAAATTTGAAATGTAAATTGGTAGCCTGGGATTGGCTCATACTCATCATTCATATATTATTCCAACTCTTCCAATACCTACGACGACCGTCTTGGTGTAATGGCTCGCGCCCCGAACTACAAAACCAAGCGGTTGCGGGTTCAAATCCCGCAAAGGGCAAATGTTTGTGGGATGAGCACGAGCATTTGTTCCTAAGTTATGGATGTTTATAAACATATATAAGTATGTCTATCCTTTATCCTAGTTGCCATAGCACAAGATTGATGGAATTTATTTATATTATTTTATTTAGCTTCAAGTACTTTTTCCGGACTCTCAAAACAAAACATAGACAAACTATTAGTATATCAGCCACAGTAGGGCATTTTACTATTGGTCATTATAAGGAACACTTGTAAAAAACATCAAATTGTATAAATAACCATGTTTATTTGTTACTCGAAATACGAAATATAAATAGGTCAGGGTCATTCTTCCTATAATACAATTAATCAAATATCAATTATCTATAAAATTGATACGATACATACCTGTGCTTACTCATGGTGAAAATACAAAATAGTTACAGTTCAATATAATAACACAGAATCACACGAAATAACAAATAAAGTTTATAACTACTAACTACAATCATTCACAACACACTAGACTCATAAAAGTGGAAAAAAAACTACCCACAGTATGATTTTTTTTTCTGTGGTCCGTTAAAGGAACGCTAGTAACAAGTGGGTTAAGGCCTTATCATACTGGTGGGCTACGTGCTGTCGCGCGCACCTCTCCGAGTTCCACACTCGTCTTACCTCCGAGTCCCCGCGCCACTGTGAAGTTATTGATTCGCTAGATGGCGCTAAAAGTCTTTGAAGTAATTTACTTTTAAAAAAGCGATGATAATGAATGAGAACGGAATTTTATTCATACTTGTAATATTGTTATAATAAATAATTGGTATTGAATTATTGTATTTTTCGTTTTAAAGCAGATATTTTTTCTTTGTAAGTCAAATATTTTTTATAAACTCAGGCTGGACATTGACTTAAAATTTGAAATAGAATTCTGTTGACTCCGTCGCTGCGCTTTGGCTATGCACAAGCCGAGTTGGCCAAAAGTCGAAATAGAAAAATAATAGTACGAAGACTCCTAGCGCCATCCTGTGACAATTGCTGACCGACCACGCCTTGACAGGCGCATAAAACATTTTTATCAAGCATTATTTTGTATTATACAGGTGTCCCGTTACTGAAGGATAATCTTTTAGGTACAGATTAGTTACACCATGCTCTACTTAAGTGAAAGAGCTGCCATTTTTTATTGGATTTTGGTTTTGAGTTTTTATAATTTATGGAAAAAGTTTATGTTGACTTTGGTGTTTGGAATATTCACAAGTAATAGTAGGTATAATCTCGAGTAAGTAGCCATACATAAATTAAATTTTTATATCTCAAAAATAGTAACACTTTTACTTGAAAATTTTTTTGGCATATATTAGGGCATGATGTAACTAATCTGTAACTAAAGGATAATCCTTCATTACCGGGACACCCTGTATACGCATAATACACTGTTAATTACTTCACCCGACTGACTGGCCGCGCTGTTCCAGGCTGGTGCACACGAACACATTCAACTTCTTCTGCGACCTGTGCCCGTACAAATGCAAGCACAAGTACTACCTGGTGATGCACATGCGCACGCACACCGGCGAGAAGCCGTACAAGTGTGCGCAGTGCCCCGCCACCTTCGTCAACCCCTCCAATCTCAACAAGCACAAGCTTACGCACCAGGAGAAGCAGTTTAAGGTATAATGAGTCTACAGTAGTGATTGAATAATTAGCAATAGCATCAATAATTAGCATGCGATTTTATGATTCGCAGTTGCAAAATTTCGTGAATGCAAAAAATAATAATTAGCGCGATCTTAGCAGCAGATTCAGATTCAGATTCAGATTTATTTATTTGCTTGAATTACGGTACATAATGATGGTACATACAAACAAAGTCAAAGTTCGCACAATTCACCAGAAGCTGGCATGCAAATGTTTCATATCATAACACATTTTAATATCGTTGAAATTTAAGCATTATACAATTAATCAAACCATCAACAATAATATAAAAATAATAAGAAAAATGTCAAGACAAACACGAGATACATATAAGTTTGGTCAACGTCTTTAGACATACTCTTTCTAATCATATAAATGTGGTCAACGTTAAAAAATATTGCAATGTCAATACCAATCACTGACAAAAACTAAACTAAAGCTGTATCATGTGGAGATATGTTTCCTTATAAAAACTACACTCATGACCTTCTATCTCTTCCTAAAGTACACCTCCTTAATTCCTGGGAAAATATATAGGAATCATCAAGTAAAATTAAAGGCAGATATTATTCTATAATTCAACCTAGTATTCCATTAAATTTAAAACCATGGTTCTCAAAATGTAAGGTTGGTAAGACAGTATCTTCAATTTTGACACGGATGCGTCTTGGGCATGTCTGTACTCCTGCTCATTTGGCTAAAATTGGTATTGTAGATGATTCCATTTGTGAATGTGGAGAGGATGATGGTAATTTAGATCATATCTTTTTTTCATGTCCGCTTTATGACCATAGTTCCTTTATTCATGACCTTGTTACCCTAAAGATCCCTCTTCCTACCAATATAATATGTTTATTGTGTTCCAATAAATCCTTTTTCTATAAATGTTTAGCATCGTTCATTATCTTAAATAATATTAAGTTGTAGATAACAAGTTATTGTATTATATCTATTGTTATTGTACTCCTGCTACTCTCCTGATCCTTTCCATTTTCCAAATTTTACCGCTATTCCGTTCTTTCCTTTCCGTTTCCCAAATTTTACTTGACAACTGGCCAGGCGCAAACCGCGCAGTGCCATTAAAAAAAAAAAACAGCGCGCAGAGCGAGCGTGCAATTACTTTCACACATTCTTAGACACTGCTATGTAGACACGCTAACTAGCTGCTGTTGCTATTTTATTTCGCATGCGAAGTGAATCGGAAGTGAAGTTGATCTCGGTTTTCCGTGCGTAGCTCGAGTGGTAAACAAATGAATGATAGATTAGCAATGCATTCACGATTTCGCAATTAAATTTATGCTATTTCTCATATCAATGAAAAATCATATTAGCATAGCAATAGCACTTAGCATGCTATCACTTAAAACGCATGCTAATTAAATAATTAAAAATTAGCAATAATTTCCATTACTAGTCGACTGTAGTCCGACAAAACGTGTTCGTGCGTGACGGTCACGCAACGTTCTTCGTGACCCGCCTGACGAACGCCAGACGTGCGGGGGGTGAGGGTTGTTAGATGTCAGGGGAGATCCCGGTGGATGCGGGGAAGTGATTTTCTATGACAGTAAATTATTGTTTTTAAGTGGTAAGCATTAACTTTTGCAATCTAAACATTAGATATTATTGCACATGAAAAAATTACCACCAGAGGCGGGAATCTAACCCTCGTTCCTCTCATACCGGGCGATTGCCTAACCACTCGGCTCATATATAGAAACTTACAGAAGTTAGCGTGCCACACCTGTTTACACAGTGGTGACAGCTTGTAAAAGTCAACTTCAGTAAGTATTAGGCTTCGCGCAGATGGGCCACCGACCACAGCCACTGGTGGCTAGCGACAAGCTCTACATTACTTTCAACGCAAACATGAAGCGAGTGGCGGTCACTCGCGACTCAGTGTTCGCGACACGTCACCGGTGGCTGCCACTCGCCATTATAACAAAACATCTGTCAAAGTATCTAGCAATAAGTCAATTGTATTAGCCACCGACCACCTTCGTTTGCGCGGGACCAAAGGGCGTAGCGCGCTACAGCCACCGGTGGCGGCGGTCATTGGCCCATCTGCGCGAAACCTTATTGCAGCAGGCCTGGTTTATTCCGAAATTCAGCTTAAAGCTACAAGTACACGCGCGGATCGACCGGTCGGTTGATTCAGCGGGGCTGTCGCGCGCCGGCCGAGTCGCACGTTATGTTGACGATCGATAGTCGATAAATAAATTGTTTCAACAAACACACCAATTACTTAGTCCCAAACTAAGCGTGAGCTTGTGCTATGGTGACTAGGATAACGGATAGACATACTTATATACATTTATAAACATCCATGACTTAGGTACAAATGCTCGTGCTCATCACACAAACATTTGCCCCTTGCGGGTTCGAACCCGCAACCACCTGGTTTAGAAGTCCGGGGTGCGCACCACTACACCAGGACGGTCGTCGATAGGAACCCATTTACGTGCCGCGGTTTTTTTACACTACTTATTGCTAATAGTAGCAATGAAGACTAAACAAATTGAATTATTTAAATATAGACCAAGAGTTAACGCAATATTTTTCGTGAACTCTTTTTACTGTAGTAGGTAGGATTAGGTACCTACATATAAAGTGTTGTTCCAGTGTGCGCTGTGTGAAAAAGCGTTCCGCACCAGCACCGGGCTGCGCGAGCACCACGAGGCCATGCACATGAACATCAAGCACACCTGCTGCTACTGCGGCCGGGACTTCTGCTACAAGTGAGTGTGCTGTACTCCTACCAGTTGCTGTAGAGGTGGACGTTTTAACGAAAATCACTCAATTAAGTATGCTTAATGAAAGTGCAAAAGAACGCTTTTAATTTAAGGAAAAACATACTGTCCACAGTATACACCTAGCGTGTATCCTAAAAGTCCTGCCACCTATCGTGTTCCGGTACTTGTAGTGACTGCTTACTTGTGTTGTGTTATTGTATGGCAAATAAATATAAAAAACAAAAAGTAGATAGATGAATAGATAACTCTCTTTATTGCACACCAAAACAGAAAAAGGTACAGTAATTTACACAGAAAGACGTAAAATGTAGACGTTCAATGTTTATTAAAGTAGTTGGATTTCATTCAATATTTGTTTATACTTTAAGACAATTTGTTTTTTATTTCAAGTGTTTTGTTTAAAAAGCTCTCTGCCTAGTTAGTTTGTTATTGACATAACAACGTTGCAAGCCTTATACTTAAAACGGTTTTTAAACGTGATTAGCGGAACGAGGCCTAGGTAAATGAAGCGAACGCTGACATTTAATTGGTCTCATCATCCTTATTACATCCTATATTTTTAATCATAAAGGTATCTGCCCACTACACCTTACCATACCATGACCGTGCTAGGATGGTATAAAAATACACATTTGATTTTCAACCTTAAATAGAGGAGTTAAAATTCTAAGTGCATAACGTTGTTTCACAGTGCCAGAACAGTGTATCGTCGAACACCGAGCTCAAACATTTTGAACTTAAACTGTTCACGCTTAGGTCGAAATTTAAATGTGTACTTTTTATACGGTGTATATGTATTTTTTTAGGTCAGACCTCCGTAAGCACGAGATCAGGAATCACAATCGCACTAAGCGGGACTATATTGGCGGCGAGCCGACTTACAAGCAAGTAGAGCGCCTTCAAAAGGTTCAAGAAACACCGGATGAGACTGAGAAATGGGACCAGCAGAAAGTGCAAGTGACAGCCAACAATATGAGGTGGCGCACGGAGGAAATCACCGTCACGCAACTGGTGCAAGGGACGTACATAGAGCAAACGAAGGAGTTCATACCGGCGAATAACGCGCTTTACTTCACGGATATGACGGGCATGATACAGCAGCAGCCGCAAATGGGTAAGTTATTCAAGCCCGGACAGGTCTGTCTCACTTCCCGTGTACTTACTACTTACATACTTGGTATCAAAAACGTACCTACGTGTAGCGTACAATCAGCGGCGTGCGGCAGGATAATTCAGTGTTTTATTTACCGGCGGTCCGTGGCGCTACGTTGCTGGCTGGACGAGCATGAGTGAAGTACTCGTGAGGTGCGCTAGATGGCGATAGTAGCTTCTTGTAGCTGTCAACCCTAGTGCGCCGGATTTCTGGCGTCCTTGAATAGTTTTATTTTATTCATTCATATAACACTTTTTATCCAGAGTTATTAAAATGGAATTCGCTTGCAATGTATTTCGATAAGTGAGTAAACGAAAAGGTGCTCACTGTGAGGCGAGTTAAATTGCGCGATATTTTTTACGAAATTGAGTAGACGTTTCTTTGAATACCTATTTTACGTTCCATTACGTTGCTACAAGCAACTACTATCAAGTGTTATTGGATAGAATGCGAGTATTAAAAAAACCGATATCAAATTCCTGTACCCTGAAAAACGATGCAATTAAAATGTTTTTAATAATGTGCAATCGTCTATTTTCGCCGTGTAATGTGTTTACTTTACTGAAGTTGTTTGTTTTGTTTCAGTGCAACAGCAAACCGTGCAGTTGACCCTGTAAGTAGCGCTCGTTTCACTGTGATCTTATTGCTTCTCTTCCCCTTTCAAATTAAGCTAGACATGTATTAGTTTGCATTACGTGTCCCACACATTTTCGTTGAGCCATTTTAAAATGCGAACCTTAATGACTTGTTCATGGAGACGCGGTGCGTCTCTCTGCTGGTGCTAAAATTTCGGAACTTTCTCTTTTATTCGGTTCTTCAGAACACAAAGACAAAAACTATAGAAATACTATCTTGATTTGTTAAAATTTTTATTCGTGAAATTGCCAAAAACACATTTTCATGTGCGAAATCTACGCAGCGACGATGCAATGGGAAAGTTGGGCTTTAACGCGTTGTTTTCCTCCTTAGTATCTGTTACAATTTCTCGATTCTCCGAGAGATGCGTTTTTCGCAGAAAAGAGTCAAAAAGCGTAACTTTGAGAACGCAAATTGACCTAGCCGTTTTATGAGTGACGCATTTACATATTCAAAGTTGACCTTAGGAGGAAAATATCAGAAGGTAAAATGTCACACAAATCGAGAAAATACATGGGACGTAACAAGCTTTTGAAATATATTTCAGGCCTCTTCCATGGTCTCTAGTCTCTAGTATGGCATGTGTCTTATTTTTTGAAAATCAAAACATTAAAAAAATAAGTTTGTTTATTGCCATTAATTGTAAACCAAGATTGCTAGTAAAGTAATAGCGATTACACCACTGAGTAAACTGGTTCCTTTTAATATTGCCTCCTCTTGCGATACGTAAGTTAGAATCATAGAGGCACTTTTAAGAGTTCATCTATGAATTAACTAAAGTTCTCATTTTTAACGCCTAATGTACGTCATTATAGGCCGGAGTTGGGAATGAAGAAGGACGAAGTGAAGATTTACGATGCACAACAAGGAATTGGTTATTTCTAAAGACCTTTAAAACAATACGTTTTGCCATAAAAATGTTTTAGGAATTAATTGAGTATTTACGTACCTAGCTTTTGTTTTTGCACATAAGATTGTGTTATATCAATAAATATATAACGTTTTATTCGTTTGTATACATTTCATTAGAGCAGTAAAAATTACAGAATATATTCTTTAGCTTAATAAATTGTGTTTTATTTTTTATTTTCAGTCAGAAAAAATCGAATTAAATTCTAAACCAACGAAATTTCCTAGTATTTCCGACATTTGCACGGTGACAAGCCCCGTCGAATTGTGAACCAAAATCCTACCTGTTGGGGATATACTATACCTACATATAAAGTGCCAGAAGCTGACCATTATTATCATTAAATATCCGTAGTAGATATTGCAATTAATGTATATCTATCACACCATTTAACAATTATAATAAACTAGGTTAATATTCGTATAAATATAGTTAGCCCCTATGCCTCGCAGAGTCGTAAATTGTCGTGAACTATTTATTCTCTTTTTATACCGATTTTGATTGCGGGGCCAAACTAACTTGGCAGAGTTCCTTACAACGAATTAGTAGATACGTTGTGATTTCTTTACTCCCGCTGGTGCCAACTATTCGGATATTTTATAGCTTTTAGCGATCGACTGACAAAGATTTTCTATTTTACTGACCATAAAAATCTTCTATAACTTTTCTGGAATATTCAGACGAATCTAACCTTTTAGCCCATGGATTTAGATAGTTACTTAAAAATTTAATAATTTTATTGATCAATTACATTATATGTCCGCCTTGCTTGGGCATAATATGTCATATGTGGAACGAGGCAAATTTCAAATAATATAATGAAGGGATAATGACATGACACCTCCGCATAGGCGCGTTTACTAACAAATAGCGACCTTGTCTTGTTTGTTGTATGTAATCCTGCGTGTAATGAAACATCACTCTCTTCCGAGGCCTCTTTTCATGCACTCAATCTACCGCATACTACAGGGTGGCCCGTTTACAGTGGTCCAAAGATTTTTTTTAGCTTGATAGCACCATAAGTGATCGTTTAAAACATACTTTAGTTAAGCGAAAACTTATGGTTTAGAAATTTTGACTTTTTTGAAAAAAATACGAAATTTCAATGATTTTGACGCAAAACATCTCTGTTATGAAAACTACTAGACCGAATCGATTGAAATTTGGTATAGGCATACGGCAATAATGTACCTATTGCGCTATAGGCTCATCTAGTGTAATTTATTAGACTGCAGTTTTTAGCGTAACTTTATCTGTAGCTTTTTTGAACTTTCCTGCAAAAGGTAGATTTTCGAAAAAATCCTGTAATAAAAAATGTACCGTGAAAGTTTTGCTGACACTGCTAAAAAGTATCTTAACATGAGGTTATTCTTTACACAAAAATCATAGAAGTACTTTGATTCCAACATTTTTAAAAACAACATTATGTACATGAAAATCAAAAAGTTACGAAATTTACTATAGTTACATTTTAATCATTTGGTCGTTATTTTTGATTAAAAGATCATTCCTTGCGATAAAAATTGCTACAAATCTGTATTCACATGATGTTGTTTTTGAAGATGTTGCAACCGAAGGACTACTATAATTTTTTGTGTAAAGAATAACCCTATCTTAAGATACTTTTTAGCAGTGTCAGCAAAACTTTGGCGGTACATTTTTTTTTCACTGGATTTTTTCGAAAATCATTTTTTGCCGAAAAATTCAAAAAAGCTACAGAAAAAGTTAAACTCAAAATATCAGTCTGATAATTTACACCAGATGAGCATATAGCGCTATAGGTAGATTATTGCGCTTACCAAACTACATTCGATTCCTTCCAGTACTTTTCATAACAGAGAGGTTTTGCGTCAAAAATAAACGGGCCACCCTGTATAAGCGTCTAATCACAGGGCGACCCGAAAGAGACCCTTTCTAGTTAGATTTCTGGTTTAGCTACATAAGACTTTCTTTATTATTAGACTCCCGGACTAAATGAGGCGTGCAAACAATAGTGCCCACTCGAAATGCCAACTTTTTGTTTGGAATTAATGATACCATTTGAATGGGCAAAGTAGGTAAGTGGCATTAGAGGGAGGGAAGTAGTCAAGGTCAGTCAAGGTAGGTAATTAATCCTTAGCCAAGTGGAATGGAAAGTGAGCTAGATATACGTCTATAGACGTATATCTAGCTCACAAGTTGTGAATCAAATATATTTGATTCACAACTAATAGTCGACCAAACAGGCGTAGGTCCTACCTACGCGACGAGTACCATTGGTTGGAACTTAACAAGGTCATTTCACAAAATCTAGATTAAGTAGATAGCGTAAGCCGGGCTGTTACTTTATATATCCTGATTTAATTTAGCTTTTCAAAACGCATGTTAATGAGTACTTACTGTGGAAGCTAACTCATTAAGTTTATATGCCAAAGCCTTAAATCCGTTTATTCTGTTAATCAATCTTATTATTCACGCACACGGCAATGTTTCTAGATAGAAGTATAGGAATTTTCGTACGCGAATCTTCGAAATCCCTCAGTCTTAAAAATATGTGTACTTTGTTCTTCTGGTATCTTTGTTCCACTTTCCGTAAATCCCAGCGTACAGAGCAGATACTAATCTAACTAATCTTGGAGCTCAATTTAAAAGCTTCACAGTTTACTGATATTTGGCTGGCTTCTTAATATACGTACCGTACTCCGTCTTTATCTTGATTCACGAAACTGGATCTGCACAAGTTTCGGTTTAGTTTCTACATGGATAAGAGAAAAGGTTTTCTCTAGTTTCGGACCACATAGTGCTGAGCCTTTCTTTTCCGATTGACATGCACGATATTTTTTTTTCATAACGTATTAAAATTGTTACCTATAATAAATAAGAAAACTTGTATTCCATCAACTAAGCCTGTGATTACAATAACAAAGAAATCTGAATACAAAAGTGTATTCTGAGCCTCTGAGGGCCATCTACAAAAAGGAAACACTTCGACACGGTAAATATGTTCTGCGGACCATTGGAGTAGGAAGGTCTCTCCCTCTCATTAACGGTAGGTAGGCCTACGATCTTAAATTAAATTCCATAAACGGAAATTCAATATAACAGCAATTGGGTACAATAGGACTTCAGAATCAAAACGGCAAATATTTCTATTAATGGCCGAAGCTCAAAATCGAACGCTTTGTTGTAAAATGTGCTTTGATTGGAGCGAATAGTAGAAGGACCCGGCAGGCAGTACCGGCGTAAAAGTTCCCTTCCTTTTGAAAACATCGATTTATCTCTTGCCGGAGGATAAAGGAAACTGATTGAATGGAATGCGACTTTATAGGAGGTATTTGTTTTATACTTTAATTAGCTAATTGATGGATGGATTAGTCAGTCTCGTAGTAGGTAAATGATTAATCTATATAAAAGCTCTTTTTTCAATTTTTGTAAGATTCTACCTATTTACTAGTCTACCTACATATTTGTCGTCAAAAACAAAGCGAGGCCAAATTATATCGTTAAGCATGAGTGCTGCGTGTTCCGGCAGCTAATTTCGTCTAAGCGCGTAGTGTTGCCCCTAACAGCTTTTAAGTGTCCCGCATAGCGATGGGCAAGGGAAAGAAAAAATTGGGATGGAAAAGAAAAATACGGGAAAGTATGGGAAAAAACGGAAAGATTGGGAAATATTCCAATTCGGCGGGAAAATACTCAAAAGTGGTCTTAAATTAATAAAATGCGAGAATTTAGCTACTGTAACAATGGTTTTACACCTGTAGCACACCCTTACATAAAACTATAACAGCGGAACCACGCTAGTTTTGCCTGTTTGTCAGTTTAATTACACCAAACGTAAACTACATGTTCAAATGCTAAGATTTATCCGAGTCTTTTTTTCTTTGAGACTCGACGATCATGTAGTATACTTCCTATTACTGTGCCCAAGATGTCACGAATGAGTGCAGAAATGTAGACGTTTGAGAAGGATTGGAGAAATCTCGACGTAAAGATACAGGGTCATAGTAAAATCTCTACATTAGAAACGGCAGTTTGGTTTCTGTTAAGTTTAAATATTTGAGACAAGTGATAATAAAAGTAAATCTTTGTTATTAAAAACAAGAAATTCAGAAAACAAAACGGGTAGGTTTGTTTCCTTCGAGGTGTCTAGGTGAACATACTTAAAGTCCTGAGGTGAGTGGCCTCTTTTGTTTATATTTTTTTTTGCTTTTAAACTCGAAATTTGCTTATTTTATTTTAAGACACATTACTTCAGTTTTTTTTTCAATAGGTCCAAAAATTAACAAGATATTACAAAGTATCTGATTTGATAACAAGTTCAAAAACTTAATTCCAACTGCAGACAAATCTCGCAATACTAATTTTTTGAAAGAAAACACTTCCAAAGTGGTAAGATATCTATCTAACTTAAAAATGTAAAAAAAAACTAAATTGGTAAATAAATAAATAAAATAATAAATTGTTTCAACAAACACACCAATTACCTAGCCCCAAACTAAGCGTCAGCTTGTGCTATGGTGACTAGGATAACGGATATACATACTTATATACATTTATAAACATCCATGACTTTAGGTACAAATGCTCGTGCTCATCACACAAACATTTGCCCCTTGCGGGATTCGAACCCGCAACCGTCTGGTTTAGAAGTCCGGGGCGCGCACAACTACACCAAGACGGTCGTCAAATTTAGTATAGTTTTCAAATACACACATCAAAAAAAGTTTACGATCACTGAAAAATCTGTTTTGTTACCTTACATTATATTATGATTTTTTCTTCTTTTAAGATTTTTTATTTAAAAATATACAATTACAATACAAAACAATACAACAGTTCAATAGTTTTTCCATATAAAAAGGCTTTCAGTCATAGCTTACGCTCACTTTGACGGATTACAAATATTCTTTCGCAAAAAGTTAAGATTGAAAAAATGCTAAGAGAATTATCAGAAGTTTTACGGGAATAGTAATTTTGAGGGAAGAAGGAAACAGCACGAGGGATATGCTATGTCCCAATCCTGTGTCGTGACCATATTGCAGAGGTACCACGGGATGGGTAATTTAGCTGACCGACCCCGCAGTGGTCCCAACTGTTTTGACTGCTGCCCAAAAGCGCTATATTAGTTTGCTGGCAGCCAGTGACCCAACAATCAACGCTACTAAAATACAAGCAGAAATTTGGGTCGCCTCTGGGCTTGAAGTTAGCACTCAGACCATTCGGAATTGCTTGCACCAGGCTGGATTACGAGCACGGAGGTCTTGGCGAGCGCCTCTGAATTCCCGGCAACGTCAACGACAGAGATTGGAGTGGGCTAGGCTTCGGCAGAACAAAGAAGATGAAGAAGAAAACATTTGGCAAAACTGTCTCTTCGTTGACGAATCGCGAATCAGTACTCATCCACATAACCGACGTGTCTATGAGAAGACTAGTAGATCTTGAAAGGTAAAGAACTGCCACAGGAACAGTTAAGCAAGGCAGGAAATCGGTGTCCTTTTGAGGGTGGTATTATGGTTGGAGCTAGAACACCTTTTATCCCGTATCGAGGCTTCATGACAGCAGACATGTATAAAGCAGTTGCTATTAATGGAATTGTCAGACCATTCCGAGTAAACCATGGGCACCAATTTGTACTGGTCGATGATAATGCGCCCGCAAATCGAGCTCAACGAGTCAATGCTGCTCTCCGAGCATACGACATCACAAGGTTACTCACTGGCCTACCGGCTCGCCTGACTTAAACCCGATAGAGCACGCGTGGGATGCTCTTAAGTGAGCTGTTTGAAACCGTCAGCCACGTCCCCAGACAGTGCCAGACCTCAGGGAAGCCGCTATTAAAGAATGGGACAGGTTACCCCAAGAAATGCTGGATAATTTGATCCTTAGCATGCCCAGGATGATCCCCACATGTATTCGAGCCAGGGGAGGAGTTATATTATATTGAATAAACATTTTATCTATAAATTGTCGTTAAGTTTGGTTAAGCAGTATTAACCTCTATATCAAATTTCTCTTACAATAACATTATGGTTAATTACTCAATTTTAGTTATTAAAAAAATAAAATTCGTTTTTTTAACGAAGATTGAACTTTATTATCACTTGTCTTAAATATTCAAACTTCACAGAAACCAAACTGCCGTTTCTATGTAGAGAATTTACTAGGACCCTGTTTCTTTACGTCGAGATTTCTCCAATCCTTCTGAAACGTCTACATTTCTGCACCAATTCGCAACATCGTGGACACAGTAGTAGGAAGTATACTACAGGATCGTCGAATCTCAAAGAAAGAGAGACTTAGATAAACCTAAGCATTAGAACATGCCGTTTACGTTTGGTGTAATAAAACTGACAAACAGGCAAAACTAGCGTGGTCCCGCTGTTATGGTTTTATGTGAAGGTGTGCTACAGGCGTGAAACCATTTTTAAAATAGCAAAATTCTAGCATTTTATTACTTTAAGTGCACTTTTGAGTATTTTCCCTATTTTCCCGACGAATTGGAAATATTCCGCATACTTTCCCCGAATTTGGGAATAAACCCAACAGTTGGAAATATTCCGGGGAGTAAACCCAACGCTAGTCCCGCATCAACACTGCACTCTTTATCGCTTGCGTAAAAAGCGGTCAGGGCTTTTACGCTACACGGGGCATATAAATAGAACTTTACTTTGAACGTGATGGGCGTAGTCCGTGTCAGGATAAACGCTCCGACTTGTTTTGTTTTTACTATATGTCATTAATTAGGTATACTCGTAATTGTGTTATAAAATAACATTATTGAAATCATATTTTATCATGTCAAATTTCAATTTCATCATAATAAAATTAAAAGTTTATATAACCATAGATCTAAAATTAATATTATCTAATAATAAAAATACAATGACATTTTTTTTTTAAATACTTTAATAAATCAACACAATGTCAACTGTTTACTACAATATTTTGATTTGTTTGTGTACCCTATTGATACTGCGCCGCGCGCACTCGCACGCGTACCTGCCTTGTTTTTATTTGTTTAAAACGTACCGTGAGAACCCCGGAGCCCCAGTCGACACCGAGACGTTACCTATGACACATGTACTAGACCGACCAGAGCGCTTTCGCCGCGTGTGTATCCTGTGAAGCTCCTTACAGACATTTTGAGTGATTGTGGCCTGGGAAGTGTGTGAAGTGACACCAAAAACCCCGGAAAACTGATGTGGCAAGTACCTAGCTATAAGCACTCTGACTTTACCTATTTTCCACCTATCATTGTCGCCCTCCACGTGTAATCACTGCCTAAACTCTCAAACATTTTAGTAGCAGAGCGTAGTTTTATATTAGGACCTCTTATTAGTAACGTAATTAGTTTAATTGAGAGTTATTTATTTGCTACCTACCGCGTGACCGCGTGCAAGTTGTTTACGAGTTACGTTTGCCATACCCGGTGCCGTCCCTTACTATTTGTTCCTTTACGCATCGTATTGAAATCTTTTGTGAGTTTAATTTACCTACCTTGTTTTTTGAGATTTAAAGTAAATAAAATGTCGGATACCGAAACCGGCAACGAGACCGTAAGGGCCGTACTTTACACGGATACAGCTGAATACCGTGAAGCTATTGGTGAACTCCGTTATATTAGTGACTGGGTTGATGATTCCCACCGAGTTCTTGAGACCTTTTCCTTCAATCGTATGCGAGCGCGTCTTTCCGACCTGCCACTTATGTGCGACAAGTTTTCCGCCGCTTGTTCCAAGCTGTTAGGTAATCTCGATCCTGCTATTTATGAACAAGAATATGTGCAAGTTAAGAACGAGATACGCGTAGTAAGGGACAAAGTAGACGACTTAAAAATTAAGTTAGACGAAATACGACCTCACCAATTTGAGACGTCCCGTACTAGCACCCCCTTCAAGGAGAATAAATCCCTGGCTATTGATAACCCGGCTAGTAAATTACCTGACCTACCTATACCTAAGTTTGATGGCCGTCCCGATAGTTGGATCAGTTTTATAGACCAGTTTGATAGCGTGGTGGACAACCAGCCTACCCTTACCCCGACTTTGAAGCTACATTATTTAGTGGGAGCCTTATCGGATGAACCTCGTCGATTAATACAACACCTCAAGATTAAGGCGGGCAATTACACCGTGGCCCGTGACCTCCTAAAACGTAGGTACCATAACCTGCGTGTTTTAGCGGATACCCACATTGCTCAAATAATGATGCTCCCTACTATAACGCCTAAACTTTCCGGGTTACGTGTGTCGTTCCTGAACCCCCTGCTTTCGACTTATCGATGCTTAGAAAGATTGGAACTTCCTGTTAAACATTGGTCGTACCTATTAGTTCACTTATGCCTTGCTAAACTGCCTTCAGAGTTAAAATCGAGATTTGAACGTCGTTATGGCGATAATCCTAATCACCTCCCTACTTTTGATCACCTTTCTTGAGGATGAATGTAGGCACCACGACAATGTAGGTAGTGCTTCTGTCGTTGACACTACTACCCCCCCTACTGTGAGCTCTCCTCGTTTGCCTAAACCTAACGCGCGTTCCCCACCTCCTGCGAGAGCCTTTGTTACCTTTGCGACGACATCTAAATGTCACCTTTGTAATAGTACTTCGCATTACTTACGCGAGTGTCCCGATTTTATTCGCCTTCCTACACGTCAACGTGTTACCTTTGTAAAAGAAGCCCGACTGTGCTATCGATGCCTGGATAGACACTCCATATCCCAATGCACGCGAGATTATCGCTGTCGCACGTGCCGCCGTTCCAGTCATCACACATCACTGTGTTATAATGACTCCTCTCCTGTGAATTACGATCGCGAGCGCTCATACCGAGACGTCCCGGCCTTAGCTTCCAACCAACCGCGGCAATCCCCACAAAGTCACTTAACAGACCGTGTGTCACCCCCACGTACTGAATGGCACCGTGTTCGTACCCCGCCCCCTCGTGATTCCCGTAGAGCATCACCTCCCCGTTCGGGAGGGCGATCCCCACCTGCACCTAACGGTAACCGTACTTATAATGCCCCTCTAGGTCAAAGAACCCAGGATGAACGTGCATTTCATCATAAGTACAATGAGGCCCCACAATTCTGACTAGATAGCAGCCCCCCTTCCATACCCGCTTTTACATCTTTACCTCGCAATTCTCTGGTTAGTTTACCTACGGCCTTGATTCATGTTAAAACCTCGTCTGGATATTATGTGGAAGCGCGTGCCTTATGTGACACTGGTGCTCAGGGCTGCCTTCTTACTACTGAGCTTGTTGTTGACCACATGAACTTACCTATCATTCCTTCTCCAGTTCCTGTTCGTGGAATAGGTAATGTTCAAGCGATTAATTCCCCGGGCATTGTATCCTTTTCATTTAAGCCAGTTAATTCTGCCTTTCCAGAAATCTCCACCAGTGCAATAGTTGTTGATGTGATTGCTGGTACCCTCCCAGAGGTAGACTTACCTAAAAGTGTAATTACCTGTACTAAGCACCTCCCTCTTGCTGACCCTTTATTTTACAAACCTGGTACTATTAGTGTACTTCTTGGAGCTGACGTCATTGGTCGCCTTTTAAGGTCCGAGTTGCTTGTGTCCCCTGATGGCCTTACTGCTATCTCGACGATATTTGGTTATGTCCTGTGTGGTCCTGTTTATGGAGGATTTACTGATTTGGAACCCCCCATGACTGGAGTCTCGCTGTCCCAAATAGTTGAAAAATTCTGGAAAATCGAAGAGGCCCCCCAATCTCCAGTTGCGAACCCCTTAGATATAGAGTGTGAAACCTTTTTTAAAGCAACTACCACTCGTGAAAGCGATGGTCGATTTATGGTTAGACTCCCTTTTCTTCATGATCGTCCACCTCTCGGTGATTCTAAAACCAATGCCTTACGGCGATTCCATAATCTTGAGAAGCGTTTGCAAGACAATCCTAATTTTCGAGAGAAATACATTTCCTTTATGCGCGAGTACCTTGACCTAAACCATATGTCCCTTTCATCATATGACTCGACCCGGGAACATTATTTTATCCCTCATCATGGAATTTTTAAGTCTGTTAGTGACAAAATACGTGTTGTGTTCGATGGTAGTAGTCCTACGTCCTCTAAAGTGTCCCTGAATCAATGTTTACATACAGGCCCTAAGCTTCAGCGAGATATTTCTCACATCCTCCAAAATTTCCGCAGGCACGAGGTAGTGTTTGTAACAGATATTCGTATGATGTTTCGTATGACTTGGGTACATCCTGATGATAGAAGGTACCAACTAGTGCTTTGGCGTGAGGATCCCTCTCAGCCACTTCTTGCCTATGAACTTAATACCAATACCTATGGTCTTCGTTCCAGTCCATTCATTGCAATTCGTGCCCTTCTTGAGCTCGCTGAACAAGAGAGACTTACCTTCCCTCGAGCTGCTGAAGTCCTTGAGAGAGATATTTATGTCGATGATTGTCTTACTGGTGCTGATACTATTGCGTCTGCCCGGGTCTTGAAAACTGAGCTTATAGGAATAATGGCCTCTGGTGGTTATGAACTCCGTAAGTGGATTAGTAACAGGCCCGAGCTCCTGGAGGATATGCCCCCGGATCATTTGCAACTTCCTCATTCATTCTCAGACCCAGATAATCCTCAGACTGTCGCTATTTTAGGTGTGCAGTACAATCCTGTGAGTGACTCATTTACCTACAATTATACCTGTGATACCCGTGATGCAATTATTACAAAACGCAAAGTTTTATCTTTGATTGCCCGTATGTATGACCCTTGTGGCTGGATATCTCCCGTAGTATTTAAGGCTAAGGAATTTATCCAACGCTTATGGATGTCAGGCTTATCCTGGGATGATCCTTTAAATGAACCCCTGTCTTTAGAGTGGACTGCATTTGTTCAGGACCTAGCGAAGGTTAGTGAAGTGGCCATTCCCCGACATATTCTTCCCAGAGGTTCCTCCTCCTTATCCCTACATGGGTTCTGTGATGCTTCTGAATTGGGATATGCTGCTGCTGTTTATTTACGTGCGGAACTTCCGTCTGGTGCTTGCTCCGTCCATCTTGTTATGGCTAAATCTAAAGTTGCCCCTGTTCGGACCCGTTTAACAATTCCCAAGTTGGAATTGTTGGGAACTACCCTTCTCTCTAAATTACTTCATCACGTCGCTCTTTGTCTGCAAAGGTCGTCTGTGTTGACTTCAATCCATAGTTGGACGGATAGTAAAATCGTGTTGTGTTGGTTAAAAACCACTCCTCACCTCCTTCAGACTTTTGAGGCTAATCGTGTCTCCTAGATTAATAATAGTCCTACATCTAGTGAATGGAGGCACGTCCCAGGCTACATGAACCCTAGTGACTGTGCATCGAGAGGTATGTCAGTCACCCGACTGATCGACCACTCCCTTTGGTTTTCACCTTTGTGGTTGACGCAGTCTCCTGACAACTGGCCCGGTATTTCGGAACCTAACCCAAGTAGTGATCTCCCTGGACTACGTTGTTTAGTAGTCTCTGCCGATGTTCCTACCCCGGATCCCT
Source organism: Pyrausta nigrata (assembly GCA_949316185.1). Classification (NCBI taxonomy): domain Eukaryota; kingdom Metazoa; phylum Arthropoda; class Insecta; order Lepidoptera; family Crambidae; genus Pyrausta; species Pyrausta nigrata. Next base: position 13,128,569 of record OX438943.1, read on the forward strand.
CATTCTTATTAGAGCGGTATAGTTCTTTGAACAAGCTAATAAACGTGACTTGTTACCTAAGGCGGTTTTTATTTCCTAAATCTTACACGTCCTACCTAGGCCCTGAGGAACGGAGAGATTCCCTTTTGTTTTTGGTGAAAATCGTTCAATTTACCTCCTTTTCTGATGAACTTGATCGCTTACGGCTTGGCGATCCTATCACTTAACTCCCTTAGAAAGTTGAATTTATTTCTAGATGACAGAGGCCTGATTCGAGTTGGAGGTCGATTACGAAACTCCGATCTATCCTTTGATGCGCGCCATCCCCTTCTTCTGCCTAAGAATGGTAATTTCGTGAACATCCTTATTTCACATTACCATCGCGAGAATGCACATGCAGGTATTAATGCAATTCTTGCCATGTTAAATAGAGAGTTTTGGATCTTGTCGGCACGCAGAGCTATTCAGCATGTGATTTTTAAATGCCTTCCCTGTTATCGTCTCAAAGCGGCTGTATCTCAACCGTTCATGGGTGACCTACCTAAAGACCGCGTCACGGCTGCTAGACCATTTGACGGTGTAGGTACCGATTTTGCAGGACCCTTTTTTACCAAAGTCCAGGCCTATAGGAACAAAAGGTTAGTGAAAAGTTACCTGTGTGTATTTGTCTGCCTTTCTACGAAAGCCGTTCACCTTGAGGTTGTGTCGGACCTAACTACTGAAGCCTTTATTGCGGCCTTTTCCCGATTCGTGTCGCGTCGTGGTGTACCTCGCCTAATCCGATCCGATTGCGGTCGAAATTAAATCGGTGCCAACAATTACCTTAAAGAGTTAGAGTGTTTCCTGTATCAAAACCAGGCGGCTATTGGTTCTGAGCTTTCAAAGCGGAACATATCCTGGGTTTTCGATCCTCCTATTTGCCCTCATTGGGGCGGTCTTTTTGAAGCTGCGGTTAAATCGGCGAAATCGCACCTAAAACGAGTAGTAGTCGATACCCCCCTTACGTTTGAAGAGCTGACTACTGTTTTTGCTAAAATTGAAGCAGTTTTAAATTCACGCCCATTGTGCCCACTTTCTCCGGACCCTAATGATGTCGAAGTGTTAACTCCCGGCCATTTCTTAATTGGACAACCCTTAACTGCACTTCCGGAGTACCCTTACAAAGACGTAAAATTACATCGCCTTACACGGTTTCAGCTAATCCAACAAATTACCCAGCACTTTTGGTCTCGCTGGCATTTAGAATACTTAAATACATTACAAATTAGAAATAAATGGACCTCTCCTTGTGATCCTCCTAAAGTAGGTGAGCTAGTACTCATAAAAGATGACAACCTTCCCCCTTTGCAGTGGCGTCGTGGACGCATTATTAATTTATACGCTGGCCAAGACCAAGTTGTTCGTGTGGTAGATGTTAAAACTCCTACCGGTAGCCTAAAGAGATCTTTGACGAAATTAGTTTGTCTTCCTGTCCAGTGAACTTCTTTCCTTAGCTTCCTAACCTTCTCGTAAACACTTGACGTGTTTAGGGCGGGCGATATGTTTACTACAATATTTTGATTTGTTTGTGTACCCTATTGATACTGCGCCGCGCGCACTCGCACGCGTACCTGTCTTGTTTTTATTTGTTTAAAACGTACCGTGAGAACCCCGGAGCCCCAGTTGACACTGAGACGTTACCTATGACACATGTACTAGACCGACCAGAGCGCTTTCGCCGCGTGTGTATCCTGTGAAGCTCCTTACAGACATTTCGAGTGATTGTGACCTGTGAAGTTTGTGAAGTGACACCAAAAACCCCGGAAAACTGATGTGGCAAGTACTTAGCTATAAGCACTCTGACTTTACCTATTTTCCACCTATCATTGTCGCCCTCCACGTGTAATCCACTGCCTAAACTCTCAAACATCAACCCTGGAGGGAAAGTGCCCATGACACTCACTGCGTTACCCCGCTGAATGGCCAAAGCTATCTTCTGAATTAGGTATGACCCTGAGCGAGGATCATTGGTTTTCACCCTCAAACGACGGCCTACCTCCGCAACAAAACTCTTGGCTTCAGACCCCCAACAGCCTGCCGTCTCGACAGCAAAGGGGACAAAATGGTAGTTGGTCTCTAAGGCACTGTACTTTGAGTGTTTTTTAAGCGCTGCTGTCTCGGCTCCCGCCCCAGGCGCCAATGTGGTTCGTCCCAAATGGCAGGCCGCAAATGTGCTAACACACGTCGCGTCCCACAAAAGACATCTACCCTTTTCCCAAGGTACCAAAGTTAGGCCATCTGGTCTTTTTCCATCTGTACGACTAAGGCCAGGTGTTTCAAGTACACAAGGGATATTTGCAGACGCCAGTGCTCTCCGTATGATGTCATTGAGAGCGTGATGACGAGTAAATCTACCCTCACATCGACGGTAACTCAATGCATGGTGCCCATCAGCCTCCACCCGAGAGCCGCATATGCATATAAGAGGTTCGGATACATTGCAGCCCAAGCGAAAGGCAACAGCCACCCGCAAAGAGTCATCATCTAATAAAGTGCCGAAATGAGGTGAAGGCAGAGCCTGCAACCATGCCCCTGATTCCGGCCGTGAAACCGCTCGCAGCCTTGCCAAGTCTGCTCCTGTTGCACCTGCCAGAAGATGACCTGTGACACATTTCGCTCCTATATCATCCCAAGAACGCTGCACCCAAGGACAATCGGGCATACCAACCCCTGGATGCAAGGCCGAAAAAGCATCGAAGGCGTCCGAGAGAAAAGGCACAACAACTTGGCTCATCTCCTTTGAGAGTATATTAGCGACCAGGTCAGCTACTCAATGTCAAATTAAATTAATTGTATTAAGATTCGTCAATAAAGTCTTTCATGTCATAAAATCTTTCATCAATAAGCAACCAGCTAGTTTACTATAACACGTTTGCTAGACAATGAACAAAAAGTAGCTAGGAGCTGATCCTAAATAAGCCAGCCAGCTAAGATACAAGCCAAATAAAAAGGATAGACAGTAAAAAACATAAAGACTTCGTGTCAGGAGCTAAATCTTGTGTATACGGGCTTTATATCGACCTCTGCGGTGTGGGCGAAATGGTACCGTCTCAGTTGCCTTAACTCGCGAAGAGAATAATAAATGTTCTCAGTTCTATGCCACTAACAAATGAGAACAATTCCCGCTGGGAATTTGTATGCAAGACGTAATTTGTACGTATAAGATATTCTACAAGGGCAGTTAATGAATAAGCGCTAATTTTTCACAAGCTTACTTAGTAGTTGCGGTAAGTAAACACTGCAGCCAGCAATTACAAATTGTTTTGCTTTAGAATATTGTAAGTGAACTACAAAAAGTCGAAAAAAGGATTTATTACTTAGGGAATAGAGGCGGTCTTGAGGTCACAGTGGGGTAGTCTGACGTGCGGCCATGTACTGTGTGTGTACATACGAAGCGTGATATTTAAGTAGTATTGGCTTCATTTATTAAGTCAGTTTAATTAAGTCTACCTACCTATTAATGAAAACAATCAATAATATAGATGAAATATACCTACTTACTAGACTAAGCACTGCACGTAAGTAGTAATTTATTTTATCAAAATTGTGCGGGTTCATTCAAGAAAAAACAATACCATCAATACCTACTCGTATGGTACACAATTATACTCGTATGTACGTACAGTACTGAATGTCATTATGAGTGGTTTCTCTATGCTAGAGTTGCTGTTACAGATAAAGCTGTCCATATTCATGAGCTATAGTCGAAGGTTAGCAGCCCTGATTTTGTATTCACCCTCTAACTAAACGGAGTAATATTGCTTGATTTTTTCTTGATTAAAACCACAGATTATATAATAGGTATGTTTAAGCTTGACTTGTCATTTTGTAGCCAAGGTGGCTAGACCAGCGAAAAGCGCAGGTGGTGCGGCGTAGATCTTCCCTCAGATGAAATTGCGATTTCAAAGTGATAAATTGTCTTGAGGAACTAACCACTCCTTTAAAATCTATTTTTATGAGACAAACTAGGACTCTCTTTTACACATTTCTCTTTTACACAGTTTAGAATAGGTTATAAGTACCTACCTGCTTAGTCAAGGAACATGCTGCTTAGTACGGTACTAATTAAAAGTTATATCTTTTTACGGGTAGCGAATAAATAGTACAGCTAGCAGCTAGCTAATTAGGTATATAAAGTGTGTCCGGTCTTCGACTGATAAAAACTTTGAAAATTGAAAAAAATTAGTTTGTTAAAAAGGAATGTCGAGATTGTTATAATATTTCGTATTTTATTTGCTCTGTCTGAGCTTGAATATGTAGTATTGCATAAATATTATAGTAGTGATTCATTATAGACCAGTGTCGAAGCCGTCAAAAATAATGAAAAACAAAAAAAAATTGAAGTAGGATGAAACCTATTGGGAAAGGAAGGGAATACCACTAAAATGAAAGGAAAAATAAATTAGAGGCGATCTGAGGTTGGGAAGGGGTTTGGGGTGGGTTTTTAAGGGTAAAAATCGGTAAATCTCGATTTTCGGCAAAACTACAAGTCCTATCGAAAAAAGTTAAATAGTAAAGTTGTAGATAATAGAAAGATCTACAACTGTTGTATCTATACTATTTCTCCATAACCTCAAAATTCATGTGAAAAATCCAAAAAACCACATTTTTGATTTTTTATTATCTTTTACAAAACCATTTTTTTTTCATGATATTTGGTGAAAACTTACCTCTTTATGTCCCAAACACACTGGAATTTTGAAGATTTAAAATATTAATTTTGTCACCCTATTTTGACTCGATATCGAAAAAGCACCCTTATTTCCAATCGAAAATTCTCACGTCAAAATATCTGGTTTTTCAAAAAAGTCGGTGGGCTTTTTGTTCGTTGAAATCTCTATTTACTGATGGTGTAAAAATATATACATTACTATGGAAAAAAATTCAGAAAATGCAAAAAAACTAAAAATGCTAAAATTCGAATTTTTTTTAATCTTTATGTACAATTTTGAGCTAATCATTAAAATTTTTACTTTAATTACTCGAAAAACGTTAGGTGCCATGTTAGATTAATAAACAAAAAAATTACAAACCAATTAAATTATTACATTATACATATTATTATTATTAAAAGCATTAATCTTTGTATTTATGAAAACATAGTATTCCATTCGAATCACTTATTTATCAGTTTCTGTATTTTTGATGGTATTTCTTGATCGTTAGATTCGACCGGCCTTTCTGATTCTAGTAGATCTTCGACATCTGAAGATGTCGAAGACCATCACCGTCTTCGTCTCCAACATTATTTTTGGTCTGCATTGGTTCTTCATCCGCAATTTCATCTGAATCATCAACTTCCTCGTAGATTTTTTTCTCCACATTGATGCATTGTTCAGAACCATGACAATTTGAGCATAAATTTGTGCATTTTAAACCATGTTTTCGGCAGCCACATTTAAACTATTATATCCATTTTCTTAGCTGCAGCAAATAGTTTTCAGCAATTGTTCTGGAATTAATTCCATTTCTGTAAATTTGGGCACAATTCCATGTTGATGTTGCTTCCAGCCCCAATCTGTTGCTGTCAATTCATTACCCAGCTACGTTTAAAGCTGATAATATGCCCTGTAACAATGTTGTTCTGCTGCACCTTCTGTGGGTGGGAGATGTGCCAATATGAAAGATGATTTAATTTTTGCCAATTGATATTTTTTAAATCTTCATTAATAATACATAATTATCTCCGTCTCATCATCAAATTTCGAATTTTAGCATTGTTCGTTTTTTTGCATTTTCTGAAAAAAAAATCCATAGTAATGTATATTTTTTTTACACGATCAGAATATAGAGATTTCAACGAACAAAAAGCCCACCGATTTTTTTGAAAAATCTGATATTTTGACGTGAGAATTTTCGATTGAAAATTAGGGTGCTTTTTCGATATCGAGTCAAAATAGGGTGACAAAATTAATATTTTAAATCTTCACAATTCCAGTGTGTTTGGGACATAAAGAGGTAAGTTTTCACCAAATATCATGAAAAAAAAAAATAGTTTTGTAAACCATAAAAATAAAAAATCCAAAATGTGGTTTTTTGGATTTTTCACATGAAATTTGAGGTTATGGAGAAAAAGTATAGATACAACAGTCTTAGATCTTTCTATTATCTACAACTTTGCTATTTAACTTTTTTCGATAGGACTTGTAGTTTTGCCGGAAATCGAGATTTACCGATTTTTACCCTTAAAAACCCACACCCCTTCCCAACCTCAGATCGCCTCTAATTTATTTTTCCTTTCATTTTAGTGGTATTCCCTTCCTTTTCCAATAGGTTTCATCCTACTTTAATTTTTTTTCGTTTCTAAAATTATCGACCCTGGTCTATTATTATTAATCCTCAAGTCACGAGTTTCCAAACTGTAGGTAGGTACGTACACTTTAGACTCAAACTCAACTACAAACAGAACTTCACGAGTCGTTCGTTCGTTACCCATTCGTACCTAATTGATTGTCCGAGCTACGAGTAACTAAGGAAAATACCAACCGCCATTTTGCGTTTAAAATTGCGTTTCTGCCACCCTCAATTGCATTTAGGTTTAATTCTGTTGCCACTCATCTAAGGACTCGGTGATACTGTTAAACAATTTACATGGCAATTTAAAGTTAGACAGGTAGGCCAAAAGACCAGAAAATTAACTTTTTGAGTAATTTATAAGATTTCTTAACGCTTTTGTAAGTTGTTGCTGAGAACGCGTCCAGAACCTAGGATATTGCTCCCTACCGTCGAAAAATGCGATATGTTTAGATAACACCAGGGTTGTTGGAAAGAAAAAAAAATAGAAAACGTACAATGAAGTAACTTTAACAAAACTGGACTGATAGCAGCGTGGTCATGTGGTTTTGTGAGCGTTTGCTGCTATTTACACAAAAGCATATTTTTACAAAGGGAAAATACCGGCGACCTAGCTGCGAGCATCTGCGAATATTTCAAATGCTTTATAAAGCAGTACCTACTGCTTGAGCATACTTGTGTAATTAAGTAATTAGGTGAATGAAATACAAACTATAATTAAGCGCTATTTACAAAAGTATTTTCCAAAGTTTTTGTTTACCAGGTTTTTTTCTGCGATTAGGTAGTTACAGAGCAGGTAGATAAGTTAAGATTTACACAATAATCTTGCTAGAGAGAAAATTCAAGCACAAAGGGTTTTTCGAGGGCCAGCAATTGTGAAAGGAACAAAAAGAAACACTCAATTTAACAAACACAACAAAACATGAAAACAGAGAGAAAAGTGAGATAAAACATCTTCATCGTCCCAATTTACTCGGGGTGCGGCGATGGTCAAAATTTTTACATTTATTTCTCATTTTTTTATCAAATAGACTGCGGTGCGGTGGCATTTGTTTGGAATTATAATAAAATAATGTACAAATTCAGTGCCTGATACGTGTGTTGTTGACACGACAACAGTGTTTTATCTTCCCTGGCTTTATTGCGGTAAGGCTATATTGGCCAGATGGCCTGTTTCCACTCGAAAAATAACAATATGCCATTATTTATCAGTAGCATATCAATAGTATTATCACAAAACTAAATAAAATACGTTATGATTTGTTTTGGTTTGCAACTCATCCACAATACATCTCTTTTGATGCTAAGCACCCAAATTCTACAGACGTCAACATGTCTTGTAAGTAAGTAAACTTACTTAAATCTATTTAAACTTCAAAACTTTACAAATTTTCACATTTCTGTTCGTTTAGACTTTCAGGATCCTAAGTAGGTAACCTAAAAGCAGTTACTGCATAGTGCATGTTAACCCTAGTACCCTGCTATGTGAAAAGTGATAGTATCTTATATGACGTAAGAGGAGACGGCTGACCCCATATCACGTATCCCAAGGGACGAGATAGATGCTATTTCTGTTTTCCGGGGTTAACATTTTTCACTCTGGCAGAAGTCCAGATTTATTTATTTATTATTTTGTTTCAATAGATTACTGTGACTCATTCCCGTGTCGATTGTAAGTTCGCTAGCGTAGTTATCGTTATATAAAATACGTTTGTTTGATTTGGCAGCTTTTGTTGGAAATAACCGCATACAAAAGTGGCTTATTCAATCTCATATACTCTTATATGTATATATCTCATAATATCATATGTAATACTCATATATTTTGAGAGTTTGAAAATTGTGTTATGAAAGACTACAATTTTTACTTAGCTAATCGTAGCTAAAACGAACGATGGAGCGAATTGGGCACGCGGGCGTATTGTAGCATTTTATCGTAGCCGACTACGATGATGTAGCATTTCGTAGTAGGCTACGACCACGCAGCAAGCGTCCGGAGACGGAATCGCTCTAGCAGACTACGATAACGGCGTAGTCACAGACGTAGGTAAATCTCGTAGCGAAGTATGTACCTACACACACATATTTGTGCCCAAAGCAGGCCTGTGTATCTTCCCGCGTAGGTAGCAAAAACGTACCTACGCGCGGCGACCCCTTGGTAAGGGACTAAACAAGTTGGGTGTCGCTAGCCGGCAGCGATACGCTCCCGCGTTTTATTCACCGGCGGTGCGCGACACTAGGTTGCTGGTTGTACGAGCGTGAATGAAGTCCTAGAAAGATGCGCTAGATGGCGTAAGTAGCTTCTTGTGGCAGTCAACCCTATCACGTTGCGTGATAGTACGTCACTGAATAGGTTTAGTGTATTATGAATCATATTCCAGAGTTATAAGAATGAAATTATCTTGTCTAACGAAAATGTGCTTGAGTCAGAGGCGAACTGAATTACACCATATCGTTAACAACATTGAGTAGATATTTCTTTGAATTTCATTGCAAAGTCATACTTCTGCACGAAGTACTAGTACTTATTCTGTGCCCAAAGTGTAATGCCATTTATTATATCCAATTTAGTCAGTTTTACCTACTAATGGTATTTATTAGGAAAACAAGGCAGCAGGTTACATTCAAAATGGATAGTAAATACATAACAGAATATTCTAAACTAGAATGAAACCCGTAACTAGGTATGCTTCGCATTCGAATTCACGTTGTTTTAGGTATCACAATAATATCTTCAGTAAGTACATATTTTGAATAAAGTTTTAGTCACTTTGAGATAAACGTATCGTTATTTATTTATATTCATTCAGTTCCCACTAACAGCTTTAAGCCAAAGGGTGCAGAGGACTATAGTCGAGTACAACCTATTTTACTAGGTATACTATAGACGAGTATACCTAGTAGGTTGTGTTGGACTTCCAGTTTCGTATTCTCGCATATTACCTTGTGTTATTTTGTCACGTCATGTCTTTCACGATACGATTGGCCGTAAACATGTTTATAGGCTTTTTTCTACGTAGAAAATACGCTGATGCTTATGGAGGGGAGGGATAGTAGGTATAACAAAAATAAAAACATGGATAAATACTTTTTAGTTAAATATATATAATACTTTAAGTTATCAAGTCTTACAGCCGCACTTAGAGACGTTTAATGGTCATTAAATCCGTTACTAAGTAAAGATTTGAAAATATTCACTCTCAGCAGTGTCGGATAATCGTTTATTAGTGTAGCTTAATGACAATTAAAGTTAAATACAGCAGGAACCTTACTTAACTTGTTAATGATAGATTTTGACGCAATTTTGACGTATAATTTGAGGTTATAATTTCACACAGTTTGATGTTTAATAAATAAGTTAATAAAAAGAAATGTCCCATCTTTTAGATTTTGTAAATTATGCTTCAAGATATAGAGAAAGATGGCCAAAACGATATTTGCAAGATTATTCTGATCCGTTCCGAAAATATTGTGATTATGAATTTCATGTCCGGTATATGTTTACGCCTGAAGCTGTGAAAAATAAGATGTATGTGGAATCCGATTAAAGAAAACCAACAAAAAGATGACTGCCATTTGCTCCAGAGATAATGCTACTATTACGTTACGGTATTTTGCTACAGGCAGTTTCCAGGTAAGTGGGGCATCTGGATAATTACAATGTATGTAATCGGTAGGTACCTACTCGTACTTACAATATTGATTTTGCTTTAGATACTTGATGAACACGTCATGAATATCTGCCAGCAGTCGGTCTCAAGAATAATCGCCCAAGATTCTAAGTTACACTGATTGCAGCAAAAATTAAAGTTTTTGTCAGGTTTCCCACTACTGCAGAAAAAATCAACACTGTGAAGTAAGATATTGTGTAGTTTTGAGTAGACATGTGATTTTGTGCACAATTTGCAGTGATATTAAAGTACACATCAATATCTACCTAACGAATTGCATTTTGTTACAGACAAAATATTTATGAAATAGCTTCTTTTCCTGGAGTAAATTGGGTGCATCAATTGCACCCATATTAAAATTAGAAGACCTGGAGGAGATATCCGATGTATAAAGAAATAGAAAATCTCAGGACCAAATCAATATTTTTATGATTTGGTAGCTCTATTGCCTGGCAGCACACATAATAGTTGTAAATAAAATTCTAACTCAAATCAATATCTTTTATTTTAGTTCGAAATGTAGGTACATATTTTATGCAGGTAGGTATTATTTTTACAAATAAGTGGATAATATTAAATAATTTTATTGCACAAATACACAAGGCTTGCTTTGCCTTGCAGACTAATTTGCGTAATTCTGTTTTAATAACTCCAATCCTAGTTTTGCTTTCTACAACATAATTTGTGCAGTCTCGAGCGAGCTGCCACCAGTTCTCAGCAGGTATCCCCTTGCTGCAGCACGAGTTTTGCGTGTTAGAGCCTTCATGTTGTCCCAAGCTCGTTTTAAAGTTATAGTATCACGCTGGAATAAAAACCATAATACTTCATTTAAACTCATACATAAGTAGGTACGTACCAAAAGATACAACAAAACAATAATTACCTACCTTATGGACTTAAAGTTATGGTTTCCCAAGAAGACTTTTTCTTGGAAACAGATTTTCCATCTGTTAGTTTAGTCTCGACAGTGGGCCAATATAGCCTTTTTATCAGCCGTGATGTTTTCTTTTAAAGATCTTAGATTTAAAGAATATAATATTAATGAAAAAGACTACATTGTACATTGTTGATCCAGCAAATTTGAATTCATATTTTATATGCACAATATTTTTTTGAAAAAAGCGCCGCAAAGCCTATTCAAATAGCAATGCATAGAGTAAAGTAGTATACTCCGGATAGAGTGCCATCTCGCCGGTTTTTAGTGTCACCAACTTCTCATGCGAATCCAACGCCATCTATTAGTAGTTCACCTACAACTTGATATACCTATATATATACAGGGTGTGGCGTAAATAGTGGTCCAAAGCAAAGATGTGGATACACTGTACACTGAAGCACCACATACCAGTATTTAAAAAAAAATTATGTACAGGGTTTTCAAAAAAAAAAAAAAAATTAATTTTTTTAGAAATTGTTACCTTGCCTTACAAATTTGGTTATAATTTCCAAAAATGACGTTTTTTTTTTATCCATTTTTTTTATTATTATTGCTGATCACTTGTACTTAGTACTCCATTCGTTTTTTTTTTTTACAAACTGAATTTAATAAAAAAAAATAAGTTTCTTTCAAAATTCAATACTCACTGCTAGCAAATCGTTTGACTTTCAATGCTTTTGGTGCAAAAAAAATGTACCACACTGTCAGTGCCCATTGTTTAAAAAAAATGCCCATCTTTTGCAGATTCTAAAATGGTGCAACAATAAGTGTTACGACTTACAGGAAAAAAGTTATTGCTTTTCGAAACAAAAAGGAGCCCAATTCAGAAAAACAATTTATTTGAAGTTCAAGGGTTTACAAGGGTTTACAAGGGTTTACAAGGGTTGTAATTTTTTTCTGTGTGGTCCAAAGCAAAGGTGTGGATACACTGTACACTGAAGCACCACATACCAGTATTTAAAAAAAAATTATGTACAGGGTTTTCAAAAAAAAAATTTTTTTTTAATTTTTTTAGAAATCGTTACCTTGCCTTACAAATTTGGTTATAATTTCCAAAAATGACCATTCCAATTCAATTCGGGGTGTAAGCAGCGCCGGCGCACCAAAAGCATTGAAAGTCAAACGATTTGCTAGCAGTGAGTATTGAATTTTGAAAGAAACTTAATTTTTTTTATTAAATTCAGTTTGTAAAAAAAAAAACGAATGGAGTACTAAGTACAAGTGATCAGCAATAATAATAAAAAAAATGGATAAGAAAAAACCGTCATTTTTGGAAATTATAACCAAATTTGTAAGGCAAGGTAACGATTTCTAAAAAAATTAAAAACAATTTTTTTTTTGAAAACCCTGTGCATAATTTTTTTTTAAATACTGGTATGTGGTGCTTCAGTGTACAGTGTATCCACACCTTTGCTTTGGACCACACAGAAAAAAATTACAACCCTTGTAAACCCTTGAACTTCAAATAAATTGTTTTTCTGAATTGGGCTCCTTTTTGTTTCGAAAAGCAATAACTTTTTTCCTGTAAGTCGTAACACTTATTGTTGCACCATTTTAGAATCTGCAAAAGATGGGCATTTTTTTTAAACAATGGGCACTGACAGTGTGGTACATTTTTTTTGCACCAAAAGCATTGAAAGTCAAACGATTTGCTAGCAGTGAGTATTGAATTTTGAAAGAAACTTAATTTTTTTTATTAAATTCAGTTTGTAAAAAAAAAAAAACGAATGGAGTACTAAGTACAAGTGATCAGCAATAATAATAAAAAAAATGGATAAAAAAAACCGTCATTTTTGGAAATTATAACCAAATTTGTAAGGCAAGGTAACGATTTCTAAAAAAATTAAAAAAATTTTTTTTTTTTGAAAACCCTGTACATAATTTTTTTTTAAATACTGGTATGTGGTGCTTCAGTGTACAGTGTATCCACACCTTTGCTTTGGACCACTATTTACGCCACACCCTGTATATATATATACTACCCTATAATACTTAGGTATATGCATTTTTATACTACTGCTATTTAGGAAGGTAAACCAAAACCACATACATTTTCAGTATTTGATTAAGTTTAAAATTTACTGCAAAATGCTAATTATAAACTAAAAACCACATTAGCAGTAAATTTTAAAACTGAATAAAACACTGTAAAAATGTATGCGGTTTTGGTTTACCTTCCTATATATCAGTAATACAGAGATTTAGCAGTAATAAGTAGGTAGAGGTAGATACATTAAAACAATAATAATTAGTTTACTTTTTATTTTTATAATGTTTGTGTTTCTTATAATACATTTGTGCGTATATTTTTGTTTCATCATCCCCATCATAAGCTATTTTACCGCATAAAATTATATTAATGGAACGGCATCAACTGTATATAGTGACATTTATAATAGGATTTTCGAACTTTATTCGAAGATCTTCTTTATGGGCAAGACAGTCAAATATGTTATTGACAAATATTTCATTGAAAGCCTTAATATTTTGTTTTATTTTATTTGTGTTTAAATTTCTTTTCAATTGAAGGTTCGATTCTTTTCAATTCGATTGAAGGATAGCACAACCAATCTTTGTTATAGTATTCTTTTGCTGAAATGTACGCATGGGCCGACACACGTTCTGACACAAATAATTTTCATGCATACGTAGCCTTTTTTGCTAATGCCCTCTATCTCATCAGTTGTACTAAAAAAATCCTCATTCATAACTAATTCCTCCGTGGTTTCTTTTACCATGTCTACATTTGTGCAATCGGTGGATTCTTTTACAAAAAAGTCCACCGATTGCAAAAATGTAGAAACATCCTCTTCACAATTTGATTTAATTGAATGAGCCGAACTAAAATTATTTAATAAGAGGGATTTAAAGGCTCCCTCAAACCCAATTGTATTTGGGGATATATTTCTTGCCCCTAAACTTCGAACACTTCCAAAAAAGTTTTCGGTTGGGTCTTGATTAAAGTTTCTGCACAACATTGTGTCATAAGCATACCTCTCATGCAAAACTTTCCAAATGGCCTGCATCCCTTCAATGGTTTTGATAAAATGTTTGATGGAAGGTACCACTTTTTCAATTATTTGAATTTTAGCACCATCTTTCTTCTTTTCGACATATTTCATATTTTTCAAAAATTTTATACTATCTTGCCAAAGCTTGTTATGGGGAATTTCTTTTTCTTTTTATTTTTTCTTTTCATCTGATTGTTTAGAACACATATCTGAAATTTATAAAAACATAATAAGCATTAGCAACTTATTTATAAACTGGCTTATCTTTATCTATCTAAGAAAGAAAAAGATAGAGAAAGTTGGAAAAAGATGGAGGTGGCTTTTACCCAAAGCGGGATCACTTGTAATGCAAAAAATATAATCACCAAAAAACTGTAATAATAATTTAAAAAAATATATAAATTGTCATTACAGTACAGTGATAGACTAATGACGAATGTACATTCAAGTGGTAAAGATCAAGATCAGTTGTTTTTTATTAATTAATTAAATCTTTGTGTTAGTAAAATATGGGACAATAATTAAAAACATTAGCAGGCAGGTATTTAATAATAAATAAATAAATTGTTTCAACAAACACACCAATTACCTAGCCCCAAATTAAGCGTGAGCTTGTGCTATGGTGACTAGAATAACGGATAGAAATACTTAAATACATATAAACATCCATCCACTTAGGTACATTGTTTCATCCCAAATTACAAAAAATGCATACAAGTAGTTCAATAAATAAATGGTAAGAAGTAGTAAGAATGGTGGAATGATCAGCTAAATAAAATTCATAAAGATTGACAAAAAGTTTGGTAGAGATATCTTGTGCCTAATTTAATGCTTTCATTTAAGCCTCCAAGCAAATTTAGTTTCGCTATTATTTTATATGTATAAATTAAAAGTTACTTTTTTTATTAGTTATATAAGTTAGTGATCACTTGCATAAGCTGATTATATATATATATTTAATGTAACTGTTTGAAGAAAACATTATTTGCTGTGTGCTTTCTAAAAATATAAAAAAAACCCTGTAATAATAATATTACTATAAAATAATATGTAATGATATCATTTACCGTTACAAAAAAGAAGTGATCACTTTGATGTGTGTATACTTTGTATTATTTTGGTTAATAGAACATAAATACTTACAAGGAAGATGTAAGATTGGGACTGCCAAAGCACTAGGCGGCTATTGCGATTTCTGTGATTTTCAATAAAATGTCTGTCGCACACTTTCATTTTTGGATTTTGTTTAAATTAGTCACTGAAACACATTTATTTTATTAGTCAGTATTATTATTATTTTATTTTGAATTTGACATTGACAGATCTCGCTCACTCACTCACAATACCTACCTATCACTGTAGTTCAGGTGAAACATTAATAGATGTCGCTGCCAAAAACTACGAAACGGGCTGTATGGCACATTCCGACCCCTGTAGCAATGATACAAGGAAATACGCAGGTATTTCCTACGTACTTTTTTGACACTGACACAACATTTGACAGTGTCAGTTGACAGTGATAACATAGGCTAAAACAATTATTTTGAAAATTCTTTTACTAGCTATTTCACTTGATTTATTTGTAAAAAAACATAGTTGAAGAAATATTATACATTACTATTACTAGTTGTATAGGATTTCCATGCTCAACATTAAGTAATCGATTGTTATTTTTTTACTTTTTTTATATATGGCTACTCCCAAATTTTATCGATATGCAATCGACAGCGTGTTGTGCCGAGGTTCCGTCCTAAGCCTGCTTAAAGTTGTATTTAACTAATGAACCATTAAATTATGACTGAGAGTAACCGTTGATTAGGAGATTTAATTCTCATTAGTTAAATACCAGTTAAGCCTAACTTAATGAATGTCTCTGAGTGCGGCTGTTAGATTGTTTTATTATTCAAAACATGGTTTATCACTGTTTGTTTGTAATTCACAATGTAGAAATGAGTACTGATAACATTATTATGTTTGATAGAAGTATTTTAATAAAAATACTCAATATTATCAAACGCAACGTGAACATTAAGTTTTGAACTGTTTACTATTTCGATGGTGTTTATATGATTTACATACGTTTCTTTTTTTACTTAGATATCTGCGAGACTTTATAGTCGCAATCATATTTAGTGCTACCGAATTGTATTATGATATTCACGATGAAAGCAGTAAATTTTTCTATTCCAGAATGTGCTAAACATATTTGTAAACACACCATTTGAGAATATAGCTGGAGTATGTATTCTAGTAGGTATTTATTTATCTCTAACTCGCTGCTGGTTTGCACAGGTAAGGGATTTATTTCCAGAGAGCGGATTACTGGAAAGCTCGATAATAAGTTATGACCGGATGTTCACATTGAGAATGCCATGTTATTTTGCATACTTTGTGGAGATTCTACGAATAACAATAAATTACGTTTAGACATGACATTTTTTTTGTTTTTTTTAACTATCAATAAATATGGCGCTTATACTACCTCTAGAGCATTATTATATTGCGTCAATATTTAGTACGTATGTGCCAAAAAAACATGAGGCAAATAATAACAACAGGTAATATAGCTAAAGTTACTTTGGAACTAACAAGATGTTACTTTGAGTGACTGAATTACCCTTCCTTTGCTTCGCCGGAGTCGGATAAAATAAACTGTTGTAAAATATAGAACATAAATTTTTATGGAGATGGCAATAACTTTATTTCCGTCTCAGGGGCCGGTCGTTTGGAACGAGTAAAACTGCTATTACGCATATCTGATGAGATAACTGAAGTTGAAAAGACCTATTTCATGGAGTTGGTGAGCATGTCACCGTTCAGCTCTGATAAGGCAATTTATATTTACCATAACGTCTTTACGGTTCCATAAAATGTGTTTCACAACCTCCCCAGAAAAGCTGTAGATTTAACGAGTACCTACCACTTGAGATATTAGATAAGTTGCGAGATAGATTCGATGCAGAACTTGTAAAATGGACAGACAGAACGTTGAACTTGCTAGTAAAACGATTCACTTGCGCTTTCTTCTTCTTTAGTTTCGAGTGTCATTCATTCATGATGTTAAGTTAAAAGAGGCTGCTACTATCTTATACCGTTAAACGAGCAATTCTTGTATATTTATTTATATAGTATATGTGATCTCGGTGATATCCTACAAGAGGGTTACCTTATTCAATAAAAGTAACTAACAAACCAAAACAGAACGAATAACAAACTTAGTCCCATGTGTCGAAACTTTGATGAATATCTAACCCGAAGGGCAAAACATGAATCAAATAAATTGCCTCTGAATACAGAGTAATTCATATGGGAACGGAACCTCGGCTCGTTTTACACAATATAACACATGAGTAAGTAAATGACCCTAATTCAAACTCGATAGCATCAACACATTGTGGTATACATTTACATATGCTTTTGCGAGAGCGCTATGAGTAGGTATGATCACACTTCGCCTTACTCAAATTACTTTGGGAAGCTTCTGGTTTAGGCACCTAAGTGATCTTTGTAAAGTTTGGTTATTTAAGGTGCAAATTACCTACTTTGTTCTGTCGTTATATTAGGGTGAACTTTTTTCCATTCGATCATAAAATTAAAATTCATTTATATCTGTACATGCAAAAAGCACTTAGGTTTCCTAGCATATACGTGTATAAGTGCTACTAGCGAGACGGAAAAGGCCAATAATTAGAGTACCTAGTAAGCATGAGTCCCGACCCGCGAAGCGTTCTATGAGCTAATTGCGTTTCCCACACGTTGATCAGATTTCGAAGAGGATATTTACACAAGATATACTAACAACTTCATAACTCGTGAAGTGTAAAATACCCTTAAAAATATTCGGAGGCAATTACAAAACAAAAAAGAATCATCGGAATAATACTTCAAAATAAGGATTTAAGAGAAAAGAGCTGACATGACATCAAGGGAAAAATATATTATGCTTATTAGATATCGAGCCCGCTTGAACCCGCCACCTGACTTCGTAATGGCACCTATATCTCCGACTTATTTTTTATTTCGACGAAGAATCTGTCAAACCCTTGTCAATATATCTAGCTAGCATTCCCAACCTACTGTGAATTTCTTAATAGATAGATAGGTACCGAATTAAAAGGTAAATGGAGATCACTTAGTTTTGTGAAAACAAGTTTTAGATGTTAATAGGGTCGAAATAATTGCGATTACATAATCAGAGTAGGTAGGCACCTAACCTACCTACCTTCTTTTATCCGTTGCGGTGTAGTTGTTTAGGTACTTACCTAATTTTTTTAAGACTACCTTGGACCAACTATTGTCATTTTAGTTTTAACTTTAAAAAAATCTATCATTTACACAAAAATTACTCGAGGGCGGTTGTTGCAGTTGGTTATGGGTCAAGCATAAAAACAGAATAACTACCAAATTAGTAGGCAATAACTTGATGTAGTCATCATCTCAGTCGAAAGACGTCGGCTGGACGTAAGAGTAAAAAATAGACATCCCCCAAGCAAGGTTCTCAACAACAATAATCTTTCCTGCGCTTGGTGTCAAGGGCCAAGAGCGAACGGACTGCAACAGCCATATTATTTTAGACAACTAAATATAACCTGGCATAGTGTTCATATTCTTAAAATTTTATGATAACTTGCAGTTTATTTTAGTTATACACCGACAAGACCAAAAAATCCATTACTTACCATAAGCTTTTGAAAGCTTAGATCAATATTAATTGTATTTTATTTGGCAACGAACGAGAAGTTTTGTCTTGAATCTCGCAAAACTATATTCGAACACAAATGTGAAGCTTGATTCCTGAGCAAACTTTCAACGTTAGGTAAGTCAATCGATTCAATGCAAAGGGAAAAGGGACAATAACAACTTTCTTCACGCCAGAGAATAATCTGTCTATTTGAAATTCTTTATGTTGTTCTATTACACTGTAGACAATTTATGAATGCATTAGATACCTACCCTACATGACCATCATATATCAAGTGAATCGTTTAACAGATCCATCCACATGCAAGAGCAAACATAATAATACCCATACCTTGTGTTAAGCGCAAAGCGAAACTAATTTGAAGACTTGAATATCACCTCACCTAATTTCTAATTTCGTATTGAATTGCAAACCAACTTGCATGCAATTTGCATTTCACATACAAAAATTAAGTACCTAGTAACAGTCTAAAGATATTTTTACAACAAGATTGTTTACTTATAAAATATAATACAAGGTAGTCTTATTAAGAAACTAAAATATGTTAAGTACTTTTGCCAGCGTCGGATTTCGGATAACACGATCCATTCCATTAGGCAGCCTCAAGTGGCGCAAAAAAAAATAACTCGAACCGCTTTGCAGATAATACGAAACCATCAATATACTTGTAGAGTACATAATGTGCTTGTAGACTTCCGATACTTAATTGATACGAATTCATTGAATTTCATTTCAAACATAATAATACCCAAACCCATACCTTGTGTGAAGCGCAAAGCGAAACTTATTTGAAGACTTGAATATCACCTCGCCTAATTTCTAATTTCATATTGAATTGCAAAGCCAACTTGCATGCAATTTCACTGCTTTCAGTATTAGTAACCGTAAATTACAAGAAAAGTTTACTAGCAATATGATACCTAGATTTGTAAGCAGAGAATATTAAAGCAGTCTTCAAAAGTAGCATTATTTTGAGCTTGCATGTGTGGAAGGAACGCTAATTTCTGAGCCTTAACTGTCACGAATGAAGATCAACAGAACATCTAATTTATTTTCCTTATTCTGTAACCTAGGTAATACACACAGTAAATGCACAGTTAATGTGTAAATGTAAAGTTTTTATGGTATATCTAGTTTCGAATATACTCTTGGAATTCAGATCAACGCGTGCGAAACGCAATTACTTAGCTTACTTTATCCAGTTGTTTGTAGTCTACAAACGCACCGCTAATCGCTGTCTACGTATTTTATTGATTAAAATTCATTAGGTAGATACTAATTATTCTGTATGTCATTTGAGAAGTCTTAGTATTTAGAACACAGTTTCTGTTCAAGAAAACAAGACAGCAATTTAAAATTCGTTCAGTTCAATTTTATCTTTACAGTAAACATCTTTCACATGCGAAAATCAAGTAACTAGTAACAGTTGAAATATATTTTTACAACAAGATTGCTTACTGATAAAATATAATACAAGATAGTCTTAATTAAGAAACTAAAATATTATTATTTTTATAACTTAAGCAATTATTTTGCAAGTTCATACGAAATTAAATCAAATTTCGCTCACAAAAAATAATGGACTGTACTGCATCCGGTGGGACTCGAATCCACGTCCCTTCGCTATCCGGGCGAATGCTCTATATGATAGCGAAGAGACGTGTGTGGAAATTTGATAAACTACAATATGTTAAGTATTTTTGCCAGCGTCGGATTTCGGATAACACGATCCAGTCCATTAGGCATCCTCAAATGGCATAAAAAAATCGCACGCGAATCGATTTGCAGATAATACGAAACCATCAACGAATTCATTGAATTTTTTACAGAGTGAAAATTTTCGTGAAAGTAGTTTAGTGTGGAACGTAGTAACTATTATATAATCTGCGGTATGGACTACCTATACAATGTAAGAACGTTAGATCATCTACACTATGTGAGCACAGATTCATTCATATATTTACCTACCTACTACTTGCCTTCGGTTTTCTATACTTCGACCGCTATTGAAACGTCACCTGCGGGATACAGGGGTGTGGGGTAGACGAGAACAGAGATTTAATTAGGTGATTTGAATTTTGAAAAGAACGCGAATTTCTAATTAAAAAAAATAAATCACACAAATCACAAGCGCCCCGCCGTTTTCGTCTACCCTTACTCCCCTGTCTCAGGCGAGGTTTCTGATAAGCGGTTATCTATAGTAGGAGCTAGGTATTACGAGTATATCTTCAACATTACATATAAGTACGTTTAGATTGTATACAACTTATCTATTCATTTATATATAAGCCTAATCAAATGTTATTGAAAAAACAGTTACAAATGCATACTTTGTAAGTAATATCGCACCTACAGCGTTGTCGTGTTTTCTTACTCCCTGCTCTGTCGTTTTATGCGTCGCGTGTGTCAGCAGCAGTCCATTAGGGCGACCTAAGTGGCGCAAATAAAAGCCTCATTCGACCCAATTCTCAGATAATACATAACCATCAATCTCCTCAGCCATGGCATTTTTTCTAGTTCATCTAAAAGGCGCCGGAGCTATTCGATACTTTCTCATTCGGTATCGAAGTTGGTCACTTTGCCGACTTGGGTAGGGCAGCCATAGAGATAACAAGTTTACGGAAATCGTGTTAGGTGTCAGTTCTTAACTTGAAAATAATTTTATGAAAACTTTCAGTTTACTGATTATTTTAATTATAACGTACTTGCACTTTGAACGAAAATGTAAACTTGGCAGAAAAACGACGTACCGTTACACTGCTACGAAATATAAAGTATTACTTTATAAGTAGGTACCCAGAGTATGAACACATACGAGTAGGTATACTAACTAAGCTGAAAAGTTTGACGGCACACTCATACTCGACTATTCAGTAAGTTTAATGACGTTGAAACTCGATATTAAAGAAGGTAACTTGCGATGTTTCTACTGATTTCATAAATATTGAAAATGTGAATAAGCTTTTTAAGGTAAGTCATCTTGAAAGTAGTTGGTTTCGTTTAAAGTTTGCTATAGTACCTACTTTCAAAAGTTTTAATGTTTTTTTTTATTATTATTTTTTATTATTATTGTTTGTTTTTTTTTATTATTTTATTTTCTAAGCAGCTATGGTCAACCATAGTCACTCTAATCACAGTAACCACACATGATTGGTAAGCAGTGTAGATACGGTTATATCTTCCTAACCTGTGTTATTGGTTTCTTGCAAATAATCATCAGTCAATGACTTAATTCATAAGAAAGATTATATTTTACTCAGATCAAAGTATTTTGAAACTATGGTTTGACCTACAGTCTAAACACAAGCTGGTGCCAAACGGAAGAGACTTTTAGTCATAAGTGCATTAGGTTAAGCGGAACGACCGTCTCGGCTGAGATGGCAAAAAAGTGCTAAGTGGATGGAAAAGCTTCAGTTTTCAGATTTTCTACTCGCCGACTCGTTATCCCATTTACCAATGACGCGACCTACGAGTAGCAAGATGAATTGCTACTTGATAAGATTGAATGTCAGCGAATCGTTTCATAATAGGTAACCGCCTACATTCATTTCGGTTCTTCCTTTCCTTATTTTTTTACAAGACTGAAAAACAAGTCGGAAAAACGGTAAAACGGAGTGTAATGTTTTCAGGGTACATGTTGGACGTGCATACATACGGTAATACGGTATTTATCTACATAACGTATTTTTTATCTGTAAGTAATAAATACTTACATAAGTTTTTAATTTTATGCGTGCATAAGTATGCACGCATAAAATTAAAAACCTATGTAAGTATGTAGTACAGACACTGTTAACTCCGGCAAATTAATTTTACCGAAGCAGAAATTCGATCAGCCTTAATTGGGTGCAGTCGGGGCGATATTTTTAGGCAATTATCCTCCTATTTGCCGAACCCATGAAGGTATGAAGACTCTTTTTTTAAGGTAGATTTAGGCGGCGTATATTTTTAATTAAAAGGTTTGTGAGACGAGGCTCAAATGTCTTTACGAAGCCATAAATTTAGTTTCTTGGCCCGAAAAATTACATTTATGACGTCCCTTTATCCTCCTGGGAAAACGAAACGTGGCATTGAAGATTTTTTTATTACAGCGTAAAAACTGACAGATAAAAACCTGCGATTTTGTCTTTTAGATGAAGATATAATAATTTATAAAATATTTGAGTACCTACCTATTCTAACCTAAACTGTTTTTAAACAAGAGTTACCTAAAGAAGATTAAAAGAAGTAGGTATCACTAAGTTGTACATCCTACAGTTGTACAGTCTAATGTTACGTTATGTACCAGTAGTATCTACGTACCGATTAGGTTCTAGGTGTATACAGAAATAAGGTACACATAAGGTACAATAAGATCGTTTCTATTCTAATGCCAGCTTTAGCGAAATAAGTGGAAACCGTAGTAAGTCGCTGCGTCTTACGCCACGCTGTTTAATTCTAAGCTCTTATCAGAAAGGCCTCACTTTGATAAAAGCATAGGTACTACTTACTTGTAGACACCGCGTTCTCCCAGAATGGGTCGACTGTTGCGGGTACTTACATCGCTATTAATGCCTCGCTGTTTGAGAACACTTAACCTTTTGCTCTATATATAGCGCGATCGCAAACATTCAATAGAACGTAAATAGAATCTAATTGAACAAAAATGTCCCCTACTAAAACGAACATATTGACACTACGTGACTCTTTTCCACAACTTTAACCTAACCTCTACACACTTAATTTTTAGGATTCCGTAGACAACAAGGAACCCTTCCGCTTAGCGCAAAGACCCTTAGTAAAATGTAATATATTAGAGGCATACGATTTAAAAACGGCGCTATACGTAGGCTAACGTTGAAAACACTATACACCTACTTGTAATCTCATTGTTTATTGGTTTAGATCACAATTACTTAGGAACAAGCAATAAACAACTTAAACACTGTTCATCCAATTTGATTTAAAGCAGAGTCGTTAATATTTATACGATTTTGAGAGCTCCAGCTTTTAAATTGTATTAGCCATTAGGGCTCTGTTTATTTGAATTTTACATCCCTTTCCTCGAGCCGAGATGTTTGAAACATGTTGTTGATTTTACGAGGTGAGACTCGAGTAAAATTACGCCCAGATGCTGTATTTTTTGCTTTACCCGTCCCTGTTACTCCAGTCAGCATTACTGAACGAGTAAACGTGATATCTAGAGCCGAAAATCAGAACAATGTTTTATAGAGTTGGGCCCCTATGCAAAGCAATGAAAATTATTTATTTTATGCGTATCGCGACGTAGGGTGCCAAAGTCCTAAATACGTTTTAGATTTATTGTTATGTGTCTGAACGTTGAGTGGGAAGGTGTTTATTTATAGGTTTTTTGTAAACCTATTAATAAAAATATTTTTCCAGATCGGCTATGTACTGGAACTGTTTGACTATGTAGGTACAGACTAGGTACCTAAGTATTTGATAACAATTATACATTCTCACATGTTTGTACTGAAGAAATTATAAAAATACTTCATACATATATATGTATCGCTGCGATTCAGTTGACCCAGTTTCGCTCTGTGCGTATTCTCGCACATTTCCGACTTTCGGCCTCTTTGGACAGTGGCTCATCATTAACATCGGCAACGAAATCCTTTACTCGAGTTTGACTTTGATCGAGTTTGACATACCTGCCAATGTATCTCGCATCGTGTTTTGATTAAACGGAAACACCTCAGGGTTGCCAGGTCGCCAAACCTAATAGCCGGACAGATTAGCTAGTTTGGCCGGACATTTGGGAAGAAAGGCCGGACACCCTACATTATTGAGGATTTTGTCTCAGTATTATGAGGAACGACAAAAAAATTGCCACCCTCGGTCGTTAGTGAAATGTAAAAAGCCTAAGAAAAGCCGGACAAGCTGGACACCGTTTATTTTGGCCGGACACGCAACCAAAAAATCTACCTATTATGCCCTGCTTTATCCGGACGCCTGGCAACGCAAGCTGTGGCTGGCACTACGTCATGGCAGATTATCATACACCGTTATTATTTATTAATGTAATTATTTACGTGGGCCTCACAGGGGATTATGCAGACTCATCATGACACGCAGAGCGTATGTCAGGTGAATGTGGGTAAGCGTTGCTTTAATCTGTCTCATTTTAGCTTATTGTATTAAATTACACAGAATATTAATTTGTTTATTCACTTTGAAAATCAGTTATTAAAATTAAATAAAATAAAAATATTTAAGGGGTGCTCCCAAATAAAATGTTTTTTTTTTGCCGTTTAAGAAACTAAAAAAGGTTATAATATAGTTTTTAAAGGTTTTGTGAGCGAAATTTGATTTAATTTCGAAAAAACTTGCAAAATAATTGCTTAAGTTATAAAAATAATTATAAGTTAAGCTGATTTCATCTTAACTAATGGGTAAATATTTGTACAAATATTTCCATTGGATACATACGAGTACATTCCCCAAGTATTGATGAAATCGAACGCCGGCTCACTTGCGTAGCAAGCACTTGAAAAAATTCGTCGACTGACTAGCGTCCTCCGTAGCTTAGTTGGTAAGAGCACTCGCCCGGATAGCGAAGGGAACGGGTTCGAGTCCCACCGGATGACACAGTCGATTAATTTTTGTGAGCGAAATTTGATTTAATTTCGAAAAAACTTGCAAAATAATTGCTTAAGTTATAAAAATAATTATAGGTTATAATATGTCGTAATGGTACGGAACCCTTCATGCGCGAGTCCGACTTGCACTTGGCCGATTTTTTTATCATGACCAAACCGAAAACCACGTTCTTCACATGGCGATCATATTTTCACAGTTTTTTTTTGCAGAAACGTTTATTCAACTTTTCCACTTTATTCAATTTTCAATATTTGTTCTACTTTAAGCTTTTAAATTCTTATCTTTAAGTTTACCAGTTACTTTTTTTATTAAATTTTCCTCTACAGACGTAAATGTACGACCAATTAAAACAAAGTGTTAATACCAAGATGAAAGTATTTTCCCAGCAAATAATATTTTGTAATAACACTTCCATTGACGTGTACAGTGCGTGGGTTCGGACTTGGTTATGTTTTTTATAAAGCTTGTATATGACCACTAATACCCACAACTTTTACTATGAAGTCAACACTGAAATCATGAAAAAAAAATTTGCTCTCCATACATTGTCACCGAGGTAGCCAAAAAATGGTCCCATAGCAACAGTTGTAGATATTGATTGATTGATTTAAAGGATAAGACTGCTTACACTAACACCCTGTATAGGAGCAGACAAAAACTCTCAATACAAATTGAGTTTAGCTGGGGCGGGTGAAGTGCGCCAAAGATGCCGAAAGTAAACAATCGAACGAAAGTGTTTGGCATTCGCAAAATAAATGGCTCTTTTTTTGTTTGTAGCTTGTCCTCGCCGCTTAGTAGAACTTACAACGAATTGCTTTTCTTCAACAGGCAATGCGTTTTCGTCTCGATTCAGGTTTGATGGACTGATCCTTCAATGTCAACTATGCTCCAATTTGGGTTTCTGTGTCTTTGAATAAGAGTAAAAACAGTACCTCAGGAGTACTAACAATATTATTGAACTGACCGACGGAGCAGAGAGAACGCAGCAGAGAGAAAATGATAACCCTTGAATGAGATATCGAGTACATTCATATATGAAATTGGTACCCGTCTTGGTTTGCGCTACGT
Organism: Pyrausta nigrata; assembly: GCA_949316185.1. Lineage (NCBI taxonomy): Eukaryota > Metazoa > Arthropoda > Insecta > Lepidoptera > Crambidae > Pyrausta > Pyrausta nigrata. The sequence continues at coordinate 13,154,873 of OX438943.1, forward strand.
GATTTCTTTGTTACTGTTGTCGTTATTCGCATTTATAATGTATGTAGTCACTCTTTTTAGGCATATCTTCTATGCTTTGTGTATAATAAAATATGTAGTTAACAAAATCATGAGAAATATTAATTTATTAAATAATGGAATATTGGCAGAAGTTTCTTGAGTGGCATTAGCATCAAAATAGCTTATTGTGTGTTTTTGGCAGGCCTATTAAGATATTTTATGTTTGTAACTAAATAGACTCAAGAGGTGACCTCCCTTCAGGACTAACGACACTTGTAATGTAGATAAGTCAAACTCACTTAATGGGAGTAAGTATCCTAAGAAATATATTTACTCGTATTTCTGAAGAAAAAGATATACTAAGCTAAGGCAACGGAATGGAATTCTATAAAATACAAACTCTGGACTTCTAGAGGTATAGTTAGAAAGTGTATTTTATTTCTTGACTGATATTAGTTGACAGTTTTTTTTAAGAGGCACTGAAAAAGTTAAAAAAGTTAAACTGCAAACATTCGCGGCTGCTTCCGTAAAAATGAAATTGTAGGTATTCATTTGGCGGTCGAGGTGAACGTTAACTTTATTAAACTTAGGTAAGTACTCTTCTGCTGCGAAGTTGCGATGTATTAAAGTGTTTGTTGGCATCGAAACTTTTACTTACTAAGCAGGTACGAAAGTTGACTGCGATTGCAACAAAAGCAACTTGTGTTAGGTAACGATTTGCAAACTTTGTCGTACCTAAGTATTTGGTTTTAACTGTAACATATTTTTAAACACGCTTTTATATGACGAGAGTGAAAACTCTCGTTGTCAACTTTTATCTTGCCCTTAACACTGCATCATCATTTTATAGACCTCCACAAGAGGATATCACTTACTAACATTGCCTGTTATTTATATGCGTTTAATTATACTTAGTACTTACCAACCAACATTATAATTAACACTACTTACCATCTTTATTCATGAAAGGTAAGATTTGGACTAAATAAGTGGCTACATTTAACAAAAGATGGAGCATGCTAATAGTGATCTCGAGGAAGTGCCTTAATAAAATGTAATTTACGAAGCATTAGCCAAATTGCTTGATAATTTAGGACAAGGGAAGGCAGGTGTAGCGTAGGAAGGAAAATGCTCATATAAATGCCTATTTATATTTGCTTTCGCTCTTTCATTACGCGGGACTGAGAATTGAAAGCAAAGTTTCCGACCCTGATGGGTCTCTCAAACTTTACCTGGAGACGAGAGTTAGTTATGCCTGAGCACCTTTTATTTTAATGACCGTTCGCCAACTTATTCTTACTATTGTTCAACATTTGTCAAAGCTATTGAGATCGTTGACGCTAAAAATAATTGTTGAAGTTTCCAACTGTGACTTCCATTTAATCTACTTACAATGAAAAGATAAGGAGGTCTATTTGTAAATTATTGCCTACCTTCTATTAAAGTCAAATAATTTCGTGAGTAATGTGCTAACTTTTTAACAAATGAAGATATAATTATTACAGATGCAGGTCTGATGTGCAATCTACCTTATAGTGGTATAGGTAATTAAATTAACCAATGTGCACTTGAATACGAAATAAAGTTATTTCGAAACGCCAAACTCACTTGTTTGTTCTCAAATTAAATAATTTAAATAGCATTTTGAGATTGGTAGTGTAGTAGTTACACATAGGTATTTAACGCGGGGATGGTTTCACACGACTGACGCGCCGGGATATTTGGCTTTCAAGCCACTCGGCTTCAGTCAATTAATCCTGATTGCTTTCCAGTTTTCTCAGGGTTGTTATTGTTAATTCGTTTTAAAATATTCATTAACTAGCCATGTCACGCGAATGTCAAATTTTCCGTATAAACTTCCATCCGTTTTCACACCACTGGCGGTATTATATTCAAAAAATCTGAAATATATCATTAATAATTCCTAACTAAAGCTAAATACTATCGATTTCGGTTTTTCTGAGAAACTGACGGGATTTCATACAAACATACACAACCCCCTTTTTTACACCCTTAGAGGGTGAATTTTCAAAAAATCCTTTTTTAAGTGCACACCTACACTACAAAAGGAAGAATGGTGCAAAATTTCAGTAGTTTGGGCTGTGCGTTGGTATGTCAGTCAGTCATCAAGTAATTTTTTTTCTTTTTAGGGTTCCGTATCCAAAGGGTAAAACGGGACCCTATTACTAAACCTCCGCTGTCTGTCTGTCTGTCACCAGGCTGTATCTCATGAACCGTGACAGCAAGACAGTTGAAATTTTTACAGATGATGTATTTCTGTTGCCGCCGCTATAACAACCAAAACTAAAAACAGAAAATAATAAATATTTAAGGGGGGCTCCCATACAACAAACATGATTTGCCGTTTTTCTCGATATTAATAATGGCAACAGGTAGATGTTTTAAATGTTCATAGAATAATATTATGTATATTCACTTTAAAAATAAATAATTAAATTGTAATAATAATAATATTTAAGGGGGGCTCCCATACATATTTTCATATTTTTTTGCTTACGTAAATGGGCGCTGCGCCAAGTTTCACATCAAGAATGATTAATAAGAAATGCCTATGTTCTGAGTAGTACTTAACCTACTCTCTTGTTCTTTCAAGATTCCGTGGCCTTGAAAACTATAGTCATTATGAAAATACCTTGTGATGCGTTTGTATGAAATATCTCTACATAATTTTAAAAATTTTAGGGTTCCATGCCCAAAGGGTAAAAACTGGCCAAGTGTGTGTCGGGCCACGCGCACACTAAGGTTCCGTATTATGGTAAATACAAAGTTGATTATAAGGGGTCCTTGCGCATGATGTTATTCATCGTATATCGTATCCTTAAACTAAAAAGTTGTCAGAAATCTCGACAGTGGTGCTGACACGTATATTTAATCAGCCTTGTTGAAGCCAACGTGCAATTTGCAAGATCCGATCCTGGCTGGCGGCCAGCTTCTGAAACAAACAATCATATAACTAATAACTCTAACATAATTTATTTATACGAATAAATTTACATTATAACTCTTAGTTAAACTAATTACAATAGCTTTTCAAATATTCCAGTGTCTTTCAGAGTTTCAGAAGAGGAAATACGATTTCGTCGTTTGATCATTTTTATCTTCACTGATTTCGAAAGGAAATTTTGCTGAATTGAAAGTAAGTGATGTCCGGTGGGACTGATTTCCTTTTAAATTCTACATAAAATGTGCCTGTAACAAAGTGTAATAACTTAAATTAATTATTGTGTTAAAAAAATAACTACTCGTAGAACACGTATTACACACATCAACAGTCTAGAGATATACAAAACATAGTATTATTCTATCCAGAATATCCCTAGACAGTGTTGATTAGTATATTTATTATATCTATTCCAATGCTCATTTTCATAAACAATTTTGATAAGTCATGTGGGTCGAACAAAAGATAAAACTCAATGTAACTTTTAATATTATAGGCTTACGAACACGAGGTTTAGTCACGCGTCAATGGTCACCGTCAGAAACACATGACTATGTGACATTACTTTCATCGATCTCTTTAAAACAAAATTCTCGTTAAGTTAGACTCGCCAGCTCGATCGTCTCGTATGTATTATTAGTGCCACACCAGCAACGAGGTCGATTTTTATTAATATCTAGTGACAAATGAAGCAGTCACCTGTGGATTTGTATCATGTGCCGGTAGAACCAGGCTGGCACAGTGCCAGTGCAGAGCTCGGACTACCAACTGCTCCTTGAATACAATTTATAAAGTTGCACTTTTTGCTTTAGTAGAATGGTACTTAGGTAATAGTATAGCCTGGTAAGGTTTACAACCAAAGCCTGAAGCCGATTGCAGGCTAAAAGCTTAATATTTTCCGGTCTTTACACAGTATAGCTAAGTTCAACATAATAAGCTCTTTATTATGCTGCCAGCTAAAAAAGAAACCCAAACGAAACAAAAGTCATAATTATCCTTTTCATAAAAATACTTATTCAACAAACAGCAACCGAATGGTTGTCATGAAGTTTGGACTCGCGATTCGAGTTGTTATTAGATCCCGCAGGCGGATTCGCCGTGAGTACAATTATACGGATCTCTGACCTGGAAGTAATCGTCCTGAGCTACTTAGCGCGTACTTATTGGTAATGAAGTATCCGAATAAGTGGTGATTATAATATTAATAAGTTATAATGTGGGAATTGATTCACCCTCGGGTTAGTATCGGCGCTAATAATTTTGGGTATTTTCCTCGTTATCGGCGTTACGTGGTCCAAAGCTACTTTATTTGGGATATTGCAACGTAACAGAATAATATTGAAAAAAAATTGTCAAGTGCAAGTCGAACTCGCGCACGAAGGGTTTCGAACCATTATATCTACTATACTTGTACAATATTAGACACTATATTATAACTTTTATTTTTAAAAACAGCAAAAAAAACACGGTTGTAGTATGGGGGACCCAGTAAATATTTCTTTAATTTGTTGTTATAGCGGCAATAGAAATACAACATCTGTGAAACTTTCCAATGTCTAGCTATAAAGGTTAATAAGATACAGTCAGACAGAAAGACAGACGGACAGTGTAGTCTGAGTACTAGGGTCCCGTTTTTACCCTTTGGGTACGGAACGCTAAAAATGGATAACCATAATTTTATTCCTTTTCCTTTGCCCCACGAAATCTTGATATCAATGTTGTAGTTTATTTATTACATCCGGTCTCTTTCTTTACGAGAGAATGAGAGGACAAGTCATATAATAATATTTGATACTGTAATCTGACTATATTTTTAGATATTGAAATCAGGGTCTTAATCTTTAATTATAAGTACAATTCAATGAACTGTTAGAACGTAATAAGTATTTAATGCCTCGACTGTCTCTCGTTAAAACTACTAGTAAGCAGTGCAGTTGATTAGGAAACGAAATGATGTCTCAGTCAGCTCGGGTCTCGTCGCGACAAGCGCCATTCAGCTATAGAGCGCGCGCACAAAAGCCTTTTGAGCCCACTTCGAGCCGAACGGATTCGTATAGCCACACGTTATAACTTGCCACTCGATTTCCACACTTCCTCATGTGTGCTCATTCCTGTGATCAAATGAGAAGAGGATTTTAAGAGGCATTTTACTTGGCTGAATACAACTAGTTTCAATATTCATCAAACACTTTCTTAAGATCTTAAACATTTCAGGGCTGTTCATTTATATTTTAATCCAATTTCCAGAATTATAGTTTAAATTGAAACGGTTGTAAGAGTGGATAACCACTTTAAAAATATTATTGCTTCGATTCAGCTACCCTACAATTGATAAAGTTGCACTTTTTGCTTTAGTAAAATGGTACTTAGGTAATAGTATAGCCTGGTAAGGTTTACATTATTTATTCTTAGGAAACCCAACCTCTGCAGATATATCCCAAATTCCCATTGAAGTGAGTTAAGGCCTAGCCGAAGTAAGTGCGACACGACATAAAAATGTTAACAGAACAACTAATACCGTAATTTTGCAAAAAGTTCCGTCCAATTTAAACCGCCGCTTCCAACGAGTAGATAAGTAATAGTCGTAACTTGACCGTCTAAATTACGTTTTAGCTGAGAATAATCAGGGATGTGAAAAATGAGTTTGAAACGGTTTGCAAGAACCAATAAACCCAATTTATCTTTTAAAACAGTCTTGCACCCAAGCTCCTAAAATAAAATAAAATTATAGATTCGCATAAAAGACCCTTTAAATTATTATTGCCAGCAATAAATTTCTTTCACTTTGTAAATAAGCGGAAAACTCGCGTCGAAAATTGAGAGATGGAGCTAAGTGCCCATTAACTGGCAATTTCTTTTTATTTTGTCAAAATAAATTACCCGAACCTATTTAAAGGCAAATTATTCCAATGGCTGGCATTTTGGTACGGGCTTTACTGAATGGGTCGCTGATTTTGTACCCTCCATTTATCGAGTAATATTACCTACATACAGATAACCCATTTCATTGTGCATATAGCGTTAATTTCGCTTGCCCAAATAATTTCAAACAAAGAGAGAATGATCGGAGAAAAATGCTTGCAGAAAATTTCCAGCAAAATATTCAATTGTATCAAAAGCCTCCTATTTCATAATTTAGAGCCATCCCTCAGATTAGAGATGATTTGGTACTTTATAAAGGCACGGTTCCCGCCAGTATCAGGTCACGCCAAGTGTTGATAAATTCGGAGAACGTTTTCATTACGTGGTAATGAAAATGTCAAGCGTGAGCATATCGCGCGACGCTGTTTGAGTATTGTTGTAACATTTGAAATGCTGCCAATCACGCTTAATTGCGAGCACAGACCTGCTATTCAACATTGTATTGGGACTGTAAATCCAACTTATGCCAAGTTTCACCAAGCTATCCTTTATCTAAGAAGGATTTTAGGCTGCTAAATGATTTATTAATATCGATGTCATAAAGGCGATAAATAATAATAAATTCTTAATTTAGTTACGTTTTAATGCATAAATATATAACACCCTATTTTGCAATATTTCTTACGAAATAATAATTCATAGGTACGTTACTATTAACACTTATCCGCAGTATTAGTTGAGTTATTTATCCGTATACATTATGGGCGAGGTCGTTGATGTATGTATATGTGCCACTTGTATTATCTGACCAATAGGGATTTTTCCTATTCAGTTATAAATCGGTTGCTGGCACCAAACATCAGCTTACAAACAATTAATATAAAGAATATAATATAAAACTAGACACTCTCGTTCAAGTTATTTTCATGACACAGACATTTACACGCACTGCTACGGATGGCTACGGCTCGCTACCATTGAATTCGTAGAATGCTACGAACACGGTAGCGTTCTGCGGCGTAGCTCCGTAGCTCGTAGCTATCGTAGTCTTCGCTTTGTGCTGCAATGTTGACAAGCGCAGTGAAGCATTTAACTATGCGATCACTGGACAAGCGCTATTGTGTATTTGTCAGTAATGTATTTACACGTATGTCTGAATTTCTGAAACTTGCGGATGAAACTAAGCGTAGCGCGAATATCCTGTCTGTCTGAAACAATAAGAGCTTTCCAGCAGCTACAGGGAAGTAAGAGGGTATATTTGATCTAGCATTACTTGTAATATTATTTATTCTGTGACATTACTCAGGTATTAGGTAAAAATAACTTTGGGTTAAAAAGCATTTTTTGTAATCCTCTTAACTAAGTTCTTATCTATAAATAATAACAAATTTGACGACCATCTTGGTGTAGTCGTTCGCGTACCGACTTCTAAAACAGGCGGTTGCGGGTTCGAATCCCGCAAGGGGCAAATGTTTGTGTGATGAGCACGAGCATTTGTACCTAAGTCATGGATGTTTATATGTATTTAAGTATTTCTATCCGTTATCCTAGTCACCATAGCACAAGCTCACGCTTAGTTTGGGGCTAGGTAATTGGTGTGTTTGTTTGAACAATTTATCATTATCATTTATAAACAAAAATGAATCTACTCGTAAATCAATTAGGCGGTTGTCGTAATGGTACAGAGAGTAAAGCTGATTTTGGATTTCTAAATTAATAGCGATATTAATAAGTCGAACTTTTCATAATTCTATTAACATTAATCCGAGTTAGAGACCGATGAGGGAAGCTTAATTATTAATGATGAACGTTCTACCGTATCAGGAACAGAATTTAAAAAAAATACAAGTTATGATTTTGCCACTTTTTAACGACACTAAAGCAGTAAAATAAGCTCATTTGAAGCTCATCATCAAATAAGCACGAGCCAAATCGAGAACCTGGCTAACAGTATGGTAACAGGTGATAAGTAGAACCTATAGTAGGAGTACATTTAGCATTGCAAACGAACATTTACACAGCTGGTGCCTAACCCTCGTTGTTTGTTTTTTGCCAACATCCGCACTCGTCGTATGTCAATAAATCGTGATTCGAGGACCCAACTTCATTTGCATAGGTTAAATTAATTGTATTTTGCGGCGTGACTATTTGAATGTAAATAAAATATATGTTCTCACCTTAAGATTTTATAATTAAACTACGTCATTGTTAGAATTCGTATCTAATTTTAGTTAAAATACGCTCTTAATTGATAGATAAGTTGTGGCGTAGCTGTCGCTATAGAACCCAGTTATTGGATGTTTACTTACTTAAGTCTTCTGTCTTCGGAAATACGCTTTGAGTACATTCACTGACAGAGCAAGCAAATATTATTATTGACCGTCTGTGCCATCCCGGAGAACTACTAACTAAGACGACTGGAGTAGGGACTAGAGCAAATCTATTATTATGTAATATATAATATTTATTAATATATTGTGGTAATAGACCCTAATACGTCTGTTAAATATCATTGTTGTTATTATAGGGACGCGTGACATAACTGATCCAAAATAAGCAGGCATTCTGCTTTCGTAAAAACTTGCAAAATAATTGCTTAAGTTATAAAATATAATTCTGCTTTAGATTATAGGAAACAATCACAAAGTATAGGATTTTATGCTAAACACCGTTTGTGCTGGCTGAGGGTGAGTATAAAAACATGGTTATATTTTATTATTTTTATACGAACCTGAAGACGACGACAGGTCTATTAGCATGTAAACCATGTCTTATTTTTTCGAAACATCGCACACACCTCGCTTTGCATGTAAATTGGCAAATCCGAACAATGGAAACTCGCGAAATCTTATACCGAGGCAACTCTCAATTGCTAACAACTTGTGATATATCTACATAGATAAAGTAGGTACTTCTCAACTGTTATCGCGAACATAAATTAGGCGCGTAACTAGAGTTGTGGATGATAAACACAAACTATTTTCAAGTCTACGAAACACGACGCGTTTTGTAAGACTGCATCCAATTATGCTTCATTGTAACAAAAATAAATTACGGATAAAACCTGTCATTAGAACTACTAGTGGCAGTTGGTGCTGGCATTGGTTGTGTATGACGTAAGATAATAATTGTATCCTCAGATAGTTTATTAATGGTTGTGAACATACATTTGCTAGTTAATTCATCTTTTGAGTGTATAGAGCTGTTCGCATCTTAATTTACAGCAGTCCAGAGCTGTTGGCTAATATATAGGGACGGTTTAATCATAAAAGCGACTGCTTTGTAGTTTTTAGGACGGCAATAGTCTCGCAAGAGTGAAATAAACTACACAGCTATTAAAGATAACAAGTGGATGAGAACGTCCAACCCTTTTCCACTCCTCCTGGTAGGAAAATCGTCGCCAAGCGAAACATGAGATCTGGGCAATTTCTCGGATAAACGAATGAAGCAATAGAATTGTCACTAAGTAGATAATGTAATGCGTTAAAAAATCTCACACTTACTCCGATGGCTCAGTGACCCAAAGTGGCCTCTGATTTGAGACGTCGCCATTTTTCCCGGTCTTGCGCAGTTCCATCCTCTCGACGTGGCCAAGCCATCCTATGCGCTTTGGCCTCTCCAATTATATTGGGTTCGGACATTAGCTGTTCTATTTCAGCATTCTTCAGGATTCTACAATTTCCATCCGGTTCTTGTTTGGGCCCAAAGATTTTACGGAATATTTTCCTTTCAGCCTTTAAAAAATCTCATTCTATTCCTAATTTCAAATAAATGAAACAAAAAACGGAAAAATTCAATTATGGAAACAGAAATAACTTTATAAGTTTGTACACTAACAAATACAAAACTAAATAAAAATGATAAAAATTTTGCAAGTATCTAAAATAGTAATGCATTCCGTTCAGAATTTCCGGTTTTTAACGGTCAATTTTTAACTCAAAGAGTTTCACGTCAGATAACAGCCAGCGCGTCTGTGGCTGGCTCTTCACGGATTAGCTCGAAAGTCAAACAAATCTAAGATTTTTTTTAACAGAGCATAAGTCGCCGTTGTGAACCTACATGCTTGATAAAACAAATTAATTTTTGCAATAATTAACCGCATGATCTTAATCACGTAGGTTAATTAACTGACCTATAATTTCATCGTACCGAAAAGTAACTTAAAAAAACAAAAACAATCCTTTTTAAAATTGTTTTATCTGTGTTTAATTTCAAAATGAGAATGTAAATATATCATAACATATTAATGCGCGTGGTAAATGTTTATTACATCTAACCTAGTATGGTAAACTGTTTCTCTTTGAATTCAACCTAGACTACAAATGAAACAGCTACCATGCGCTTGTATTGTTGTTTTATGCAGCAAAACTGTTTTATTATATGTATAATTTTATACAGGGTGTTTGGTGCATCGTTTGCCAAATTGAAATGGCGGATAAGGGGTCATTTGCTACCATCTCAGCTTAAAAAAATCTAGGCTTTACAGAATTTTTAATATTTGTTTTTTCTTTTTTAATACCAGAATTCAGTATTTAAACTCAAGTTAAAAAAAAGTTATGCATATCTCGCCTATTTTTATTACTACAGACAAAAAAAATAACTTTTTTCAATTTAAATACTGAATTCTGGGATTAATCCGCCATTTCAATTACATTGTGTTATATTTATACCTACGTACAACAGGCTCAAAGAACTATTATGAGTATAGTAAGTTTGGAGTTTTCAGTGTAGTTTTAGAGGCGGTTTCTTTTTATCTTGTCTTTATCATTAGAGTAACAAATCTTAAAAACACTAATATCAGTATTGATGTGCCCATAATATTTTAAGAGTTCTCTCAATTTCTTTAGTCATAGATCCTATTTTGGCCCGCCTTAGAGTATCTACACCCTTACAGATATTTTTGTTTCATTAAAATTAGTCCACCAAAGGCAGAGTAGGTAATAAAGTAACACAAAAAAGGCAAAATAAGTTCATTCGAATTATTGACAACCTCCTTTTGTAGAGTCGTTGAAAAGAGCCAAGCTTGTATGTATATTCATCCATCATGGCTTAGTTACGCAATTGAATTGGCGAGTGTACAATAAGGCTAATGTGTGGCCCAAACCCTCGTCAAAAACACTGACTTTCTTAGCTCCCGCGAGACGTTTAAAATCAATAACATAACATGACAGCGGTAACTTGCCTCTCGTAGAGCCCTGAAATCACGTACTAAAAAAGATTACTACTACAAGACCGCTTGTTACTTTCTGCCGTAACTGTTACGTATAATGAGGTAGGGGCATTCGGCGGCGAAAAGAAATTGTACCAACACGTTTTGTGTTATGAACAAGCTTTCTTGTTTTAGTTATTTGAGCTGCGTATACAAAATGATTTTGAAGCTAGTACTTTTTGTATTAGAAAATAGCTGAAATAAAAACTATTAAGAGCATCCTACAAATAAATCTTCGTCAGTTCCTATGATAATATGTGGTCATTGGATTAGATTGTGATTCTGGCAGGCATGTCGTCTGGTAGAATGCCAATCGTTTTTATGTTACAGACTTGGTAAATTTTTGATAATACAAAAGTAACTAAAAGCAGTTTTAAATCAAATCGAGAGACTTAAACGCTTGATTTTTTACAGTTTTAAGGAATCTCCCAGTAAGTATCAACTTTTGGATATATTCATTTTAGTTTAAAACCTTAACGTGGTCCCGAGACAAAGGGAATTGACAGACAAAGAAGTGATGTGATCTTGTATTATAAGGTTTTTAGTTTTGATTTTTGATAAACGGAACCCTAAAAATGAGATACGGGTTTCTAAGATAGGGCACTAAATTATTTATAAATGAAAAAAAGTTAAATTGGTTGAATAAACTTGAACTAAATTCCTAATTCAAGATTTAATCATACAAACAAAGTTTCGGCTTACTCGTGGCACCTTTGAAAGACAATCCAAAACAAAACATAAATCAATTTAGGGAGTGAGTACATAGGTTGATACTTTCAAAGGGCTTTTGACAGGAGCAGCGGCTACATACATTTATTTATTCATACACACATAAGTATATATATACTTTTATTATATACCTACAAAAGTTTAGTAGTTTAAGAGTGAGCAGATACTTATGATTCATAGAGACGGTTGCTAATGGACTAATAATTTATAAATTTTAACTTGTCCTTCTGTCTGTCCGAACCCCTAAATTTTAGAGTTTCGGACTTGTATATTAGTAGGGTTCATTTATACGAATACATTATTATACGATACGATTTATAAAAATAATACAATATTTTTCCGTTTCTCGTTTAAGTTCTAATATTAGAAAAGTCAATTTTCTAACGCAAGAAAAGTAATTACCTGCGTTTACTAGTTAGTTCCCGCTCAGTCGGCGCTTTCGTATAATATAAAACTTTGTTTTCTTAGAAGTAACAAGCACGGCTGCAATGCAATAACAAATTAAAGAACGTTTACGTCTGAACATTAAACGTAGGTAACAGTAAAGTTTAACTAAATTATTCAGGAGAAGTGCCTACATTACATAGATAGGTATGCCTACTCACTTCTGTAGGTAATATGTCTGTAAGTATTTGCAAAATATTGATCCATGTTATATTGCTGCGATCCAGGTAAAGGGTGGGAGGGGGCTTTTTATCCAATATGGGCGTAAAATAGAAGATGTGACTTTCTTTTGTTACGTATTTGATTTAGATACTGATATTTATAATTTGTTATATTTATCCTTTTTTACATTAAAAGGAAGGCAGATCTATTATTTATTAACAGTTACCCTAAAACGAATCGCCGCCATTTAAATTAATACTACTACAGGGAACATTGTGCAAATGTTGCTTTGAGCTCAAGCGCTCAAATATGCAATTTCGAATGCATGTGAAAATAATATTTTATTTAGAATATTTATGCAATTTAGATTTAAGCACTCGCTACACTGGTTCTTTAATATTCCTAAAAGTTTTCATGGTTTCGAATAGTGTGTGCCCCACTTGGGCTGTTTATTCCGTTTCCGAACGAAATACCCGAATCAGGCAGGTAAGGATGCCGTAGGAAAATTTAATTCAAATTCGAAAACTGTGATTGGAGCTTTGCCAAAACAGCTGCTTGGTTGATTCAATCCGAAGCCGAGGCGAGATTTACAGGTGGCAGAGGAACTTCTCAGGTCGAGTAAACTTGAATATTTTACGCAGACAGACGTCAAAAGGTATAACAATAACTTTGTCTAAATTGTTTTGCATTAACAATTAATGCTTTAATTAACTAGTAAAATGTATAAATTATCAGTCTAATAGTAGCCGTCTCTGTCAATTTTAAGTTATCTGTTCACTTTTATAAGCTCCACCGACAAGAGCCTAGCTCTTAAATTGGATGATGATGATGATGTTCACTCTTAAACTACTAAACTTTTGTAGGTATATAATAAAATTAGAAGTTTAATAATTGCTTTGTGAAAGTACTGTTGGTTTTCTTAAAGTTAAAGTGTGATATAAGTGCGTGGTTAATTCGTACGGTCAAATATATACGGACGAAGTCGCGGGGATCGCTAGTATAATTAAATAAACAATTTGAGGCACATGTTTTCGGTCCAATAAAATGCTCGTGGCTATTCAACCCAAGTAAAGGTCGCTATAGAATATTAAACTGCTGCTGTAGTATATTGGCTATTATTGGAGTGGTCATCCTACTAGCATGTATATTTTTAGACGGTTGCTGTTAGCACATACAAATACTTAATTGTTGTTTCATTACAGGAATACTATTTTGATAAGTATTGGGTAGCGATGTTACTTATGCGAGGTCTTTATGATTGTCTGACTGATTGCTGCTTGTAGGTGTAATAAATCGTACATTTGGTAAACAATTTGGTATTTTTTGACGAAAAAACCCATGTAAAAGTATTATTTTTTAGAGGTTGAACTTTGCAAACACAGCAATTTCAATTCTGGCAAACCAATAGAGCGAAGTGAATGTCGAAGCGCATAGTTTTCGGGCCGCTGCCGCAGGAATGTGACTTCGCTGGGCGGGCAAACTGTCGTAAACAGGATTCCATATTATTGAACTGGATTACTGGACACAAGCATCACAGCGGGTAAAAATACTTTATTAGTTGCGTTAGGAAGTAACACATACCTACTGCTTAATAGACTGTTTTTTTATTGTTGTGAGGTAGGTACCTAGATAGTAAGTAGTTAATCTTTGTTGTAAATTGGTCCGGTACATGAAACACGCGAGTTCGATTCCGACCTGGGATAATTTTTTCAAGTGCTAATCGTCTTTTACAGTGAAGTTTAAGGCATAGCAATGCACGATTTGTTTTGTGTAAAAGTGCTGACTTAGATGTAATACTTTTACGTTAACCTTGTTAGGTAGTTATTTTAGAAAACCCACTTATGATGTGTTATGTAATGGCAATTTATTGTTAAGTTATGAAAGCCTAAAAAATATAATATGTAAGCTCCTTTTAGTCTGAGATACAGGTTTATTCTAGTTCAGGTAAAAGAGAACGCTCCTTGTGTTATTTTAAACATTAATTATTATCTGAAACAATGAAATTAATAAACAATTTATTATTAGCATTAATTAACATGTTTGATTCAATCATTAATTATATCTTAGATAACGACATTTTTATTTGACAATAAAAACAAAAAAAAATGAAAATGATATTTATTTTAGAAACGTCATTGTCGTGTTAAATGTAGACTCATGTCAAAAGTTTGCGGAGACTGTGCTAGTTCTGTCTGAATGTTGAGAGTCGAGAACAAGTTGGAGTTCCATATGACTTGTTATCTCATTGTATCAAAGCCAGGTGGGCTTTGCAAACTCATACCATGACAGTCAGACATACTTACCTACTATCTATAATGAAGTTTAAATACGTAGGATACTTATAAACTAATTAATTTCATTTAAGTATCGCTAAAAACTCATTTATCTTATACCTTTAAACGAGCAATTCTGGTATACTCTCTTTAATTTCGCTGAAAGTAGACTGCCCACGGTCAGTACTCTTGGTATAATTTTTGTGTCAGAATATTGTTTATACCGAAAAAGAAATAAAGTTATTACAGAACATTTTTGTATTTTTACCAATTTTTCCCTTTTGGGTTTTTTTGTAAAATAATAAGTTGTTTTCTTGTTTCCTTTGAACTTATCTTTGACATTTCAGCTATATTGCTAGAAACCTAAGGTAGGAACAACGGAAATTATCAAATCCGTTTTTGATTTATAAAGTCTGCATAACCCCAATAAAGAGTAAAACAATTCGATAAAAAGATGACATTTATTTATTGACATCTGTCATTACTATTGCTTGTATGTTTCAAGTGTTGGGTTGAGTTCCTCAGTAAAAAGTAATTTATTATTATAGTGACAGAGTTATTGTGAAAATAAAGTAGGTTCTAATGTAATTGACTTTTGGCTGAAGCTTTAAGTTTTTGAATAGCTACTACTCGTAGACGGTTTATTATTGTCCCTTGTTGGTGCCGTTTATGTGGCCACATCATTCGGGAGATTCTTGAGAGCATCCTGCGAACTTGGATTACGCCTACACCAGTAAGATATACTGTTTTATATCTTAATATTGTGTCTTTGATCAATATGTTATATTGTGTATGTTTGAACCGCTGTGGACTTGTTTATTGTTAAACCTCAACCTTATTCACATTAAAATAGAGTTCATTTTGTTTGACCTAAAACAGATGATTTTTCTTCTATATTTCCGAACCCCTTATACGGAAATACATAATAATTTGACACGTGTGATAAACAAAGATTACTAAGCAAATACAACGATTTTCGTTATGACACAAAAAAAATAGGTCAGTACATTCAGCCATAGTCCCATGGGCAATCTCTTTTAGTATCGCCGTCGCGCAGTGCGTAAGACGTAGGTAGGACGAAATCTGGAAGACGTGGGTTCGAATCTCGCTCGGTGACGAAATTTTTTTTTCCTTTTGGTTTTTGTATAATATTATATTCAAGTTTATAAGTAGTTTTTTTGTTTTTTAAACTAAGAATTATAAAGCTTTTTTATTGAATAGTAGTAACCCAGGTATTTGTCTATAAGAAAACCAACAGTAACTTGATAAATTACTCCTTTGAAAAATGAAAACGTTGTCGGTCAATTTATTCGTCATCTTGTGGGACAACTTTATTGACGCCATTGCGTCTTGACGTGTGTCATGTCCCGAACCTATATTATTTCCTTATTACTACTGCATGTTAAACGAGAAACCATTATAAATTTATGTACTTTTCTATTTTGTGCTTATATGTTTAACCAACTGGGAATCGAGCCAAGGCTCTGCCTTCGGGTCATAAAGCAGAACTAGAAAGTGGAGTTACATATCCCGTAGATAAAGTAAAATCTTCGTTACGAGGACATTATCAAGTGCATAAAAAATATTTCATTCTAAAATGAAGTGAGCGGTCTTCATCGGTAAGGATTTGTTCAAGACTTACAGTAAAGATTGAATTTCAGGTCAGCTTTTAATTTAAAAGCTGACCTGAAATTCAATCTGTGTAACTTTTCTTTCTCTCGATCTATTGGCATTGTTCCTTACTTGTCTGAAACTAATGCTCTTAATAAGCGACTCATCATCATGCTAAGAAATGATAATTTTTATGTACATAAACTGAATTTCAGATTCTCTCCGTAAAATACGTCTCTAGCCAATTTTCTGTGAAGATTTTGTAAATAAGTAAATCTCAACTGTCTATCTCTTCTTGTTATTAGTCTTGATGGTCTAGGTAATGGTATCCATCCACAAGGAAATATTTTGTTTTACGTAGTACTAGTACTTATTCTGTGCCAGGGTTCCGTCTAGATACATAAAGGGACACATAAATCAAACAAATTATTTTTCTAAAATACTTGACACTTTTGTTTTTCTGTAGCATTATAGGTTTTCACATAGACTTACTTAAAGGTAAATGTAAATGTAAATCTGCTAACATATTCTGATCATTATCCATAAAAAGAGGGTGGAGTCTGCAGAACGTGCCTGTCCGTGAATATTAATTAATGAAGATGAACTAAAAAAGTTGCTCGTGGAGTGGAATTCTACTTTGGTTTTCGACTATCCCAATTCAGGTACGTACTCGTAATTTGTTCTTATATTAAAGCTTTACAAAGGTTAGCCGAAGACTAGCTAGACACACAACTATTACTTATATAATGGTATTAGAGTGATTCTCCGGAAAGCATTCTCCGCGTCACCTTCGTGGCGATTTTTAGTTAAAGTTTTTATAACAAGAAAAAAATACTACACTAAAGAAAGCCTAAAATTATAATGAATCCTTTTGGAATCAAACAAATCGGTTTGTTATTCCCTCCGATATTAAATTTTGAAATTTCAGTACCCACGAAAGTTATTTCTGATTCCACGAAAATTACTTAACGTATTTTTCATAGCGAAGTCCTATTTTGTTACATAAAAATATTTTAAATAAAACCTAAATAACTAATATTATACCTGTTTTTTAAAAAGAATATAGTTTTTTTGAAGTTAAAAGCGTAAAAATCATTAATAAATAAATATCTAAACCTTTAATATAGTAAAAGGTTCCGATTTGACGATGAAGTAGAAATAAATGTTTTGTTAGCAGACAACTATAGCTAAAGTTGATACATAAAACGACATGACTGATAATATAATATCTGCTAGCTGTTATTAACTGTGGGCCAGATCATTTTGTCTTTTGTTCATTCGGTCGGCTGTTCTTGTTACATGACTTTGTCAATGATTGTTCACCATGTAGCCATTAGTCTTCTTTATTGTCTACAAAAGTCTTTCTTTTTACTAACTCATTTTTATTTAGCGTATTTTTTATTTCTTCGTTACACATGCCCAATCTATCTCAGTTAGCTTTAAACCATCTTTTTCGCAACAGGAGCCACTTTGAAAAAGTCTGGTTCACTCGTAACGTCATTTAACGAGTCAGATCACTTTTGCTGCTCACCGCAGCACCTCCATCTTAATTATTATTGTATTATCTTATGGGTTATAAGATGTTTCCTCTTAATTTAATGAGATACAAAAAGCCATTGTATTTACGAGGGTCAAACTGAAAGTTCTTAGAACTGGCCACTTATAAACAATATAATAAAAAAAATATTCTAAAATTTGAAAATAGAACTCTTTGCCAATATTACTGAGTATATATTTCATTCATTTGTCATTTGTTTTACGACTTGGCGGCAAATTGAAAATTGTCTGTGTCACGTCAAAATGAATTTAACACGAGAAAATTTTCGTGCAATGATTTTTTATGACTTTCGATGTCATTTAAGTCAACAAGAAAGTTATGATAGACTACGATTGGCCTTTCACGATGAAGCCCCATCTCGTGCGACTGTTTACAACTGGTTTAATGAGTTTAAACGTGGTCGCACTAATCTCACTGATGATGTACGTGAGGGACGGCCTTCTACGGCGACGACTGAAAATAACATCTGTGTTGTGCGGCGTATGATAGAGACTGACAAAAGAGTGACCTATCAGCAGATTCGGACAAGCTTAGGCATCGGTATGAGTCAAGTGCACAAAATCCTCCACGAACATTTAGCGGTCAGGAAGCTTTGCGCCCGGTGGATACCTCATAATTTGACTAAGGCTCAAAAACTCCATCGTGTGGATTGGTGCCGTAAAATGATTGAAAGATTTAACGGAGGTGACTCAAATGCTGTGTTCGACATACTAACAGGTGACGAAAGCTGGATTTACTGTTATGATCCTGAAACCAAAAGACAATCTGCTCAGTGGGTGTTTCCTTTCGAGGAGTTGCCAACTAAAGTGAAGAGAGATCGAAGTGCGGGAAAAAAAATGGTGGCCTCGTTCTTTGAAAGGATAGGTCATTTCGCAACAATTGTGTTAGAGGATCAAAAAACAGTTTCTGCAGAATGGTACACTACCAATTGTTTGCCACTTGTCTTGGAAAAAGTTCGAGAGAAACGACCTCGCAGTAGGATCCTCCTTCACCACGACAACGCCTCGTCGCACACCGCCAAGCGAACGATCGACTATTTGGCGACATCAAACGTTGAATTACTGGGTCACCCGCCGTATAGCCCCGACCTCGCGCCTTGTGATTTTTATTTATTTCCAAAAATTAAAGAAAAACTTAAAGGAAAGCGGTTTATGAATGCTGAAGAAGCGGTGGCTGCGTATCGCGATGCCATTGAAGAGACCCCTAAGGACGAGTGGGCAAAGTGCTTTTCCCAGTGGTTCCATCGCATGCAGCGGTGTATAGACGTCAATGGACAATATTTTGAAAAGATATAATAAAACAAATAACTGGCTAATGTAATCAGTTTTTGATTTTCTAAGAACTTTCAGTTTGACCCTCGTACACTGCGATAGCAATTCTTGTTTCAACTTATGCGCTGACCACTGACTAGTCATTATGGTCTTTACATTAGTTCAAAACAATTCATTGTTTGGATGTTTCATTTTGCTGCGGATTTTTCTAAAAACAACAAAAGAGATAATCGTCAATCTAGCTGGTGGACGCCCTAAGCTACGCTCTTGACCAAATAGAATCCAATCAAGAACCTTTCTGCATTGCGCCCTGCTTACTGCCACTTGAGCTTGGTGATCTACAGGATAGTCTCGTAGATCATTTAGACATAGGTCTGTTACCTTAGTTCTTCTACGTATCTCTTTAATTCAATCCCGTGGAGAAACACCAAACATATAGCTCGTTGTGTGTCCTTAAACTTTTTTACTACGCCCATAGAAAAAAGACCATGTTTCGGATTAGTTCTAGACGTTCATTTTAAGCACTGAAGTATTTGGGTCAAAATGATGCCCTCGTGTAGTTTTTTGGACTCTGTCCAGCCAAGGTGAACCTACGAGTACCTTATTAAATCACTTGTCCCAGGTAAACGTACTCCTGTCATCTAAAACAGTTAATCACAGTTTTCGTTTCTAATAGATACAGGAGAGAGTGCCACTTGAACACGGAAATTCGACTAAAATTCATCTGGCCCAAGTTAATTTTAAGGCTCACTTGTTGGGAGACAAGCATAGTGCCAAGATCCTCCAGCTTTTTTGGCCCAACTGTGCTACTTTTTATTCCATATGTGCACAAATTCAATCAAGGGCAGTGTTTTATCAAGTTATTCGTATATGAATTCTATGGAGAACTTTCCTTATTGTCGTCGATAAATTAATAAGCCAACCATTTATTTAGTTAGTAGAACATCAGGGTTCAATCAAATAGGCATATCAACCATATTTGACTAAAATAGATAAATACAAGAAAAACTCATGCTTCTTCCTACACAATCTATCGTTTGGGAGAAAACGATAACACGGTTATTTAAAAACATCTACAGACCGATAGAGAAGTAAATTAAGATTGCACAAAGAGACCTTCGTAACCTCACGTGGAGTAAAAGATAACCTTCGTGGTCAAATGTCCACGAAAACCATGTCACGAAAGTTACGAAAATTTTACGTTTTCAAAAATTTACAAGTTGTTTCTTGATAAATATAAAAACTAAATAGCGGACGAAGAAATTGAAAAGGGGTTTTATACTGAATTTTCAACACTTACATCTAAATCATTCTATTATCTTTAAAATTTGACCATGAAAGGTTTCTTCAAAAGTTTGCCAGAAAAAAGTTGATGAATTTATGTGCCTGTATTTTCTGTATCAAAGCGATAAGAAAGGCATTTCTTCTCCAATGATGCTGTAATCAAACTAAAGTTTCCGTAGGGCCATTAAGCTTGTCAGAAAGTTGAGGCTCTTTGATGCTATGAGTTTCACGTATGTCGCGTTCACGAATCTACCACAATCGTGTGACCGAGACAAAATATTTTCTAACTCTTTCTGTTTAAACGATATCATTATTGTTTTTATAATTAATTAATCTTGACTTATTAACACATTTTTTGACATATAGTGTGTGTACATAACACAACAAACAATAAAGATATTAGTGGTTGAACTACGCGCGAGGTCGTGCGGACGCGCGGAGAACACCGGTTTTGCTCCCGTTTTTGGCGGTTAAGTATTATGTAAAAAATAACTGTAAGCCCTATTTTATATTTAAAACTATGTTTGTGTAGATGAATAAACAGAGAATCATTTGAAATTGATTCCGAAGCTGTTTATTAAATGGGTTGGGAATTAAGAACGTGTGACCACCAAAAACCGGCCCTCGGAGAATCACTCATTACAGAGTAAATTCAGACATTACTCGTAAAGCAAGTCCTGACTTTAATGTGTAATGTACCAGCCAGTAATGCACTGCCACCCGCCGGGTTAACTTAACCAAGCTGTTGGTTAACGCCCGCTATTACTTTATATTAATAGCACAAGAGTCCATAGGAACAGGTAAACTTCCGACATTAAATCTGCAAGTTGAATGAATAATTTGAAATATATCGTATAACTAGAGTAAGTTTTAATAGCACTTGCTGCACAGGAACACTTAACTACGAGTATTTACTTATCTCCAGCAGTTTTATGTACTACTTATCTTGCTGAATAGAATTTTGGCTTCGGCGCGGCCAATCCCAACAGAGATTATTCACCTGATTGATATTATTATATCGCTAGACTAATAATTGCAGAAGATATTATTATATGTAGTGCAGAAGTGAGTTCACAATACCTGTGTTTTAAGCACAATTGAAGGAATAAAGAGTGCACCTGCGTATGCTCTCTCTGATCCTTCACTCTCATAATTCGGCGAGATGGCAGTCTGACATGTTCGGAGAGAGATAGGCGCAGGCTGAACGTGCTTTCCGTCCTGAGGCACGGTTGTTTAACACACTTCAAACATCCTGACTCCGTAACTGTATCTAAGTTATGTCAAGAAAGGGAAATCAAGAAATTGGGCCTCCTGGGATTTGAACCTAACTTTGTGGATGGAAGCTGCTGCCCACTAGACCAACTAGGCAGTCTGTCTGTCTTCAGTGAAACTTTCATTATACTATAATAGGTATCAATTATCCTGTTTCTGAAGTTTGGAGTCAATAAATGGGTGCGGAAAATGTTTTCGGAATTTTTGTAGTCGGTGTAAGTACTTCTGGCATGGACTGAATCTTATAAACATCCTTCTTTCTTTTTAAACAAATTGTTCCTTAAAATCCTAATCCAATTAAGCGATTAAATGTAAATTCTTCTGGAGCCCTATCCGACGAAACAACTTTCCTAAATCCCTACAATCAACCCTTTAAGGTAAACCGTCTTATTTTCGCGTAGAACTGTTTAAATTCCGCTTTATCACGTCACGAAGCGTAGCGCGCGGCTCGTACTACGGGATACAAAGTTAGGGGGTTGCAGAACATAAAAATATCCCACTGAAAGCAGGCGAGCTTTTGGGCGAGGCGGGATCCCGGGCGGAGTCGTCGGCGCCCGCCGCCGCCAGTTCTCTCCCGGCGCGCGTGTCGGCCGGATCGCTGCTTCCCGTCGCGCAGCTACCCTCAACTTCTCGAGAACAAGCGGACAATGAGAGCAAAACGGAACGCTGCGTTGGACAGCTCTGCGTAGGGCATGTGAAGTGAAACGTCAACCTGTGGCGGACTGAGGGCGAACCGGGTACATGCTCGGAAGTCGGGATCCCCTGGAGGATTGCCGTGTTGATTTCTTTCAGTGGTATGCTCCCGCCGTTTATAAATCGTTTAATTAAGGTGTCGATAATTTTAATGTTAATCTTACAATGAGAGTTTTATATTTACTTATTAGCTCCTAGCATTATTTTTAAATTCATTATTTCGTAAAGAGTCACTAAATAAAAATAAATTGCATCGGATATTTTTTGTAATGATAATTAATAAAATATATTTTTTTAGTTACAATTTAAAAAAATACTATCAATATGATGTAACTTAGTAAAAATAAGAAAGTCCTCGCTTGTCTGAAGTGTAGAGTATTAAAACTCACTCGATTTATAATTATAATCATTTTGAAATCCTACACAAACGTAACATGTTTTAAGAGCATTAATAGTCCCTATGATGTGCCTTATTCACACACATGAAATACCTAAATGTTGATACATTTAATAAATTGTAAATGTAATTAATTACACCCAAATATTATGAAAGAGCACCCTCGCGCCTTTGTATTGGGTTAATTAAAAAGGAAATATTGTAAGGCTTATTTTCCACTTGCTCGAAATTTAATTTTTGCTGAATTTACTCAAAGAACGTTAATTTTACAAGTATATAAGTAGTAAGTACAACATTTACATTACATTTTTATTGTGGTATGCCTCTAATCTTGACAGAAAGTTGAAAATCGCCTTAAAATCGCGAAATAAATTGTAATGACCTTATTGCGATGCTTACACCAAGGTTTATAAATCATGAAAAATGACATTGATCGAATACCGATGCTCCAAGCCTTTACTTCAGTCATCCCCTCTTTTCGTCATTCTGTTTTTTTATAAAATATACATCCCTGTAGAACCTCCACAGTACCTGCGACATGCCATTATCGCATTTATCAGACCCAATATATCATTCTCGACGCAAAAACCTAGTCAATAATTACTTATAGTTTATGTTGGGTCTTCGGTGCCACCAATAAAACACTCTACAGTAGAAAGAGGGTTTGTAGTAAGAGCTATTTCTAATCATCAAATCATTGCTAAATAAAATAATTAATCATATTGTGCACGATGAATAACGAGAAATCTATGTAAACCTTCTATAAACGTTGATAAAATCTATAAAAGTAATGGGAGTTTTTATGTACGAGTGAGTATGTATACATTTTTAAAAAGGTGGCGCCAGCATAGACGTAGGTAGGTACATACGAGTAGGTACACGTATGTAATAGGTAACAATACGTATGAATATTCTTAATTAGCACCGACTTCCTTCCACCTTTCTTTCACTTGGCGATAAAACATTCTTTACTTACAACTTTTTAGTGCAATTTTGAGGCGTTTGTATTTTTGCTAAAAAAAGTGGAAAGTAAATGTATGAACCTACCTATATATATTTTGTTTTCAAACAGGCCGACTAAACGCACTGCTGCAATGTGACTGGAAGGTTTCGGTGTAAGCGAAAATACATATCGTCGATGTACATACAATTTTGGGGATTTTGTTGTTTTTTCAAAAACTGCTCTACCGATTTCGAGAAAAATTTAATGGGACCGCTAAAAATTTTAAAACCAAATAAAAATATTCAATTCGATTCAAGCCTCTTTGAGTAATCGATAGAAAGAGAATAGGTGTATACATCCTGTTGAACCGTGTTAGTTTCACCTACAGAGCGCAGTGCACACAACAGTACCTACATTGTAACTGCAATCAGTTCTGACTAATTGGGTAATTAACTGTGAAAATGATTCAATTTCAACCACATTATTGAATAAGGTAATTTAGTGGCATAGATAGCAATCTGATTCATTAACACCAACTTTTGATTAATAGTATAATAATAAACAACTAATACTTATCAGAGAAAAAAACTCGTCAACTTGGATATTATAAAATGCATACCTTATTTATCGCTACGCTATTTCCTGAAATGTATAGGGTGTGGTACATATACAGGGTAACACATTCCTTACTAGTTACTGTTTCCAAGTCTTAAATCTGATGTGAAACATTCTTCTTCTCTAAAACTCTAAATCACGTAGGTAATAGGTAAAATCTAAACTCGGCGAAAAGAGACGACTAACATGGATTCAGCAATCTTGTCTTCAAATAAGTCAGACATATCTTTTATATCTATAAATAAATGTAAGAGCCCGACTTTTCTTCACCTTGATCATAATAGAATTGCTCCTACTATGTAGAAATACTGTGTGACAGACAATCGCAACATAGATTTTTTTTTGACGGGGTTGCGTGAACTTGCTTGGTTCTTTCTCGGAAGTGTAGTCTAGTGTTTTGTTTTATTTTTATTGGCACCCTTGGTCCGTGACGTCGGTGTTAATGGTTCTACCGAGAGCTTCGTAGGTACTTTTCCCTAACATCGAACAAACGCAGGATGTTAATAAATGGTTTTCTCGAGTTCTCGCCTTCGTCATTGTATAGGGCCCTCGCTTTTGGTAGCTTCGCACGGGTTATGAAATTAACAATGGGGCCATTATAAATGAACATTAATTAAATCTGCCTTTCAAAATAATACAGACTCAATTTGCTGGTTCAATTTACGTACGCCATGCTTTTCTCATTACAGTTAAAAGCTTAACATAAACTTAAGTATCTTAATTTTCTTTAGTTATATTAAACATTATGTTACATAGCGCTACTTAGGGTACCTACCCTAAGTAATGTTGTGTAAGACGTGTAGAGACGTTGTTTTAACGGAGTTTATTTGGTATATATTTATTATTTTTGAAATGGAACTAATTTTATACTTATCTACATTAAACGTTTTATTTAAAACACACAAAGTTAGAAAGTAAAGTTACACACAAGCAAACTAAGTGTTCACTGTGTTAAACATGGTATTAAGCTAGTTGCATTTAGAGCACTAAACTCTGTGCAATATCAGAATGATAATAAAAATAAATTATTTCAGCAATAAAACTAATTAAGTAATTGCCTAGTCCTAAACTAAGCATTAGCTCGTGCTATGGCGAATAAAAATACTCCTACGTTTACTTTTCCCATTACCGGTAAAAGTGTTAATTTAATCCCACCTACTACCTTATGTATTCTTATGCATGCATTTTGCTCTAATAGGAACGCAACCTCTCAGACCTAGTGAAAATCAAATTATAAAGGTACCGCTTCTGGCTATGAAACCCCGTGGGGTTTCATTTCAGAGTAAATGAGTTTCATACAAGGGCAAGGAAACACGATGTATCTACCTATGTATCTACGAGTAGGGTGATGTTATGTAGCGGTACAGGTGGTTAGGCTCGGGCTTTTGTCCTTAACGACCTAGTTTTTAGACCCTGATCACTGCTCCAGCACGGCATAGTAAACTCAGTTAACAAGATTATCAGGTGATAATAATCTAACTTACGTAGCTAGGTACTTACGCTCTTCGTAAAGACGAAATTGGAATTAGGTAGCCACCGCTCTGCCTTATCTTGGTGTATAAATGGTTATCAGCGTTAAAAGGCCTTTCAAAGATATAAGTAATTCAAGTACTTAGATCAAATAATTGTTCTTCGTAAATATTATTCATACAAATGTACTTTTTACTTATAATTCCATATTATAAATATTATTTAAAACAGAGCATACCTACAGCACAGGTTACATACAAATCTTTTATTCGAAACAGTCACTGTGAACAAAAATACATTCTGAGACTGAATTAGCAACTTGACAGACATAGCGGTACCGTATCAAACTTGTCTTGGCTTATAAGTCCTTTCAAACTCCTTACTTTTTTTGAAAGATTTTTTTTCATACTATGTCAAAATATTTTTCGCGAGGAAAACTTTCCTCGATGCAATGCAACACCCTGATATTCGTTTTATCGCAACTTTCACCGACCTAAATGTTTGTTTACAAAAGTATGCATGTTCGTTCTCAATATTTGAGCATGGCGCCGGAAATGAATGCTTGGTGCAATATTCTAGACCCAAATTCATAATATCCGCAGCATACCGACACTATGACACCCTTAGCAAAACTCAGATCGGCATGTCAATAATGGTCTTGACAGCTACCCTACTACTTATTCTATCCTTATCAATGCCTTTTAATTCTCAGATAATTTACATGATAAATCAATGGTTAAACTATATTTCAAATCCTTCTACCTAAATCAATAAAGTAGGTTCAAATAATGGGTTCGCATAAAAAGTTTTGTATTACAGATTTTAGATTGCTATGAATAATCCGAAAACTCTAACTTAACTATATAAAAAAAAAGTCAGCCTATTAGATCCCACTGCTGGGAAAAGGCCTCACCTCAACTATGAGGAGGAACGAGCCATACTTCACCACGCGGGCTCAGTGCGGATTGGTGGAGGGGTGTATGTAAGGCAAGTGACAAACCTTACTGTCAGAAGTTATCAAGCCGCCCTAGGGCCTCTGACTAGGCTTAACGACTAATACCACAGATATTAGCCGGGACCAACTGCTTAACGTGCCTTCCGAAGCACGGAGATGCTTGTCATGGACGTCACTTAAATGGTCGGAATGGTCACCCATCCAATCACGACCGCGCCGTGGGTTGCTTAACTTTTGGTATCACTACCAAAGCGCTGCCGCCACTGGGCCACAAGCACCTCTACACTACTCAACTTAACTATAATTATACAAAAGTCTTTCAATTCATGATGCTACAGTAATTCCATGTAGGAATCAGGGTTCTTTTTATTCGTACGTTTCATAATCATGCTAAGAACGTGTCAATATTGCCACTAAACGATTGTTGCTCTAACAAAAAAGAAAATGTAAAGAATATGTAAAGATTACAGGTTCAAAATAAATTTACAAAGTGTATCAAGTTCGTTGAAAATTTTACATCTTTAGCCATTGCCATATTGCAACCATTTGTATTGTTCAAATTAACGAAAAATGAAAACTTAAAATTTAATTGAAATCCTCTAAAGTTCAAAGTTTTGACTCACAAAAGCACTTAAATTAATATTAAATGTCCTTTGTTTTAGGTGCAGACGAAATGGAGGCGAGATAAAATCGCGGGAGATGTAATTCCCAAAGAGATAGTCGCTTCTGTAATAGCAGTTACTCGCAGAAACAACGATGGCGGTTATTGTCGGTACGTTTTAGAATAAGAATTAGGTAGGTTTTATTTTTACGACCAAGTAACATTTATTTATTTGGAAACCATACAACATTCAGAGACAGTTTAACAAAAAACATCTTTCGTTTTACTGCACACTGCCGATCGACGTCAATCACTTAGATCTTAAATTCTTATTAAAGTACATACTTACTATAAAATCTTGACAGTAGGTTGGTAGGTATTGTTCACTGTACTTTTACACTTTACCTACTGCTTTAGTTTACTAAACTATTGATAGGCTAGGTACATTAGAAAAATGATTCCGCTACCTATTATGGTTTTGGATTGACTTAATTACAATAGATAATGTATGTTAGAGTGGAAATAGAGTTGAGTTGAAATAGAGTTGTTTTTCAAAACACCGTTAAATTCTTATATTTTCGAGCAAACATAAACTTATTTCATTTCATAAGTTACAAATCAACAAGGTTTTATCTGTACAGGGCGTGTGATGCACTTGCGCACGGGCGCCGTGGTGTTGGTGGTGGCGGGCGGCGCGTCCGCCCGCGTGGCCGGCAAGATGGGCGGCTACTCCAACAAAATGGGAGGTAGGAAGTTATTAGATTATAGTTATCATTTATTTGTTAAGACCTTCGCGTATAAAAAATAGATATACTTATTTATATGGTTGTTGGGTACTTTAAATTGCATATATACTTAGTACATTAATTTAACTGTTAAAATTTTTGTCGTTGTCTATTTTACTGGCTCTAATCTAAAGTCTCCTTTCTTTATCGCGCGGTTTTTTACTTTTATAATCAACGTGAAATAATATTAACAGACATCTAACAAGTAATTACTAGTTTACTTAATATACCTAAAAAAAAGTCGATAAGTAATACCATTATAACGATTAAATCGCCCTGAGGCGTGAAAACAAGTACAGCAGTAGACTTCGGGACAAATATTTGGTATCAAAGCGTCCTTTGAGTGCGACCGTCTTGATCCGATGGGTTAATAAAACTAATATGAACTCAGTTAACGTTAGTAAATAGTTGCTTGACAACGTCTTTCATGTCGTAGATACCTACCCTACCTATGAGACCAACGAGATAAAAGGTCAACCAATAATATTTTACTAGAAGGTACGCCTATATAAAACTGTTATTGGAATGATGTCACAATTTTAAGAAAGACAACACTTATTATACTGACACTTACTTACTTTATTACAGAATATTTATTATGTTCATTATACATAGAATACCTACTAAGTAAAATTGTTTACCTAATTGTTAACATTCCCATTTTCATAAAATTAAACCTACACCTAATCTAACAAATTTTACAGAGCCTCCAGAAATTATTTCAAAAGCTCTTGATTTCATGGTGACACTCCTCCTTACAAAGTTCTATCACATTTATTCAAACCTTCAACTTCAGTCAATATGTGGTTGAAATCGCTTCAGATTAAATAAGGAGAGTAGGTAAATAGTGTCTTGGAATAGTTATCTGATTATGGTTTAGGAATGACGACTGTTTGTTACACAATAGTGTCGCCATTCCCGACATCGTAATCAAGACAAATGAATCAGTTGACAAAAGCACGCTATAACTAACTACCCTACTGCCACCCTGGTAGGTGTAGCACGGCTTAACCTAAATAGATATCTACTTGGTTCTTATTGTGTTGTTACTTGTTACGTGATGACTAATAATTAATAAGACTGTTAGATAAGTGATAGATAAGTAGGTACTTAATATGTTTCACACGTACAAATATCTTCCTTTCCCTTCCGATACAACGTAGTTAACAGAGTTATCTGTTTTTATATTGCAGTAGGTAGGTATTCGATGCATTATTCAAAGAGCTACATCCCGAACAAAAGCAAATGCAAGCAATATGCATTGTATTAAGAATATCTCACTCTTTGATATGAGGCAAACCTAACTTAGCTTAAGCGCCAATGTACTTATAAGAAATTTGAAATCAGCTCCAAACCTTGAAACCTTTCTTTGAATTTCGATGATATAAAATAATGTTCCGTATTTAGCATACCTACCATTTTATATCATATATTTTTTAGCAATTTGCATAACAAAACAACCCTTATACTTACCAACATCAGGAAATTCGTGTTTTTGCCTCCCCTGTCTAATCCCATTAGGCGTTCCTAATCCCAACCCATTTTAATCAAAACATTTTTTTGGGATATTATTGCCAGCCCTCATCCCAACCCATTTTAATCAAAACATTTTTTTTTTATATTATTGCCAGCCCTCTAAGTAACCGAAAAATGCGTCCAATTAAACAGACTGACATTTCCACTAAATCAAGATCATCCTTAACTAATTATAAAAAGTAGAAACCATGAAAATGACCATTGGATATGAATAAAAGCAGTCAACGCCATACATTATGTTTTCGTGGCTTGTGACCTAATAAATTAGATTCTTCGCAATGCGAGTTGGTCTAAGAAATATAATATTATGTAAAAGAATTTACGTCTTTCTTTGCTACAACATACTCGTACCTACATGATTCAATTGATATCCATCAAGTGAGTGAGATAACATAATACAATAAGTGCCCTCTAACAGCGGAGTCAAATTATCACTCTCGGAAAGGAAAAGAGCACTTTGATGATAACATACAAAGATTAACTACTGGAGCCTCGATAAAGTGGCCGAATATCGTACCTAATGCTCTGAAACAGTTTCAATCTTAGTTTCGATAAAAGATATGGATACTTATCTACTATTATTTTGATTAGCTACATTATAGCTCGTGCTGCAATATTTTTCGTTTTCTCCATAAGTTTTACGAATTCGGTAATGGTTTGGGTTATGTGAGGTAAAAAGCGAACTGAATGGGAACTCGACCCGAAATCAATCAATACCAAATTAATCGAACAAGCCGCGCCTACCCACTTCTAACCATAAATTATTATTGACCAGCATATTCATAGGTATATATTTACCTAATAGAAAGGTGCAGCAACATCCTGTTTGTGTTTTGCATGATCTAATCACAGTTCACTCACTATTATCTTTATCTGACATCACATGAATAAGTTTTAAGCAGGTTTTAAGTCACTTCGGTTAAAAACTTAGCACGATACCAAACTTTATGATGATAGGTAGGTAGGTATATGGCAATATTTACCGTGTGCTTGTATCGGTGAAGTGCTGACTTTTCTATTCCAAATAGTTTTAGTTAGTTATTGGGTTAATAGCTTTTTCATCCCTATCTTGTGGGCCTACAAAACCCAACCTTGTTTGCCTTCGAACGGCTTTGACTGGTTACATTCTGGGTATTCCTTTTCCCTGACACTAAATCCTGTTATTCCAATTTCCATTCCAATGTGCTAACATCGGCTTTACTTTTTACATTAAATGCTTTGTTGCCAATTGCACACCAAAGTCACAATAAGCTTACATCGAATTTATTACTTCTTTTAAATAGGTACCTAAACAAATAAATAATTCAACAAATTCTAATAAAAAATGTGTTGTTTATTACAGCTATCTATAAAAATATGTATGGTACTTCCTTATTTTATTTTACTTTGAAAGGCTTCTAGACATTGGAGACCTTAAAAAATATTAAAAATACAAGTTACTTACAGATTTATGTCTAGTAATTGTAGTGATAAAAATTAACCAATTTAAAATAAGTAGACCTGTACAAAAATGACTACTTGGAATATAATATCAATCGAAATTTAAAAATACAACTGGCATCAACGTGCATTATCTGTCCCCCAGGAAAATCCACGAGTGGCATCAACGAAGAGATTATCTGGATCAGCATAAGCATGGCGATAGCGATAGCAGTGCTCATAGCTATCGCTCTCTGCTACATCTTGAAAGAGAAGTGCTCCAAGAGACAGGCCTACAGGGAACAGTCATGACGATACAAGGAGGAGTTCGCCAAGCACGCGCTCGCGGACTCCATGTCAGATCTGGACTTCCCAGCATACACGCTCTACCCTCAATACTCGCCTGACGGCAAAGAGTACTACTACAATTTTCACCGATTTTCATATTTAAGAGACAGTTTCAAGTTACCACCTAAGGATTACCCTGTAAAAACAAAAGAGGAGATTTACATTAACGCGTGATGTAGATTGAATGTAATATTATTCGCTCAAAATGTTACATGTGTATTGTGTAACTATAGTATTCGACTGAGCAGTATTCAGTGTTGATTGCATATAATATTTACCTACTTGTAAATAACCTAGCAGTAAGAGTACTTACTTATAGAGAAAACTGGAAGCGGGTCCATTAAGGAAAAAAATTATAACATTTCTGCCACTTTCTTGGAATATAAATCTTAAAAGGTCAAACAAAAGATAAATATTGCTCATTAATCATTATTCTAAAGTGAGTACTTTAGAATTATCCAGATTTAATTTTATCCAGATTTTACCTAATTTCTGATTGCATTTTAAATTGTCAAACAAACCCGCTTTAAGACGATCTCTAATACTACAAGCTCTACTATGGAGCAAGATGAAATAGGCTAAAACGAATTATAAGTAAAAGTAATTTGATTGAAAATACTTTCAGGGTCTAAGTAGAAACTGGTGGCAGGTGTAAATAGGTATACTTATATACCTGCTCATTTGTACTTACATACAAATCTCGTCAGATTCGATATAGTCCTATATTAATATAAGTATACTTACTAGAACTGTGGAAGGTCGAATTCTGTACATTAATTTAAAAAAAAACAAATATTCTCCTTAGGCTTATGTTTAGGTCAGGAGAGTACAAATGTAGTTTTTGAAATTTTTGTCTGTAAGTTTAAATTTAATTTAAATAAGAAAGAACACTGTGTGTGTTAAAAATATTTAAAACAATTGTATGTATGTTTGTTCCTTATAAATTCAAAAACACTTAAATTGATTTTGATTTTAATACCACAATTTGAACATGCTAATTCAAGTGCACAACCTAGGCTATGTTTTATTTAAATAGGATACCTAAGTACCTACACCCAGAGACACAAGGTGACGCTTTTCACCATACGTAGTAAAAACTAGGTATCACTATTAGGTACTGGACGGCGATGGGATTGAGAAATTTTGGATCATTGTATATGGAAACTATATCGCGGGCCACCACTAGTATCTAAATATTTAAAAAACTCCAAGAAATCTTTTCCTTTAAGAAATCGCTAGGCATTTTTGATAATCTTTTAGACACTTACCAACTAAAGCCCTCATATGCACTACAATGTCCAAAGAATTTATTTCATATTTTAACTTATCTCTGTGTCTAGCACACTTTTAATATTGTTAAATATCTAGGTACATCGAATGTGAGTTAATCAATGAGTTTGTAGATATTTTAATTATAGGTAAAGTTTTTTTTAATAATGACTGGTTTATTTGTTAGTGCATCATGTGTAATAATTAACTAGGTATGTCTAATCTACTAAAACTTTCTTAATTTTATAGTATTCAAAGCAACTTTATTATTTAGGAATTGGGCTACATGCAAGTATAAAAAATACAAAACCATTTAATTGATTGTTGGTGAGCCCATAAATGACGGAATGAAGAAATTATGAATTACCTACTTAAAACATACAAAGCAAATTGTAAATACCTACCTGTCTGCTAATATCTCGCTTTTACGCTAACAAATCCGGACTAATCCGCACTTAGATCTCCAACACTTTTAAGACATTGGCTATATTGGAAGTAATCTTCTTTTTAGTGTTACCTACTCCTATACTTATCAGAGCAATTCTACGTTTTGCAAATCGCGACAACGCAGCCTATTCGTAGATATTTTAAGCAATAAATAAGGCTGTCGCGCTCAATGTAAAAGCACGTGCGAGTTCCCACATGGAAGTAAAGTAAGATAAGTATGACGGCTCAACGATATGGCCGCTAGCAGCCTCCTTAAGAGACGGAACGGTATTGTGGCCAATTCTATGGACTTCCTGCAAATTCCTCCATTGAAATAGGTACTTGTGTCACATATCTATATACCTACGAGATAATTCAGAGAAATACACAAAACGACGTTCTTAGCAATTTAAATGGAGTGACACTAGGATCACTAGGGATTAGCCAAAAACTGCCAAAAACCAAACAGCAGTGTGCAGATTGCTTTAATACACACGAACCATACGATGGTTTTTTTATCCTTTTGGTAAGGATGGGTACTTACTGCAGCTGAAGTTGGTGTTTTTCTCGCCCCTAAGTTATCACGCCCCTTTTTATCGTCCTGCACTTTATATCTACTAGGCAATGTAATCAGACATTTTCTTTTTGGTAAATATTTTTTACTTTACTTATAAGTGCGAATATTGTATCATGCATGCTGAGGAGAAATGAGGGAAATTGTAAAATAGACTATGAAGCCATCCTACTTCAGTCGTAAATGTCTTGATAGGTGGCACTCGTTTTAAACGTTAGAGTTGGGTTGGTAGAGATGTAAATAAATTGTTCCAACAATCACACCAATTACCTAGTCCCAAACTACGAGTAAGCGTGAGCTTGTGCTATGGCAACTAAGATTAACGGATAGAAATACCTAACGTTTATAAAAATCCATGACGTAAGTAAAAATGCTCATCACTCATTTTTCTTATGCCTAATGTGAGTGATTTTGTGCCAAATATATAAATAGGTAATATGTTAATGTCGTATGTATGTATGTATGTGTTACGTGGTTGAATAAATATATTTTTATTCTACTCTAAATACCTAAATGTTTATATTTATTCTAACACAGAAATCATCTAATATGAGCTTTCTAGTTGTGTATTGCACTTCAAACTTCATTTTTATAATACTTGATTATGATAAAAATTATCTCTATAATATTATTATTTGATATTATTCTCTTAATATTTTTGTTACGAAAGGATTTACATAAGTACTACCTATACTATATACTTTTATTAGTGTACC
Source organism: Pyrausta nigrata (assembly GCA_949316185.1). Taxonomy (NCBI): domain Eukaryota; kingdom Metazoa; phylum Arthropoda; class Insecta; order Lepidoptera; family Crambidae; genus Pyrausta; species Pyrausta nigrata. Next base: position 13,189,257 of record OX438943.1, read on the forward strand.
TAAGTTTGTATTCGTGGCGCATCATGTAGTTACTGCTTTACCTTGTTTGTCACTTTGTTTCCACCTGTGATGATGGCGAATAAATGTAGGTACTTGTATTTGTAAATAGAGGAGTAATACTTATGAGTACCGACATTGCCTACAAAAGAATGGTTAAAAAGAATTGTAATGTTAAATGAGGCTAATTAAATGCTATTATACATAAAAGTATTGTATCTAAAGACCAAAATGTCATTTTCTCTTTTGTAGAAAAAATAAATTTATGTTTAATTAATCACTTTTGTTTACTTACCTAAAATTTTACACTGCCTGGCCCTGCTGAATTGCGCCTTACCATTGTGCAGAGAGATTCGCTTGACAGGTTAGGTATTAGGTTATCGGTAAAAGAACATACGACGTACATAGTACTACTCGTAGCAGAAGCGTGGCGTTTGAGCTAACAAATTCCACAGGGACCTTCCTATCAATATGTTCAGGTAAACTTCAATCTAAACAGTTATTTGTCTAGTCGACGTGAAAGGACAATGTAAGGGGAATCATACGTGAGCGATAAAAAGTCAAACATCTTTATACTACTTTACTAAAGTACTGTGAATTTTCACTGCTTTGTTTAGTCTACACATTTTGAAAGACATCCTAAGTAATTGACGACGGTCCCAACGAAACTCTTTGAATACTCGTAGTAGTAAAATGAATAAAAAAACTTTGAATTTTTAATTAAAAATTACATCTAGCTGGATGTATTTTTATGACGACAAAAGTCTACTTTAATAAAACTTTTATTTGTTAATGTAGCTGATAGTCATTAAATGTTTGTGAATAGAACTTACAAACTCCGATATGTGTCCAAACTGACACATAGTGCTTAGATATTATAGGTACTACCTTATCTTAGGGGAACACCTTGTGGAATACAAATCCAGTACAGTATTGAATTACTTTAACTTAGGTACCTAATTACAAATGGGTACCTAAAAGAAACCCGTTGAATATAAAGTAGAGTGGAATTTAAAGTGTTATTACAAGAACATTGGTAGACAGTACCTAAGAGATAGAAGTTTAAAGGGTTGTCGTTATAAAACCTGCTGTCGTTATCAATTACTTACTGCGAAGGGACCGGAGAGACGTCCCCATTTACTAAGTATAATCTGCATTTATTAGGAAACGCGAAAAATACGGAATCCGGAGCTTGGGCGGAGACAAAAATGATTTTTGACCTCTCTACTTTTGTTTAATTAATGGAATCTAAAGTCTCAAAAGACCTAGAAAGTTGATGTCATAAGAAGTGCTAATAACATTAAGTACCTATACCTTGGTACTATAGATACAAAGTACAAGTAGTAAGTACTTATATAAAATTAAACCGACGTCACAAAAGAGGCAATCTTTCTTTGACACAATAGATCGCCCGCAGACAAACTAAAAAGAAATTAATTACCCCGCTCGATCTTATTTTCAGTCTCGGTCTCCGTTGATGGCTTCCCTTCGGCAACTTGCCCAATTAAGATAGGTAGGTGCCTCTACTATGTTGCCTGTCTCATTACGGCATTACAAAGAAAAGGGCTGCCCACTTTACTAAGATAATCTTTTCAATTAATTGAAATTAGAAAAACTTTCGTGGTTAAAAATATATCGAAAGGTATTTTTATAACTTCATTAATGTCAATTACCTATCGTTGTATTTACGGTTCAAACAGAAATTCTTAATTGCTATCGCAATCAACGACATAAGAAGCATTTTTCTTTTGTATTGGGTGCTCTTCATAGTTTAACGAAATAAAGGAAAGTTTATTGGGAATCGAAAAGTTTTTTAGAGTTGGCATCCCTATAATGGCGTATAAAGCCACGAATTACCTCTTGTTATATTTAGGCTTTGCGCTTCATCGCATTGATCTTGTTTGCTACACAGTTGTAGGTATACATGTTCTATTTGACTTCGACCTATATTATGTGCTTATGTAAATTTAAGTGAACATAAAATAATAAGAATATCGATATGTTGACCTAAGTAACTACATCGCGATCAGAAACGTCAAGCTTTACTGTGCGCATATTGTTAAAATGAAAATCGACGACAAAACCCGCAATCAAAGGAAAAACGAAAAGCCGTGGAAAGACAAAGTGCGCTAATGAATTGCGGGCTTGATTGTTACAAAGGAAAAAACAGTAAGAAAACTGCTAAAGTTCATTTCGTTCAGCAGGGACACAAATTGATGAGGATATTGGGGGATTAACTTACCTCTTGCAAGTAATATAAATAAAAATGCACAGAATAAATAATAATACCTACAAGTAGTAGGTACTACTTGTAGGTATTATTATTGTTACTACTGGGTCCTATCCACGAGGTCCCGGGCTCGAATCCCGGGTCGGGCCGAGAGTGTTTAGGTTTTTCTGTCATGAAATTACTCAAACAAAGCTCCGGAGTCAGGAAGTTGGTGGTGTTAACACCCCCGTGCCTCGGGAAGCACGTTAAGCCGTTGGACCTGCGCCTGATCTCTCTACGGTCATGTCGGACTGCCGTCTCACCGAATTATGAGAGTGAAGGAACAGAGAGTGCACCTGTGTATTGCGCACACACTTGTGAACTATAATATGTCCCGCGCAGTGGCTAATCTCTTGACATAGGCCAACGTAGTTGAAATTCGGCTCGAAAATCTGAAAAAAATCATGTTGCATTTTATAAACTTTAAAGGTAAATAGTATAGTAATAAAGGTAAAATATAGCAGTGAAGATAACTTTTTTAGTTTAGCAGTAATATTGGTAGACCACGGGTGTTGGATAATTTTGTACCAAATACAAAATTCTTAGTTCTCTAAAGTGACTAAGATGAAGTAGATAATGGTACAGAATAGGGATGGCGATTCTTTTCGAAAAACATCGATTTTTAAATCGATAAATCCATCCACAAAAAAATCGAGGCCAATAAGATCGATTTCTGAAAAATCGATCTTTTTCTCAAGTTTTTGTTTATAATGTAATATAAATCTATTTTATTTAAAAAAGATAGATATTATGGTTTAACGATCTCTTATCAGTAAAATCGGGTAATTCGATGATAAAAATATATAACCGTAACTTTTTTTTATTAAAGAGAGGCGAAGGAATCCAAACATACAGCCATCTCGCGAGTTTTCGAATAATTAACCTTTTAACCGGCAGCCGATAGCACTCTTATAATACGGGAATATTTAATTAATAGTAAATACTTTTTTGGTTTATACCGAAAAATAAAATAAAACTGAATGTCGATTTTCAAGGGTAAAATATCGATTCACTGAATCGATACAGTACTATATATCGATTTAAAAAATCGATCTTTTTGGCTACAAAAATCGATTCTTCGATTAATCGATCTCAGATCGCCATCCCTAGTACGGACCCCTTCGTGCGTGAGTCCGACTCGTACATAGCCGGTTTTTGATATATGAGGTGGCGTTAAATTGGTCAAAATTGTGGTAGTGTCTTAAGGGGTTACGTATTATAATACCGAAAGTTCATAATACCTACAAATGAAATACCTACGCTTGAAACGTCGAAAATCAAAATACTGAACGAATGAAATACCTATACCCGATATACCGAAGCTCAATATGCCGAATTTCAAAATCCCGAAAGTTCGAAATCCCGAAAGTTTAAAATCCCGAAAGTTCAAAATCCCGAAGGTTCATATCCCGAACGTTTGAAATACCGAAGGTTCATATCCCGAAAGTTTGAAATACCAAAGGTTCATATCCCGAATCTTTAAAATCCCGAAGATTAATATACCTACAGTTAGTATACCGAAGTTCAAAATCCCGAAAGTAAGATTAACTTTGCGGGAGGCGTTTTGTTTTATTTTTACAATGTCACCCACATTGTCACATGTCAGGTAGTGGTACCTATTGAATTGTAAACATGCATGTAGCAAGCAGGCATGCAGCATGCAAGCAATTAAGCAGCATGCAAGCAATCAAACAGGCATGCATGTAGCAGCATGCATAGGTTTTGCTCTTCTCCGGCGCTGCGAGAAGTGCAGCCCTTTCGCCCGCTGTAGCGAATCTCAGGCTCCCGTGCGAGCTGGAGCGGCTGGGCTCCGAAGCTGCGGAGGCGAGCGTGGGTGCCTGAGATTCCCTTCGCGCTTCCGGCTTTTGAATTACACTCTAGTATCGGGCAGACTAGTACCACGGCGAAGGACCACGGCGAGTCGGGGTCAATCAAAATTTGTTTTTCTTAATGAACCTCAATCTCAATGGTACCCAATTTTTTTTGACGTTTTGTTCATAGGTCTTGTAAAATTCGGTATTTTTAATTATCGGGTTTTAAATTTTTCGGTATATTAAACTTTTGGTTGGTATTCCAATTATAGGTCTTATAAGATTCGGTATTTTGAATTTTCGGGATTTCAAACTTTCGGTATTTAGAACTTTCGATCATATAAACATTCGGCATTCTAAAATTCGGCCTTCCGTTCGTAGGGCTTATGAAATTCGGTATTGTAATACGTACCCGTCTTAAGCTATACACATTTAAAAAATGGCGCCCGCAAATGGAAACAAAGGAAGGATTATTTTTTCCTTACAATATGGGTATCAAATAAAAACCAGTAAAAATACCATTTCAAAAATAAAACCGGCCAAGTTTAATTCGGACTCGCGCATGTAGGGTTCCGTACCTATACAACATTAGACACTATATTATGAACCTTTTACGTTTTTAAACGGTAAAAAAATCACGTTTGTATGGGAGCCCCCCTTAATTATAAATATATATATATATATATATATATATATATATATATATATATATATATATATATATATATATACTAGTTTAATAATTCATTTTTAATGTTTACATAACACTTATTATTCTGTAAATATTTCTAGCGTCTGCGTGTTGCCGTTAATTAATATCGAGCAAAAAACGGTAAAAAAACACGTTTGTTGAATGGGAGCCCCCCCTTAAATATTATTTTTATTTAAATAAAATTATTTGTTTTTGAATTTTATATTTACATTGATATTCTGTGAAAATTTCAAGCGTCTACCTGTTGGCGTTGTGAACGTAGAGCAAAAACCCCCCAAAAATCACGTTTTTTGTATGGAAGCCCCCCTTAAATATTATTTTTCTTCAGTTTTAGTACAGAAACAACAGAAATACATCATCTGTGAAAATTTCAACTGTCTGGCTATTACGGTTCATGAGATACAGCCTGGTGACAGACAGACAGCGGAGGCTTAGTAATAGGGTCCCGTTTTTACCCTTCGGGTACGGAACGCTAATAATATTATAGTTTTTGGTTAATAAGTCGCCTGTTTTGTTTTTTCTATAATTATGTTTGCTTGTTTTGAATTATCATTACTTATCATCTAGCGTTATCCCGGTTGTTCGCTAGCACTCGAGGGCCCAGGGTCCGGTTTGGGCTGTGAACCAGGATATGGCAAATCAGGTTTTTACAGTGGAGCGACTGCCGTCAACAACAACGACAACTTATTTAAATTATTCATATCGGTATTTTCATTTAATAAAAGTAACTTTTTGTGAAAAACATAGATAGGAATCTTCCAACTACAAAATATGTAAATAGGTATATTATGATACTTCATAAATAATTAAAAACCCTTTGTCTTAAAGTCGAGAGTCCATTTGGCAATTTTTAGTATTATTACGAAGATGCCGCGACGGCTAATAAAGAACTGAATCACGTAGAATTTCTTCTCGCAGCAGATAATGCGCAATTTATTACACGCACGCATGTCAGGTGTTCCAATCCGAAAAAGATTAGGCTACCGCACCTGTATTAAATGTTCTACGTTCATTGTAATAACTAATCCAGTTTTGTATCATAATATCATAAATGATCTGGAAAAAAACAACCGTATGTAACCACATGCTATGGAAAACAGAAGCTACGAAACGGAAAGTCAAGCTTCTAAAGTCTCAACTACGAACAGATGCTAAGAAACAGAAAATACGTAGGAAATCATATATTCGTTTGCTTCGTAATACATGGTAATACCTATCTTAATGTGCTACAAAAACTGGACTACGAACTACGAACGACTATCACCCCCACCCTATTGTCCGCAACTCTCGTCTGCTACAACTACGAGTACTTCGAAGTCTGCGACACTACGACGTAGTTAGTATGCTTTCAAAAAATTGTAAGTATAACAAAGCTCAACGAAACTAAGTAGGTATACTTACATTTATACATATACAACGTGCTCAGACAGTATAAACAATATTTTCCCGAAAGACTTTATTCTAACATAAGTATAAAGTACGAGTTAGATTGTTTTTGAAAATCAGTTAGTCATTATTTGCTCTCAGTGTTTTTTTGCGACGTTGCCAGCTTACCCATCTCCATTACTCCATTCATTGTGTTTAAGCACACTCTCGCTACGTTGCCAACTTTACTACGACTTAGAATGGGCGCGCTTAGGACACACCGAGTGTAAAGTAATAATTTAAATATTTTGTATGAAACCAGAAAAAATGCGAATTTTAGCAAAATCTTTTAACATGACCTTTTTTTATATAGTCTGATTTATATCCTTAATTTTCCAGAAAACAAAAAGAGCACGTTGTATAGAAGATTTAAAAAAAACAGGCAAGTGCGAGTCGGCTTCGCGCATGAAGGGTCCCGTACAACATAAGACACTATAATATGATCTTTTTTAGTTTTAAAACGGTGAAAATTCACGTTTATATGGGAGACTCCCTTAAATATATATATATATATATATATATATATATAATATATTTCATTTTATAAACAACTTAATATTCTGTGAATATTTTAAGCGTCTGCGTGTTGCCGTTTATTAATGTCGAGCAAAAAACGGTTGAAAATACGCGTTTGTAGTCATATTGTTATTCTGTAAAAATTTCAAGCGTCTACCTGTTGCCGTATTAATGTACAGCAAAAACCGCCAAAAAAAAAACCAAACGTGATGTTGTGTATCGGTATGGGAGCCTTAGATATTATTTTTATTCTGTTTTTAATTGTTGTTATAGCGGCAACAGAAATACATCATCAGTAAAAATTTCAAATATCTAGCTTTTACGGTTCATGAGATACAGCCTGGCGACCAGACAGACAGCGGAGGCTTAGTAATAGGGTCCCGTTTTTACCCTTTGGGTACGGAACCCTAAAAACAAGCAGATCCACAAAAAGTAAGAAAGCTACGCAAGGAGGTAACTACGCGACACGACACGGCAAGGCTAAGACACAAAAGTGCTAGAAGGCAATAAATAAATAGATAGGTATGAGTTTTAAAATTTTATAAAAGTCTGTAACGTTATTTTTGGCCTTGTTTGGAATTTAGAATCTAAAGTTTGGATTATGAAATGGTCTGGCGGGCATGTCTACTCACATATCACGAAATCTATTAAGCTATTAATACTATGAGATTTCAGCTTACGATTAAAGAAAATAAATATGTAATAATAACAGCCTATTATGAATTACGTTACTCTATTGGATATAATCTTTGCTCTTACATACAATAAGATGGATAAAAAACTGGCCAAGTGCGGATCGGACTCGCGCACGAAGGGTTCCGTGCCATAGATCATATATTATGACTAAAAAAACACGTTTGTATGGGAGCGCCCTTTAAATATTTTGAATATTAAAATTTTATGATTTATAAAAATTTTAATATTTATTATATTATGTTTTTAGTATTTGTTGTTAAATCAGCAACAGAAATACATTGTCTGTGAAAATTTTAACTGTCTTGTTGTACGGTTTATGAGATACAGCCTGGCGACAGACAGACAGACAGTGGAGGGTCCCGTTTTTACCCTTGAACCCTAAAAAAGATTTTTTGGCGATACAATACTTGCTTACTAATAATTTTCTTTATCTATATTAATTAATAGGTTAAACTTGAAATCCAAACCATTAAAATAATCCAAGGTTGAGAAATAAATTTCATAAAGATATCGGCAGAGAGTCGTCATCCAGACATTGACAAATTAGGGAGCAAGCAAGGCGAATCACGTATCGTCTTATGTAGACCGCCGCCATTCATCTTCGTCTCCGAAGTCAAACAAAACACACATTACGTAAACGCTCACTAAATAACATGTTTTGCCCTTGCATCATCTAAGACAACTTGGTTAGTGATACAAGTTACATTAGTTAATAGTAATTTACCTACTTATCTTAATATCACTAACATTATAGGTAATAGGATATTAAGTAGTGATAAACAATGCAAATGATATTTATCTCAATATCGTCAACAAAATATGCCTTAAGATAATTAAGGTAAGATTCTACCACACATATTAGACAAAAAAAATTGAGTTATAGGTTCGATAGTTGTGGTTCGATAGTCTGAATCAAACATAAGATCCGAAACGCTTTAGATAACAAAGAATACTATATAGGTACTAACAGCACGTCTGCATTCTTGGATGTGCAACAATCATTTTACCGTGAGTGGCATCCTTTGTACAAGATTAAAAATGCTGTTCCGCACAGCTATTATCGTTTGCAAGAGTCCTACCTGGCAGCTAGGTCGTTCCAAGTCAAAGAGGGGGACGTAACATTTGCCCGGTGTGACATTAAGGCAGGTGTACCGCAGGGATCTGCCTTGGGTCCTATTCTCTCACGCTATAGTCGCTGTACACTGCAGGTAGATCTATTACCAGTCTATTACAGTAAATTTGTTTTTTTGCCACGCTGTTCCAAATGAACTACTTTTCATTAACGAAATAAATCAGATTGAAAAATCCTTTCCTATTTTGGAAATCTTCCTCGCGACCCGCGATGTGTCCGGTACCACAGATAAAGTACTAGTACTCCATAATATAATAAATTATTCTTTTTAAGTGATAAGCATTCACTTTGCAATCTAAATATATTATTGCACTTGAAAAAAAAAACGACCACCAGAGGCGGGAATCGAACCCGCGTTCCTCGCATACCGGGCGATTGCCGCCCACCCTGGCGTTGGCAGAGCCAGTCGAAATTTTCAAGTGCTTCTTAACGCTGTAATGAGCAGTTAAATTTTGCTAAGTTTGAGTGTGAATAAACATTTTCAAAGAGCAATGCCGAGAAATCGTAGACATATATTGGCTTGGAATCGATTCCAAGAGACTGGAAGTGTAACCAGAAGACGGGGATCTGGAAGAATTCGAGCAACCACAACACAAGAAGATCGCTACATACGCTTAACTGCGCGCAGAGGGCGATTCGTCACCGCTAGCTCCATACAAAATCGCTTGCGCCAGGCGACGGGTACTCGTGTTATCGACCAAACGATTAGGAATCGGTTACACGAGGACCAACAATTCTCTAGGATACGTGTAGTGTGAATTCCGTTGACAAGTGCGCATCGTGCGAACCGTTTATCTTTCGCAAGACAACTCCAGGACTGGGTCACAAATGATTGGAGCACAGTATTGTTCACTGATGAGTGCAAAGTAAAGTTTTTTTAGTGACGATCGTCGCATTAGAGTTTGGAGACGAGAGGGTGAGCGATTTTCGGATGCCTGCATCCATGAAAGTAACAGATTTGGGGGTCCCAATGTAATGGTGTGGGGCGGAATTTCGATGTCCGGTCAAACCGAGCTCGCAGTTCTCAATGAAGGTACGGTAACGATACATTGAACAGGTCATAAGACCACATGTGGTGCTATTTGCACAAAGAATTGGTGCAGGATTTAAATTAATGCACGACAATGCTCGCGCTCCATACAGCAAGAGCCACCCGAGAAGCCCTAGAGGAAGCTGGTATACAGGTTTTACCGTGGCCCGCCAACAGTCCGGACCTTAACCCAATTGAGCACATGTGGGATTTATTAAAACGAAGTTTCCGGAACACAAACCAACCTGTGCATAACGAAAGACAGCTCATTAATGTGCTGAAAACAAGCTGGGAACAAATTGCACAAGAAACAGTTCGCCACTTGGTAGAGAGTATGCCCTCTAGGCTTCGAGAATGCATTCACAAAAGAGGAGAGTATACACGGTACTAAAAAAGTGAAAAAATGAGAAAAAAATAAGATTGTTTTAAATTAAAATTTTTTTTTCATCTAGTGTATTTTTAGCCAAAATTCCTTTTTTTCACAAAAATCTAACATTGAAAATTTTCAAATTTATCTTCGTTAATTTTAATGTTAAAGCATTAAAAATTAATCAATAAATTAAGTCGAATAATTTATCAACCCCTAAATATAATACATTTATTGGAAAACTAAAAAAACGTGGTGGCCCCTATTTTGTTTTGACTAGTATATTATTGCACTTGAAAAAAACGACCACCAGAGGCGGGAATCGAACCCGCGTTCCTCGCATACCGGGCGATTGCCTAACCTCTCGGCCACCCTGGCGTTGGCAGAGCCAGTCTAAAAAAAAATTTTTTTTCAAGTGCAATAATATTTTACTAGTACTCCGTACCGAAGTATGACTTTGCAATGAAATTCAAAGAAATGTATACTCAATGTCGTCAAAAATATGGCGTAATTTAGTTCGCCTCAGAGTCAAGCACATTTTCGTGTAGACACCTACAAAAATCCATTGCAAGATCATTTCATACTTATTGCTCTGGAATATGATTCATAATACACTAAACCTATTCAGTGACGTAATATCACGCGACGCGATAGGGTTGGCTGCTACGAGAAGCTTCTAACGCCATCTAGCGCCTCTTTCTAGTACTTTATTCATTCTCGTCCAGCCAGCAACGTAGCCGCGCGGCCGCCCGCCGGTGAATAAAACGCGCGAGCGTGTCGCTGGCCCGTAGCCACACGCAACTTTGTTTACATTATTGTTTTAGCCCCTTACAAAGGGTGTCCGCGCGTAGGCACGTTTTGCTACCTACGCGGGGAGATACACAGGCCTGCCAATACTAAATGACCAATACTACACTTTGTTATGCACTAAAAGTTATTTAAAAAAAAATATTTAAAAAAACTGAGCTGATGATGGAAGGTACAACAACTCCCATATGGGGTATTTCTTAAAGTAACGTTACACATCGCTCTATACATATAGAACCTCATAGTTTTTGTGCTTTAAATGATTTTGACTTTTGTGAGACCCTATATCTACAGTGATTTATACTCAGACAAATTGACTAAGGCTTCTCGTGTCGCACGCAGCGCCTGGGACGACTATATTTTGATATCATGGAGCCGTCCGTACCTACGTGTGTGTCGATATTGTGCACTGCGCCTCATTCATTGCACGATCATCGTATTTAGTGTCCGGACGTGCACATACTCTCTTTTTGTTTCTAGAAAAAGATTATACTATTAAAAAGTTTCGAAAAAGTTATATTTGGTTTGGTCAAATAGGCAAAGCGCCTTTGCCAGTAGAAAAAAACTTGACGTTTATTTATTTACGTCAACTTGTTTTCCGAGTCCGCCGTCGTCAGCGCCGTCTGATTGTAAAGTTCAGAATGGGTTATCACTGGTGATACAATTACTCGGAGGACAATAACTATAATAATTCATGTTTATTGTGTGACTGTGTGATTTGTGTTGTTAATTGTTAAATATGAATACGAAACCCATTTTCAATATTTTTCCTGATGTCATTCGAAGATGCAATGGCTTAAGGCTGATGAATCACATTTCAGTGTATAGAAGTGGGTACAGTAAATTGAACTCTAAGGTATGTTAACTAATCTAAAGTTATTAACCTAACCTCAATCAAACACAAACTATTCCAACTAAAGCCCGCGCTAGGTGATGGTGCTGTACAAATTAGGTTAGGTAAACGTTCTTGACTCTAAGCAATCTACAGTTCCTATTATTCATATTAATAAAACGAAGTTTCCGGAACACAAACCAACCTGTGCATAACGAAAGACAGCTCATTAATGTGCTGAAAACAAGCTGGGAACAAATTGCACAAGAAACAGTTCGCCACTTGGTAGAGAGTATGCCCTCTAGGCTTCGAGAATGCATTCACAAAAGAGGAGAGTATACACGGTACTAAAAAAGTGAAAAAATGAGAAAAAAATAAGATTGTTTTAAATTAAAATTTTTTTTTCATCTAGTGTATTTTTAGCCAAAATTCCTTTTTTTCACAAAAATCTAACATTGAAAATTTTCAAATTTATCTTCGTTAATTTTAATGTTAAAGCATTAAAAATTAATCAATAAATTAAGTCGAATAATTTATCAACCCCTAAATATAATACATTTATTGGAAAACTAAAAAAACGTGGTGGCCCCTATTTTGTTTTGACTAGTATATTATTGCACTTGAAAAAAACGACCACCAGAGGCGGGAATCGAACCCGCGTTCCTCGCATACCGGGCGATTGCCTAACCTCTCGGCCACCCTGGCGTTGGCAGAGCCAGTCTAAAAAAAAATTTTTTTTCAAGTGCAATAATATTTTACTAGTACTCCGTACCGAAGTATGACTTTGCAATGAAATTCAAAGAAATGTATACTCAATGTCGTCAAAAATATGGCGTAATTTAGTTCGCCTCAGAGTCAAGCACATTTTCGTGTAGACACCTACAAAAATCCATTGCAAGATCATTTCATACTTATTGCTCTGGAATATGATTCATAATACACTAAACCTATTCAGTGACGTAATATCACGCGACGCGATAGGGTTGGCTGCTACGAGAAGCTTCTAACGCCATCTAGCGCCTCTTTCTAGTACTTTATTCATTCTCGTCCAGCCAGCAACGTAGCCGCGCGGCCGCCCGCCGGTGAATAAAACGCGCGAGCGTGTCGCTGGCCCGTAGCCACACGCAACTTTGTTTACATTATTGTTTTAGCCCCTTACAAAGGGTGTCCGCGCGTAGGCACGTTTTGCTACCTACGCGGGGAGATACACAGGCCTGCCAATACTAAATGACCAATACTACACTTTGTTATGCACTAAAAGTTATTTAAAAAAAAATATTTAAAAAAACTGAGCTGATGATGGAAGGTACAACAACTCCCATATGGGGTATTTCTTAAAGTAACGTTACACATCGCTCTATACATATAGAACCTCATAGTTTTTGTGCTTTAAATGATTTTGACTTTTGTGAGACCCTATATCTACAGTGATTTATACTCAGACAAATTGACTAAGGCTTCTCGTGTCGCACGCAGCGCCTGGGACGACTATATTTTGATATCATGGAGCCGTCCGTACCTACGTGTGTGTCGATATTGTGCACTGCGCCTCATTCATTGCACGATCATCGTATTTAGTGTCCGGACGTGCACATACTCTCTTTTTGTTTCTAGAAAAAGATTATACTATTAAAAAGTTTCGAAAAAGTTATATTTGGTTTGGTCAAATAGGCAAAGCGCCTTTGCCAGTAGAAAAAAACTTGACGTTTATTTATTTACGTCAACTTGTTTTCCGAGTCCGCCGTCGTCAGCGCCGTCTGATTGTAAAGTTCAGAATGGGTTATCACTGGTGATACAATTACTCGGAGGACAATAACTATAATAATTCATGTTTATTGTGTGACTGTGTGATTTGTGTTGTTAATTGTTAAATATGAATACGAAACCCATTTTCAATATTTTTCCTGATGTCATTCGAAGATGCAATGGCTTAAGGCTGATGAATCACATTTCAGTGTATAGAAGTGGGTACAGTAAATTGAACTCTAAGGTATGTTAACTAATCTAAAGTTATTAACCTAACCTCAATCAAACACAAACTATTCCAACTAAAGCCCGCGCTAGGTGATGGTGCTGTACAAATTAGGTTAGGTAAACGTTCTTGACTCTAAGCAATCTACAGTTCCTATTATTCATATTAAGTCAATCCTGATTCTTTATAAACAATATATTTTTATCATTACGTAGATACATATCGTAAGTGATCAATATCATTTTGTTATTTTAAGCTGTAATAAAAGTTTTATTGCATCAAAAACGAGCGGTATAACTTTTGTTTGTTATTGCGTTATTAATCAGATTATCAGCATAGGGTCAAGTTAATGTGAACTTGTGTATAAATATTTAATTGTTCCACTTCAGTTGATGTGCGGAGTGGTTAGAAGTTGGGTGGCGAAAATATTTTTATAATACAATTCCATTATTTACAGTTCAAACATTCCACAAGAGCTTTTCACAGTTCTTACACAATGGCCAGCAAGCTTTTGACTAGTAATCTTTGGGAAACTGATCCTGAACTTTTTGAAATCATCAAAAATGAAAAACATCGCCAGGAAGCTGGTCTGGAAATGATTGCATCAGAAAACTTTACTTCCGTTCCAGTGCTTCAGTGTTTAAGCTCTTGCCTTCACAATAAATATTCAGAAGGTCTTCCAAACCAGAGGTAAGTACTTCTGTGCATTAAGAGTCTAAGTTAATACATTAAACATCTAGTCAAACAACAAAATTGTAAGAAAACCGACCAGAAATAAGGATGTAGTTAGATAGAAAAAAGTACTCTTTTATAGTAGGTACATATATCATTAAAGCTTTTTCTTAATTATAACCCCCAAAAAGGGGAGGTTCATTCTATTTCACTATCATATTTTAAACCAATTTTTCCATATAAATATTATGTAAAAGCAAAATTAGATAAGACCCATTATTTCTAAACAATAACATTTACCAACATAATGCCTACTCCCATATATCCTACTACCTTTCCCGTGCTCTATGTATTATAACAACATCAGACATTTATTTGTAAATTTTCTTAAACACAATACCTGACCTGATATCTGATTTCCAGAAATGTTTTACAAACAATGAAGCAAATGTTTTCTTACCATCACAGCTTTACAGCAAAACATTATACAATCTGCATACCTACCTATGCATTGAAATTCAATTTATTGTTACAGATATTATGGTGGAAACGAATTCATAGATGAAATAGAAATACTAGCACAAAAACGGTCTTTAGAAGCATACAAATTAAGCGATAAAGACTGGGGTGTCAATGTTCAACCTTACTCAGGTATTTTTTTGTGTAACTGTTTAGGCTGAGTTATCTTTTTAAGTACCAGCTAACAAAAGTTTTATTCTGAAATTGTATTCTATCTTAGTATTTATTCTATCCTAATATTCATTTGCTTTCTTTTCTACAGGGTCCCCAGCAAACTTTGCTGTATACACTGGAGTGGTTGAGCCTCATGGCAGGATCATGGGCCTCGATCTTCCCGATGGAGGACACTTGACTCATGGTTTCTTCACACCAACTAAAAAGATATCTGCCACATCTATCTTCTTTGAAAGTATGCCATACAAAGTGAGTATTTACATCCATGATTCTATTTGATGACTTAATTTTGGTTCAATATTGAATTAATTAATGACACAGATGTCTCTAGTTTGTTAACATTATGTAAACAGTAGGTAATGTTAAATTAAAATACATTTTTTGAAAGTAAAACCTTTAAAAATATATTTAATGCAAGAAATCAATGACCTTACAACAGTGGTCAAAGTAATCAATTACAAACTTTGTCATTAATTAATGTCATAATATATTGAATTCAATATATTGGAACATAATGATGACACAAAAATAGATAAGTACATTACTAATGTTATGGCTTATCTTATCTGTTTTGACTCAGTAATAAATAAAATAAAAATAAAAAAATTGTTTCAACAAACACACCAATTACCTAGCCCCAAACTAAGCGTGAGCTTGTGCTATGGTGACTAGGATAACGGATAGAAATACTTAAATACATATAAACATCCATGACTTAGGTACAAATGCTCGTGCTCATCACACAAACATTTGCCCCTTGCGGGATTCGAACCCGCAACCGCCTGGTTTAAAAGTCTGGTGCGCGAACGACTACACCAAGACGGTCGTCAAATATTACTTATTTATGAATAACTTGAGACAGTCCTTGTTATTCTTATGATTATAGTTTGAATCTCATTGCAACAAAATATCTTAAGTGTTATCAAATCAAATCAAAGTTATAGTCATTGCATAGCTCATTAGTCTAATGACTACTCCTCAGTCTAAGAACACAAGGGTATATCGTCATTAAGTAGGTGTGTGTGTGTGTGTTATTGATGTTATTGACCTTGGACACCATCAAATATATGTAAATAAATAGTTTCAACAAAAATCAATTGCCCAGCCCCTAACTAAGCATGAGCTTGTGCTATGGTGACTAGGATAACGGATAGACATACTTATTTATGTTTATAGACATCCATGACTTAGGTACAAATGCTCATGCTCATCCATTTCTTATCACCCAAAAATTTGCCCATTTGCAAAATTTTAACCCGCAACCTCTGGTTTTGCAGTCTGAAGTGCGAACCACTACACCAAGACGGTCGTCACAAATAATACTAGAATAATGATAAGGGCTGACGTTAGAAGTTTTAACTCTACCGTTTTAGTCTAAGATATTGCGTATTATTATCGCACTGCTGCTGTATCGTATCCATGAGTCAATTGGTCATTATTTGTTTGACTTGTAGTGGGCGCAATTACTTATCAATTGCGACATGCTGTCACAATTGTAACTTCCTATGTTGGGTCTTTTTTGAGCCAACAGCTATGTAATATGACTTAACAGTCTGCAACAGCTATGTGTAAAGGAAGTATTAGTATTGGCTACTTGAGTCTACGATGTCTCAAAGAGTGTCTCTTTGTCTTTTGTTGTCAACAACGGCCATTCTTTCGAACGAATCGAACTACCGATCTTCCGCGTAGTGTGCCCGCTGTTTGTAATTTATATGTAATAACATGTATTGGCGTTCCGTCGCGGAAGATCCGCAACGGACTTTCCGTCACGGAAAATCTTCCGAACGAATCGAACGACCGATCTTCCACGTAATGTGTCCGCTGTTTGTAATTTATATGCAATAACATGATTGGCGTTCCGTCGCGGCAGATCCGCAACGGACTTTCCGTCAAGTGTGTCAAAGGCCTTAGTCTGCCTCTATTTCCTACGTAATAAAAGCAGTTTTCGTAGTTTATATGGGTAACCTGACGTGTTGCCGCTGCTGTACTTAAGCTAAAATTTAAATTCTATATTCACCACCTGTAAAATATTTTAGGGAAGGTATCCTTCCAAACAATATTTTTGATTACAGTTAATACTATATTACTCGTAGTACCACAGAATAAGTACTAGTACTCCGTACAAAAGTTTGACTTTGCAATGAGGTTAAAAGAAATATCTACTCAATGTCGTCAAAGATATGGTGTAATTTAGTTCGCCTCAGAGTCAAGCACATTCTTATAATTCTGGAATATGAATCATAATATTATACTAAACCTATTCGGTGACGTACTATCATGCGACGCGATAGGGTTGACTGCTACTACAAGAAGCTACTTACGCCATCTACCTTTCTAGCACTTTATACATGCTCGTCCAGCCAGCAACGTAATCACACATAGTATCGTGCGCCGCCGGTGAATAAAACGCTAGGGCGTCTCGTTGCTCGCTCGCGACACCCAACTTGATTAGCCCCTTCCAAGCGGTCGCCGCGCGTAGATACGTTTTTGCTACCTACGCGGGAAGTTACACAGGCCTAGTAGTACATATGTACTTACTTTTATAAATAGGTTGGCACTTTTCGACGCGCATACGCTACAATAACAAAATTAAATTTTCAGGTTAACCCTCAAACAGGATTAATAGACTACGACAAGTTGGCAGAGACAGCCAAGCTGTTCAAGCCGCGCCTCATCATAGCTGGCATGAGCTGCTACTCGCGCTGCCTCGACTACAAGAGGTTCAGGCAGATCGCCGACGAGAACGGAGCCTACCTTATGGCTGATATGGCTCATGTCTCGGGACTCGTCGCTGCAGGTATAATGGGGATGGATGAGGATGGCTTTCATTCGTCATTCTTTTATGTTACAGTTTGACTACTTCGTTGGTCAAGTGGTCAGCATGCTGGGTACCATCCACGAGGCCCCAGGTTTGAATCCCGGGTCGGGCCGAAAGTGCTGGGTTTTATCTGTCTTGAAATAACTCAGACACAGCTCCGAAGTCAGGAAGTTAGTGGTGTTAACACCCCCATACCTCGGAAAGCAAGTTAAGCCGTTGGTCCTGCGCCTGATTCTCTACGGTCATGTCGGACTGCCGTCTCACCGAATTTTGAGAGTGAAGACAGAGAGAGTGTGACCTGTGCGCACACATTTGTGCACTGTAATATCTCCCACGCAGTTGGCTAATGTCTGTTGAGATTGGCCACTCTAGTCGAAATTCGGCTAGGAGGAGATTATTATTATTTTACAGTACAGTTTGTTTTGATTTATGATCGATTTATAATATGGATAATCAATTAATATAGTCCGACAAGTTTGTATGCAATTTTATGCGCAGCGCATGAAATTAAATCCTGTCATTTGTTCGGCTATAACTCCTAAGCAAAACAAGAAGATGCAACATGCCAAACGCGGTTGTGTTTAAATCTGGTTTAGCCCCTTAGTTGGATCTTATCATCGTCATTATGTTTACTTTAAAAATTCCTAGTTTGTCTTATCACTGCCTTAGCAACAATAATAATATAAATAAATCATTATGGAATACTTTAAAATGATTGTTGTGTTATTGGTACTTTACAGAGTTGAATAATATTTGATAACTTCATTGACTGATGTAAGAGCCAGATCAAGAGTTTGACCTCTAACAGAGTAAAGGAACTTTTAAGACAGATAAATTTCTTGCAATAATGTTTTGATCTAAAACCCACTTGCGCACGTCCAGATTAGCAAATCCGGATTGGTTCAAGGCCTATTATCTGAGTTGAAAGCCTACATTTGCAAATCTGGATTAGCTGATTCGGAAGGTAGGTTTAGGTAGGTAAGCTAATCTGGACCAGCGCAAGTGGGTTTTCAACTCAGATAATAGACCTTTTACTAATCCGGACGTGCGCAGGTGGGCCTAATAGGCCTTTGTGTCTCGTTGTCTACATATTACCTAATAGAATACCAAATTACATAATATCATATCATCATTGTCAGACGTAGGACATCCACTGCTGAACATAGGCCGCCCCCATAGTTTTCTACAACGATTGGTTTTAAGCAATCCGCATCCGGTGTGATCCTGCGATCTTTGCAAGATCGTCTGTCCATCTTGTCAGTGGACGTCCTCGGCTGCGCATTTGATCTTCAATCTTGAACTTTTCTGAGCAGCTATCAGTTCTTTGCGCTATGTGCCCAGTCCATTGCCACTTGAGCTTACAGTTTTGGCAGGGCTGTGTCCCTTACTTTAGTTCTTCTACGTATCTCCTCATTTCTGATTCGATCTCGTAGAGAAACACCGAGCATAGCCCTCTCCATTGCTCGCTGCGTAACCTTATGCTATTTTATGAGGCCTATTATATCATATAATACGATATTATTCAGAGACGAATATCTAAATTCGTAAAAAGAATTTTAGAGTAGCTGAACATTACAAAAAAAATATATCATACATTGTCCTCAGTCTTATTATTATGTCATTTCCCAAATACGCATCTACTATAATTAATGAATAAATTATATTTATTAATTGTAAGCCTCAAAGTATTTTTTATAACCCACAGGTGTGATACCCAGCCCGTTCGAATACTGTGATATCGTAACGACCACCACTCACAAGACCCTGCGAGGCCCGCGCGCCGGCGTGATATTCTTCCGCAAGGGCGTTCGCTCCGTCAAGCCGAATGGCACGCAGGTAAGGATAAAACGATACCATTGAGATAAAGAATGAAAGAAAGAATAGTATATTTTTTTTTAGCACCAAATATAAAACAACGGGACGAATCAGTGCTTAAAACTAAAACAACGGGGCGAATCAGTGCTTAAAACTAATATTTGGTACAAAAAGACCTCCGCTCAGCGTATGTCGTGAGTATCGATACTTTTACTCGATACTTTATCGGTCGTCAAGAATTGATACTTTCTCAGTATCAGTTGAAAAGTATCAATACTTGTATTTAAGTCCTATTTTCAGTCACTCAAAAAATTATAATGCTTGAAACACAAAACAAACACAAACTACTGTGAAAGGTTAGGATTAACAAACATGACAGGAATACGGACCGAACAAAAACAATTTCAATAAATTCCATTTATTTTTTAAGTTTTTTGGCCAATGACAAACAAGTTTGTCAACTACACAAAACTAAGACTAGGATGCGCTTAAAAGATTCAATTTAACGTCCTCCGTAGCTTAGTTGGTAAGAGCACTCGCCCTTATAGCGAAGGGACGTGGGTTCGAGTCCCACCGGATGACACAGTCGATTAATTTTTGTGAGCGAAATTCAATTTGATTTCGTAAAAACTTGCAAAATAATTGCTTAAGTTATAAAAATCATTATGTTTCAATTTAAGATTAGCAATTTTTTATTACTGTTAAAATAGTGACATTGTCATACTGAAACTGATGTATACCTACTCGATACTTAATCAGAGTATCGATACTAAAATAACTTAGTATCAAAAAGTATCGAGTATGTACTTGTACTTACTCGTATCATCCCTACACGCAGGTGCTGTACGACTTCGAGAGCCGCATCAACCAGGCCGTGTTCCCGGGGCTGCAGGGCGGGCCGCACAACCACGCCATCGCCGCTATCGCCACCACCATGAAGCAAGCCACGTCGCCCGAGTTCGTGGACTACCAGAAGCAGGTATAGCCTGCCCCCTTAGGCGCTCATTACACCATCCTATTTGTAGCTTCCTAACTAGGAAGGTAGCGTCCTGTCTAGGATCCTACTTAAGAAGGTAGAAACCTAAGTATTGAACTACAATTACATCTCCCTATTTCCTAAGTAGGATGCTACACAAGTAGGATTGTGTAATAAGTGCTTTTCTTTTGACGATATCGGGTTATTACCAATCGAGTTGTGATCGAAAAGTGAACTACTTGAAATGGACAGTTTTCCATTTCAAGTAGTGCACTTTTCGTACCGTTACATCCTTACCACCGACGCCATCGACATTGAGCTCGAGCTCATGTTTAACGGATCGCCATTTTAGGTTGATCTCGACTCGACTCTGATTTTCGATTGAGCTCGGGAGGCCTGAACATACCATACATTAACTACCTTGACTAACTTGGTAAGGGTACTGTATAGTGCGTTCACACGGTGTAAAAGTATTTTTAATCCGCTTATTATGCATCCTTCATTTCACCAGATATACCACTTATTATTTATTACACTATCCTATTTACGGCATCCTAACTAGGAACCTAATTAAGAACCTTATTAGTATTTTAGATAGGATCCAATTTGTTTCTATCTTCGATTACATCTTCCTTTTAATTATGATGCTACCAATAGGATGGTGAAATAATGTATTAATCGACTGTATCCCACCGGATGACACAGTCGATTAATTTTTGTGAGCGAAGTCTGATTTGATTTCGTGAAATAAGTGCCCAAGTTTTTTATACAACAAGAAATCGGGCGTAATAAAGACAAAGATTTTATTATTTAACTTTCTAATAATCGTTTGACAGGTGATCAAGAACGCCCAACGTCTATGCAAAGGGCTAATGTCGCGCGGGTACGCGATCGCTACGGGCGGAACTGACGTTCACCTGGCATTAGTTGACCTGCGACCGGCGGGGCTGACGGGCGCGCCCGCAGAACGAGTGCTGGAACTGTGTAGCATCGCGTGCAACAAGAACACCGTCCCC
Source organism: Pyrausta nigrata (assembly GCA_949316185.1). Lineage (NCBI taxonomy): Eukaryota > Metazoa > Arthropoda > Insecta > Lepidoptera > Crambidae > Pyrausta > Pyrausta nigrata. The sequence goes on from OX438943.1 coordinate 13,210,813, forward strand.
GGCGACAAGAGCGCACTCAACCCTAGCGGGATAAGGCTGGGTAAGACTTCGTCTAAATAACGAGGCCGCCACTGGTGGCGTGTTGCGCACACTGTGTCGCAAGTGGACGCCACTAGCTTTACGTGTGTAACGAGTGCATACAAACGTATTAAAAACAATTTAAACAGCTTGTTGCTAGCCACTTTTGGCTCATATGCGCAGAGCCTTAATCTTTAGCGAGTGTCTTCAGCTTTGTAAAATAAAAATTTCCTTTTTTTACTTCAGGTACACCTGCTCTGACTACCCGGGGAATGAAAGAAGCAGACATTGATAAAGTGGTTGACTTCATCGACAGAGCTCTCTCAATCGCCAAAGACGTGGTGAAGATATCTGGCCCCAAACTTGTCGACTTCAACAAGACTATTGAAGGAAATGCTGAAATTAAATCGAGGATAGAAAGTCTCAAAACCGAAATCGAGAACTACAGCCGAACTTTCCCCATTCCCGGCATTGAAAACTATTAACATTCCAATGTATCCCCATGTTTCTATTATACATAAGTTTAAGTAATGTTATTAACATTCATAAAATGTTCTCTCTCTACTATAAGTTACTATTGTGTACGTGCCTTATACAAATAAATATTATAAATGAAATATTATTTTCTTTTTGAGAAGACAACTTTTTGAACCAACTTTCATCACAACGCGATGAAGTATGCATGATAACAACATTACAGTTTTCTGTATTTCAAAGTCTGCAAAATGGAAGACTAGTATTGAATGTCACTACACGCTAAGTCCACCATTCGGACAAAAATTTAAAATCAATTTCAAAATTCGAAAAAAAGATTTAATAAATGAATTTTTGGCTGTTTACTGTCGTAGGGGTGCAAATGTGAATTTCTACGGGTAGGAGGACTCGGCCAGGCGAAAAATATTGCCGAACAACGTATAGAAAGTAGGGTAAATAGTGAATATTTCATACTTTTGTACACAGATTAGCTATTTGTACTAAAGTTAGCTGTTATACGTCCAAATTATATATTTTTCACACTACCTACTTATACGTATACTATTGAACATTGCCGAGTCGGCAACACATCAAGTAAGCCAATTTTGTTGTCAATTTTTTTTTCCATGCGTTAATTGGTATAAGCCAAGGTGCGGTTTATGTACAGACAAACAGGAAAATTTATTTAAATTTTTCTCTAAATCAGAGGCCTTAATAAATATATTAATTATGCAGAAATGCTAATTTTTGTGAACTCTTTCATATAATATTTAGTTTATTCTGGTTAGAAATATTGACGAATAAAAAACCATTAATGGACAAGTCCTTTCATTACGCCCGGAGGCAAAGTGATTTGAATTTCGAATAAGAGGCTCAATGCAGAGGCATGATCACACTAGCCACCAAAGAGAACATATTTGAAATTTGAACCAGGCAGCCAAGAATTTTAGCACAAATAGAATTGAATAGAAGTTTTTGGCGGGAAGTTGAAAAGGGCGGACGACATATTTATAACTTTTTATAATTTATTGTTTAATATTATTTTAATAGTACATTTCTGTAACTAATTAGTGTAAAATATTGTATATACAAGTATTTCGGTAAGTTTTTGCACAAATTGTTCATAGCAGTGAGCGGCATTAACATGGAGACGGAGCCGGACCCTGATCCTGACCCTCCTCCAGCCACTACTAATCCTCTACTTACCTTACATGAAGCAGATAGCTTTATTTCTACGCAACAGGCGGAGTACGAAACGTTCAAATTAGTGTCAGATAGGAGAAATAAAACAAAGAAGAAACAGCACTTAGCTTCTAATAAATTTAAAAGTAAATCTCCCACTCCAAAAATGCACATCCCAGATAATGTATTGAAGCAGATTTCTAATAAGGCTTCTCAACTAACCAACCAAAATAATGCACCAACAAATCCATCCATATTTCGCAGAAAATATGCTGAGTCTGATTCTGGCCCTTATATAGTCCATGTCAGTTTAAAAGAAACCTCCTCAAATGCTGGCTCCACTCTTCACCCCATAAAATTTGGAAATTTCTTATTTAGAAATGGTCTTAAAACATTATTGAGGATGGAATCAAGCGCATTGGTCGCAACAGACTTTCCGTCTGTTTCAAAACTGCAGGGGCAGCTAACTCTTTCTTGTCCAACGAAACTATCCTGAAAGAGTATACTATGTTAATTCCATCATTCAATATTTCAAAAATGGGCATAGTGAAGGGGGTTCCTACTGAATGGTCCCATGAGGATATCATAGAAAATTTAAGAGTTCCTGATGGCTTTGGGCCTATCATTCGTTCCAGACGTCTAAGCAGAAAAACCACTAACTTTGAAGGTGTGACATGGCAACCCATACAAACAGTAGTGTTAACTTTTGATGGCCAATCCTTACCGAGTAGAGTCTTCTCATTTTTCTCTTCATTGCCTGTTGAACAATATGTATTTCCCACCATTCAATGTTATAACTGTTGCCGCTTTGGGCACACCCGGATGCAATGTAGGAGCTTGCCTAGATGCTTCAAGTGTACAGAAAGTCACCCTGGTTTAAGTTGTCATGAGTCTGAGTTTAGGTGCATTAATTGTAATAATCTACATCAAGCTACTGACCAATCCTGTCCAGAGTTTATTCGCCAGAAAAATATTAAGCATTTCATGTCTCATCACTCTGTTTCCTATCAAGAGGCTGCAAAAAACTTTCCATTACATAAGAAATCTTATTCTGAAATAGCATCTAGTCCTACTAAATCTTTAGTTCCTGAAAAAGAACAGAGGTCATCTACATCATACAAAAAAACCGTTTTTATAAATAAAAAAAACAAAACTGTAAATTCTTCTAGTCCTGCTGGGTATGACAAGGTTGCACACAATGCTCTTATTAACCAGATCCCCAAACCTCAAAATGGCTGTGGGTTTTTTGGCTGAAACTACACAAAATGACTCCATATCTCCTAGTGACTTAAATAACCTTTTGTCTTCTTTAATCAATACTATTGATTAAAGAAGACAACAAGGAGACCTTATCCTGATCAATCATTGAGCTTCGTGGATATTTCGCTATGTTCTGCTTCCCTGTTTCCAGGCCTATTATGGAAATGCTGTCCGACTTCTTTTGGTAGCGACCACTATCCCATCGTTATTTCTTTGCCCAAATATTCTCGTTCAGTAGACCGTCTTCCTCCTTTGCTTAAATATAACCTTAATGATTGTGACTGGGCTTCTTTTAGTCTCATAATCGAGGCTAAAGTAAAACTGTTCCCAAAAGTTACCAGAGATAACCTCAATGATTCGTTTGACAGCTTTGTTTCGGCTATTCAATCATCAGCTGATTCGGTCTTTAGATGTAAAAATGTTGTCAACAGTAAGATTCCATCTCCTCCCTGGTGGGATCCTGAGTGTACCGCCGCTGTTAAAAAAAGGAATGAGGCTGAAAAGCGGTGTCGCAACTTATTGAACTTAGATAATTATTTAAATTATAAAAATATTTCTGCTGCTACAAAACGCCTCCTAAAGAAAAAAAAGAAAGCAGGTTGGCATCGTTTCTGTTCGTCGTTATCGCCTGATACTCCATTAACTGACTACAGTTTGGAATAATATAAAACGTTTTAGATGTTCTTTAGTAAACTCCAATCGTAACTCTTTTAGCTTGGACTGGGTTTATGAATTTATAGATAAATTAGCTCCGGTCTATGTTCCAAATATTTCACAATTTCCTATTATTGACCATAATCAAATAACTAACTCAACCAATGGCCACTTAAATTCTCCATTTTCATTTAAAGAGTTAGAGTTCGTTTTAAATCGCGTAAAGGATTCAAGTCCAGGTTCAGACGGCATTCCATATTCATTCATTTCTCATCTCACCCCAGTTTCCATATCATTCTTGTTAGATATTAAAAATCTAGTTATAGATTCTGGTGCAATACCTCGTTCTTGGAAACATCATATCATAATTCCCATTCTTAAACCGACAAAAAATCCTTCAGAATCGTCATCATACCGTCCCATAGCTTTGGCTTCGGTTTTTTCAAAAATCGCTGAGCATTTAGTAAAAAATAGATGGGAATGGTTCTTGGAGCGAAATAACCTGTTAGGCCAATCTCAGTTTGGCTTCAGAAAAGGTAAAAGCACCATGGATAATCTTAATATTTTCTCTACAGACATCCTCGTAGCGTTTTCGGAAAATAAATTAATCACAGCGGCCTTCTTAGACGTTGAAGCAGCGTATGATAATTTAGATATTACAATCCTAAAACAGAAATTACACATGCTTAATATTCCATCAAAAATATCAATTTTCATTTTCAATCTTTTTACCGAACGATCTATTTCATTAAGAGTTTCTGGTTTGAATAGTAATACTATGCGCTATGTATGGAAAGGTGTTCCGCAAGGATCAGTTCTCAGTCCACTTCTATATGACGTCTACACCAGGGATTTTGAAAATACAATTCCCCCCTCTTGCTCTATCCTTCAATATGTTGACGATATTTTGATTTACTCAGTCCATAATTGTATTCTCACTGCCGCATCCGCGTTAGAAAACTGTTTGAATGATCTTTCACTGTGGTTGTAAAGTCATAATTTGTCTATTTCAGTTTCAAAAAGTACTATAGTCATTTTCTCTAGAAAAAGATCCGTTCCTGATATTCATGTTAGTATTAATAATATTCGACTACCCATTGCAAACGAGATACTATTTTTAGGACGAAAGTTTGACAGTAAATGCAATGGTCAAGCTCATATCAATTACACTATTGATAAATGTGAAAAAGGGTTAAACGTGTTAAGAGCTCTCGCAGGTGTTTGGTGGGGTGCTCATCCCTTTACTTTAAAATTGGTTTATAATGCTATAGTCAAAGTTTACTAGATTATGGTTGTTTCACAAATAACTTAGTTTGTAAGACAGCCCTTAAAAAACTTGACTTGGTACAATCTCGAAGCTTAAGAATCATTATAGGTGCTATGAGAAGTACCCCAGTGAATGCTTTGCAGGTAGAAGGTGGTGATCCTTCTTTGCACTTGCGTCGCCAATATCTCTCTGATAGATTTTTATTTAAAGCGGCTCAGTTTGGTAACCATCCTATTCTTTTTAAACTTCGCTCACTTCACAATTTCATGACTGATAAAAATAGCTTTTTACTAAATAAGCCTGTCCCGCATCTTATTTGCAGCTATCGTAAACTTACCCAATGTAATTCTGATGTTTTTAATTTTCCTTGCCATCCACTGTTTCATTTCGATGTCAGTGATATTTTATTTCAACCAGACATTCTTCTTTCTTTGGGTATCGATAAGCACACAAATAATCCCAATCATAAACTTCAATGTTATTTACGACAAAATGCCCCCGACTATGAAATTTTCTTCACTGATGCGTCGAAAACTGCTCAACCAAACTATCCATTTGATTTTAACTCTTTAAACTCCGTTGGATCTGCTTTCCTTCGACTCTCCTCTGGATTCTTTAAACTTTTCAAATATCCCTGTATTGTTTCCAACTATAGTGGTGAAGGTTTGGCCATCCTTGAATGCATCGCCTATATTATCAAAAATAAAATTAGCAAATCTTTTATATTTTCAGACTCGCTTAGTTTTTTGCAATCTCTTTTAGCCAATCCCTTTCAAAACAATTTCTTCCACCCTTTGTCATTGTTAGTTAAAAGTCAATTGAGAGAATGCAAGGACTTGAATATTAGTGTCAAATTAGCCTGGATTCCCGGACACTCTGGTATCCAGGGTAATGAACTAGCGGATGATTTGGCAAAATTAGCTGCACGACAAGGAAATGATAGTTGCAAAAGCGTCTATTGCCAAGACCTTCTGACGGTTGCTGGTATAATAATGTTGCAAGATTGGAGCCAGGATTGGGAGGCTTCTTCCCAACAAAAAGGAAAATTCTACCATGAATTTCAACCAAGAGTTTAATTAAAACCATGGTTTTCTAAATTGAGATTCGAGAAAACTGTTTCTTCTACTTTATCCCGTTTACGCTTTGGTCACTGTTCATCTCCCGCCCATCTCGCAAAAATACATATTTTGGACTCCTCGATTTGTGAATGTGGTTTAGAAGAAGGTAACATCGAACACATTTTATTTAACTGTCCCATTTACAACTCCTTACCACTTCATAATATTTTAGTTAAAAACAAAGCTCCTCTCCCGTATAACCTTTCCTCTATTTTAAGTTTATGTAATAAAAAATATATTTATTCTTTAATTAAATTCCTTAAATATCATAACATAAAACTATAGTATTATATATATGTACTCTTATTCTCCCTCGTCCTAAAACCCGCATATCATCGCTTGCACTTCCAACCTCTCCTATTACACTGTAATCTCCCAAAATTACTGGAAAATGGCAGAAGTCATCCTCGGTTGATAAAACTGAAGATAGGCATGGATTGCCAATCAGAACAAAAAAGAAGAAGAATTGAATAGAATGGAAAAAAAAGCGCGCGCTTCTAAAAAAAGAAATAAATAAAGAGAAAAGCGCGGGAAGTGGCGGTTTCGGAGGGCGTCTTTTTTTCGGCTGATAGTAAATTTTGATAAAAACCATATAAATTGGATCAGAATAGGCAGTGAAGTGTAAAATTTTTAATAGTACTGGTATTTATTTATCATTGTAGTGTATTTTGACCTCTCATATTATGTAAGTCCTAACTTTATAGTTTGTTCTATGGACGACGACGAGCCCCACGATCCCGGCGGGACAACTGTCCCTCCGGTATCTAATTATGTTACTATTTCGAACTCAAACACATGTATGGACACTGAGGGATCAGTAACTGACGCATCAGATTGTAATTCTAACCCTAAACGCAAAAGAAAATCGCCTAGAAAAATCTGCAAACATTGCAATAAGAAAAGAAGGCACCATCATAAAACTTCTGACTTAACCTCATTAAGTGATTCTGATTGTAAGTGTGTAGGTTATGATAGTGAAACAACTGAAAATACCACAGTTACTGTCCCTTCAACTCCAACAGTAAATGAAAATACACCAAGTATCCCAGTTGCTAGACTTTCTTATGTAGCTTCAGATTTGGCCCCCTATGTGGTTCATATCCAAAAAATTCCTTCTGATCCCAATGAAATTGCTCAATTCACCCTGTAACATTTGGTTTTTTCTTTAAAAAAAATGGCAATAAGAATATCATTGATGGTAGCTTGAAAAAGATTGGCAGGAACCGAATTTCCATATCATTTTCCAAAGTTGATGATGCTAACTCGTTCCTGGATAATGGTGCACTAAAGATACATAAGTACAAAGCTTTCATACCGTCTTTGATTTGTACATCTATCCCACTGTACAATGTTTTAATTGCTGTCGCTATGGCCATGTGAAAAGCCAGTGCAGGTCAACGCCCAGGTGCTACAAATGTGGCTTAGGTCATTCAGGAGATAGTTGCTCTTTCTAAAGAACCGTATACTTTCTTCCTCTAGGAAGAAAGTATACGGTGTTGTCTATGCTCTGGCCTTCATATGGCTAATAGTAAGATTTGCCCTGAATTCTATAGACAAAGAAATATCAAGGAATCGATGGCCAAAAACCAAGAACTCCTCCAAGATTTACTAAAGGATATGACCGCTCTGCCCATGAAGAGATTATCCAGGGATTTAACTCCCCTATTTCACCAAGTAAAAGTTTATTAATTAATAGTGATGAAAAACAAAATTTGAACAATTTATCAGTGAAAGTATTAATGATTATTCTTATAAATTCTCTTTCTCAATCAAACTTAGTTTCTCTACCGTCCAACGCAGCCCCTATTGCAGATATTTTATTAGCAAAAAATCCTCAGAACGAAACAGAAGTCTTCAGTGATTCAGTGGAATTGCCGTAGCATAACTAACAAGAAAACTGACTTATTATATTTAATAAATAAAATTGATCCATTTATTATTGCTCTTCAGGAGACATGGCTTAAGCCTGTCTCCATTTTCAAAATTCCGCGATTTTCCAGTGTTAGGGAAGATCGTAGTGATGGGTATGCTGGTGTAGCATTACTAAGCATAAGTCATGCTATTCCATTTTCCCATATTCCCGTTCCTCAGCACAATAGTGACTTTTCCATTATTGCAGTTAAAGTAAATAATATATGTTTTGTGTCCGTTTATGTACCTCACCCTTCCTCTCTAATTTATGATGAAATAGACAGTATTATTTTAAACCTTCCCAAACCTATCGTTATATTGGGCGATTTCAATGCCCAGCATCAGTCATGGGGTAGCTCCTCCACTTATTACTATGGAAATAAGATGCTAGATATTTTAGATAATAATCAGTTATGTATATTGAACACTGGTACCGCGACCCGTAGAACACATGGAGGGGTAAGTGTTCCCGATTTGACACTTTGTTCTCCCAGTTTAGCCTCCTCATTAACATGGTCAGCACTGTCCTTATCCTTTGGAAGTGACCACTTCCCTCTGATCATTGAATTCCCTGATATTCATAGAAATCAAATTAAGTATTCACCACGAATGAAATATAGGCTAGAACAGGCTGATTGGAGTCTTTTCAAAAATAAGGTAGAACAAGGTGTCCCTTCTCTTCCCGTTGTTAATGCAGACAATCATATTGCATGTGCAGAAGCCCTCGCCTCGTTACTAATAAATTCAGCAAACCAAGTATTCCCTGTTAAGAATCCTGTTAGTAGTAAAATTCCATCTCCTCCCTGGTGGGACAAAGAGTGTTCAGATGCAGTTAGAATTAGAAAAGAAGCTGAAAGAAAGTATAGGGACTGTTCAACTGAAGAAAATCTTAATTCTTTATCTGAAATCATCAACAATACCAGAAAATTGTTAAAATGTAAAAAATGGGAAGGATGGAGGAAATTTTGTTTGTCAATATCTCCCAATGTTTCTCCTTCTATTGTATGGTCTAATATTAAAAAATTCAGGTCAGCATTTAGAGAATCACATCCCCCCCATATTCATGAGCCTTTAGTAGAACAATTTCTAGATAAACTCGCTCCTCCTTTTGTCCCTCATGAACTTGCTATCTCTAATTTTTCATGAGAGTGATAAGTGTGACTGTGGTGATGAAGTGGGGGATTTAAACCATATGTTCTTTTCGTGTATCAAGTACGACCATTCATCCTTTATAATGTCACTTACATCCCTCAGCGTCCCTCTCCCCACTAATATTTCCTGTTTACTATATTCTAATGGCTACTCTATTTATGAATGTATTTCTGTTTTCATGACCAAAAATGATATAAAAATTTAATATGTCTGCACATCTAATAACATTTATGTTCTAGTACTTATTATATCTTTCCCATAAAATATTTATCGACAAAAATATTCCTGTTTCCTCTCACCTTTTCTGATCCTTTAAAATTCCCGTAATTTGCCGTCTCTATAAACACTTCCCTACCTTTTACTCCGTTGTGGCTATGCACAAGCCGTGTAGGCCAAAAACCCACAAAAAAAAACTACGTATTTTAAGAAATTACAAACAATGTTTTCGTAAAACTGTCGAGTGACGAAGCTTCTGGTATTGTTAATAGTAATAATTTACTGACAGAAAAGTCAGAGGATATATACTTATAGATAAAATAAGTTTTAACTCCCTCGTTATGCTCGGGAGTAAACACTAAATCCCCTCGCTGCGCTCGGGAGTTCACTCTCGAATCCTTCATTACGCTCGAGATTCGAGATGACGCCCGTGACGTAAGATATCACTTTACCACCTCGGTGAATAATTACTATTTTTGTTTTGTATTGGATATGGTGAGATATGAATGCGTAATAAAGACAGGGTTCTCAAGGTCAAAAAGGTGAAACGGCCGATAGCGGGTAGTGTATGCGACTTGTTCACTCTTCGTCCGCCATGTTTGTGAATGATTGAAAATCCCATTCATGAGCTATCTTCTCTCTGGTAATCGCGGTTCTCTTCGCTCATTCATTCATTCGTTGCTATTTTGCCAAATTGGGTTGTTTTTGTGTCCCAAAGGTAAATTTATTATTTAAATATTTCACAAAACCCTAAAGAAATCAAACATTTCGTGTGTTATTTCTGTTCCTAAACTTCTAGCGCATCAAATTTCGAATCTCACGAGATTAAAACAGTGACGACCTTGTGTATCAACGTCTAAGATATTCGGTGGCACAGTGAAAAGTGAATTGATGGATTTATTGTTATGATTAGCTTTTTCATCATAATCTGAATTGTAAGGATGTATTTTACGAAGTAATCTTACCAGTTGGTCCATTATCGTGATTGCTGACAACGCAGTATTATGTTTATGGTGTGTGGCAAAGACCACCTGGAGATCAGGCCTGTAACTTCACCATGACTATGTTTCCCTCGTCTGGTATGGGCGCAGCACCACAACAGGCGACTAATCAGGTCGCTCAGAACGGCAGCACAACTTTGCCCCGATCACATCATCAAAGGACAGGTAAAAATAGTGTCTTTATTATTTTACAAAACAATACTTGTGCAGTACTAACATGAAAATCAGTAGATGTATTAATTAAATCGTTTAATTCATAATAATAACAAATAGTTTTAAAGCGTTAATGTTGTACTAATCCATGGATCTTTGTTTTCCGCAATAAATGAATTTGAATTTGAAAATAAGTCAGCTTAATGAATTAAATTGTGACCAGATGCTTCTATAGTTATCAAAAATGTTCTAAGTTTTTAGAAAAAATCCATCATAGTTATTTAATCTTACAGGTCGACCTCCAGCTGCACCCAAATCTTATGACTATCTCTTGAAAGTGTTACTTGTTGGAGATTCTGATGTTGGCAAACAGGAAATATTACAAGACTTGGAAGATGGCTCAGCTGATTCACCATTTTGTAGTGGAAGCGGTAAGCCTTCATTTTGTTAAATGAATTTATATTAGTTCTACATTTTAGGTTAAGTTTTAGGTGATAATAAATACAAATACAAAAAATTATTGAAAAATGAGTATTGTTGGCGCAGAGGCTAGTGGGTTGCCTCTTATGCAAGAGGTATCAGGTTCAATTCCACGTGCCGCCATGTACCAATGACTTTTTTCACTAACTGAAGCCTACGGTGAGGGAAAACATTGTGAGGAAACCTGCACATTCAACGTGCACAACTAAATGTGTAACCAAGATCCAAAACTGGTCAGGTTTTCTTTAACAGGGTCACAGAGGTCAGATAGCAGTCGCTCCATTGTAATTACCGGATCTGCCAATTTCTGGATCATGGTCAGCGGACCCTGGGCCCTCGTGCTAGTGCACAATTGGGATAACACTAGGATGATGATGATGACAAAAAAATGTGCCTATGCCCTTGCTGCACTCAGAGACATCATTTAAATTTAATCTAGAATTAAGTCTCGTTCTGCCACATTCTTTGTCAATGAAATAGAAAAGGATGAGACTTATTGAAGGAATAACTTCAATTGACTTCTCTGAATCCGAACTTAGAAAAGCCTGAAAAATATGACCATTCAAGAGAAAAGTACAAAGTTAAACATTCTTCACATTAATGATTTAGTTTTGTTTATATAAAAGCACAAGCTTTTAAGTATCGTAATATTATGATGTATGATTGTATGATGATTTATGTTTGTAATAATTATTAATTATATTTTTAGCTTACAAAACTACCACAATCCTACTTGATGGGAAAAGGGTCAAGCTCCAGTTATGGGACACGTCAGGACAGGGGAGATTCTGCACCATCATCCGTTCCTACTCTCGAGGTGCCCAAGGCATCCTTCTCGTTTATGACATAACCAATAAATGGTCTTTTGACAGTATTGACAGGTGGCTTGAAGAAGTTGAACAGGTGACTATTTAATTTACAATAAATTTATAGTTCTATTATTGCTAAGGACAATATTTTGATGTATAAATATGTAATTTATCTTAATTTTTTTTATAGCATGCACCTGGAGTACCAAAAGTATTGGTGGGTAATCGACTTCATCTGGCTTTTAAACGCCAAGTTCAAGAGCGGGATGCTGAACAATATGCAGCAAAAAATCACATGGCATTTTTTGAAGTCAGTCCCTTATGTGACTTTAATATCAGAGAAAGTTTCTGTGAATTATCCAGAATGGCATTACACCGGAATGGAATGGAAAGGCTATGGAGAAGTAACAAAGGTATTTGACAAAGAAAAATCTTAATTTTACAACATATGATTTACTGAATTGTTTATTATTACATAACATAGATTTTTCTTAAGCACTTTTTCAATTTTAATGTATAAAGTTCGAGCATTACATTTTTGCAACAAATTAGTTATATTAATCACACCCACTATAAAAAATCCACCAATCACAACGATGATCGTTGCTCTGACTGTACTATAGTCCGTCAAGTTCGTGCGCGACGTTCCTGCGATCGCCAGAGGTGCGGGGAGTCAGGCACGCAAGACGTCAGCGGGTGACGAGTGATTTAGCGGGAATGGATTCGCTTTGACAATCGCGTGTGATTGGCGCTTTCTAGCCCCCCGCGTCGCGGGTCACGCAAGAATTTATCGACCTATACCTAATAGGTTAGATCTTGATGAACCTAGCAAAATGGATAGTCAATTGTTTCCTTTTTTCTAGTACTAAGTCTCCAAGAGCTATGCTGTCGCGCCATAGTGGCGCGCACATGTGTGTATGGGCTGGAGCGGCTGCCGCTGCCCACCGCACTCAAATCGCATCTCAAGTCGTACGCCATATCCGCCGCTCCGTCACGTCGCCGCGCGCGACCCACCCCCCACCACGCCCGCCTCAACTGCACCGGCCGAAACTCCTGCTGCATCTCTTAAACGAAAAGGTATTTTTATATTTTATGCTAATACTTCAACCGTGCATCTCTGACGTCACTAAATAAACAAAGCTCTAAATATTTTTCTTACACTTATTATAAAGGAATTAGTCTTTTTTAGACTTTTATGAATGTGATACTAACCACGAGGTTCACAAAGCATTTCTGACGGTTGGTAAATAAATGTCGTTAAGTTTTCCTCCTCTCAGATCATAAGACAGGACATCGTTGCGTACCTGTCGAGATGATATGTTCCTATCAAGATGCGTATCGTCGTGTGGTCGAGCTGCGTGTTTGACCAGTAGCTAATTTGACGAGTTGCGTTTATTTGTCTGCATGCGTATTCTGACGAAATGCTTTTCTGACAACATGACGTGTGTGATTCTTGTCTCATTATGAAGCAGATTTGACTTTTATTCAAAACTTATTAAATTGTGTACATCATAGAACTCGAAAAAGTCTTATTTTATTGCATATAAATATTTTTTTTTAGGTATGATAATGAATGACAGACTGAAATCAATAAAAGCTTCAAATTTGAGCTGTTGTCGGTCTTTGAATTTGGTTTAGCTAGTTCAGTGAACCTATCTAAAGATTGTTCGAATTATTTTTTAAACTAACTGTCTTAACCCTTTTAAGTTTAAATGTAAATATACTAAAATAAATTCCAATCACACCCAAAATCCTCAAAATTTTCTTCTCGTCGTAATTTTTCTCTATTTGCAGTCAACAATACCCTGAATTATTAATATTATATGGTGAAAAATAAATGATACTGGTCAACAGCATGCTAAGCAAGGTTTTTAATATAATGTCATCACAAAATGCCACTAAAAATAACTATAATTTTTACTACTACATACTTAATTAAACAGATAGTATAATTAACCTTTCTATAAAAATAGAGGTATTGCTGAAAATTATGTCCAAAATTGGTTATCCTATCACTAAACAGGCTGTAATTGACAACGGATTTGTGACTAGTTAATAGAGAAATTAGAATTAGGTATTGTTACTTAAAAGATATGATGTCACTATAAGTGTTATTTAATTATAAATGTGAATATTTCGTAGAACACAACTAGTAGGTACTCTATTGTCCATGTAACTTGTATGAATCTATGTTGACTTTATACTGAAAATCATAATTATTATAATGTGCCTAGTGATGTAACTACTTATAATAATAAAATTGTAAAATGATGGTGTGTCTGTTAGGATAAGGGAAAGCGTGCCATTCGGATTTTGGCACGTGTTATATGATTGTAAATGCCGAAAATCAAGCAATATTAACATTAGTGCACGCTAAATAGTGACCCTGGAACAGGCTTACGTTGAGTCAATGCAATGTAAAGTATTTCAAAATTGACTCTATTTCCAACAAATATTTATGTAACATTAAGTACAATTAATCCAATTACCATGATCTTTGAACTATAGCCTGTGAATTGTGCAAATCGAAGAATGTCCATTATTGTAAGAATTGTAAGTTGTAATTAAATTGTCACTGTGTATTATTTTAAAATTTGTAAATATTCGACTACTTTTATTATTAGTCGTGAATTTCGACACGATCCGCAAATTGATTGTAAGTTTAAAAACCTATGTAGTACATAAGTCAGTTATTTAAAGAAAAAAATATGTTTTATATAACCTATTTTTCATGATATTTAGTAAGAAAATTGACATTCAGGCATTTCAGTTTATGTGCGTTTTCTATATGGTTGTGTATGTTTTAATAAATAATTTTGACAATATTCACATAGGTTACCTACTTTGCATTTCATAATTTGCTACATTAAGAGCTAAATATAACATAAGTACCTACTACATGTATAATGTGCTTTGATCATTAATTCATTTAATCTAGTTTGATCCGTCCCTTACTACGACTGGTTCCATTTCGTGGTCATTATTAACACGACTTGTTACTACAAGGCTACGAAACTGCTCATATAAAATTTAAACACCCACGTCCATATCCATAATGTCTTAATGTGTCCTCCTAGCCGATTTCGACTACGGCGGCCTATCTCAACAGAGATTAGCCAACTGCGCGGGACATATTATAGTGCACAAGTGTGTGCGCAATACACAGGTGCACTCTCTGTTCCTTCACTCTCATAATTCGGTGAGACGGCAGTCCGACATGACCGTAGAGAGATCAGGCGCAGGACCAACGGCTTAATGTGCTTTCCGAGGCACGGGGGTGTTAACACCACCAACTTCCTGACTCCGGAGCTGTGTCTGAGTAATTTCAAGACAGAAAAACCCAAATACTGTCGGCCCGACCCGGGATTCGAACCCGAGATCTCGTGGATAGTACCCAGCGTGCTGACCACTAGACCAACGAATGTCTTATCTTAACCGTCAAAACCGAAACTGTTCAAATCGAAGAGTGTCCATTATTGTTTTGTTGGAAAATATGAATGTAAAATTACCAGAATCAGACCAAAGTGTGTCTTATCGACGGCTAAGTTTTTGTAACTTTTAGCACTGGAGCTTTACAGAGTATTTTAGCACTTTTCTCGGAACATTTTTAAATATTTTTATTTTATTAAATACTGCTTTGTTATCAAAATGTAAAATTTAATATATCGTAAAATTCACTCCAATAACTAAGCCGATTAATTATCTTTCCAACTTACATATTATATACTTTATTATATATTACTTTATTATATACTTTATGGAGGGGTCTCCATATACTAAAAATTATAATTGAATATTCATTTAATAAGTTCATAAAATATTCTGGTAGCTCTATAATAAACCTGACATCGTAAGAATAATAATAACACTTGTTTCACACTCAAATGTATGGCTATAATGATTGCATGTGTAAAGTTTCGTTGCATGTTTAAAGGGGGCTCTACAATCGAAGGCCCTAAAATAATGAATTCATAATCAAAATGTCATACTTGTACATTTTCGGATATGATAGTTATAAAATGTAGATCAAATGTTTTGTACATACATAATTTCTTTTGCTCTACTGTGTACGCATTATTTTCATATTATATTAGTGATAGTTTTAGTTCATATATCATTATCCAAATATACTAATGCAAGCTAAAAGTTTGGATTAGATTGGTACAGTCATGATTTTATTATACTACGATAAGTTGTGAAATAAACTAATTTATAAATAATTCTTGGTGTTTTTATCTATGTTTGAAGTTTGAAACCATTGATAAAGTGTTAAAACACTGTCTAAAGTACGAGTACCATTCCTTGTTTTGAACCTTGTCACAAATAGCATGCGCGTACCGCACTTGTAAAACAAACAGAAAAAATAAATCAATATTGAAAATCATGCGCGCCAGGCCCGTCGCGAGCAAGGCGCCATCGCCAGTCACTCGGACATTCAAACAATGTTTTCTTTTTATATTGGCAATGTGTTATCAATATAAATAACACAAATGGTTGATACAACTAAGCAATGTAAATTATCACACGAAATGATGATTCGTCTAAACAATTTTTTGTATGTTTTCAATTTACGTCAAGGCACAATTTTAATTGCCGTCCATCAGATCGTAAGTATTATTTTAAATCAAGTAGTTCATAAAGCTTATTATGATCATGTCGAATAATCATTGAATATTTTCAGGCACTTTCATCTTTTGTTCTCATAATATTATTAGTTGGCATATCTCATGTGGGTGAAATGCTATCCATGCTTCATGCTGACATGGAAGACGACGCTGAAAGCCGAGGGTTTTACGAAGTGGCCTACGGGCAACAGCTGGTATTTCATGAGGGGGATGTGATCAGCACAAACAATCAACGGAGATTTGCTAAAGCACAACATCTTGCATCGGGTATGTTATCTAATCTCTGTTGTTCACTCTTAACTATAATTCCTATTACGTAGGGAATAGAGGCGGTCTTAATGTCAAAGTAGGGTAGTTTGATTTGCGGCCATGCGTACCTACCTAACAATAGTAATGTTAGTTTAAAAAGTATCTCTAAGAAAATCATTATGGCAATACCTACAGCTTTTACTACATCGAATTTACATCCATTCATTATCATCGAGGTAGATGGAGCATCATATTTTCTAAAAGATTTCAATAATGACCCCATAATAAAAGTTGTAAATATTGTTCTCCATGTTCCCAGCCATAGGTAGACCGCCTAATTGAGTCCTCGCCTGCGGGGTAGAAAGAATGTTTAAATCACTCGCGTGCAGATTTCTACTGGATATTCTTTCGTCATCTAAAACTCCGCAATTTTTTATTACTCGATCGACTACACGGAACCGCATATGCGAACGCAACCACTCACCCACTCGTCAAAAAGTGTAAATTAATTCGCATTTGCTAACATAAATAGGGTTCCATGCGTGGGCTAAGACGAGAACGAGAGTCTTTGATTGGGTAATTAAAATTTTGACAAGAATGCGCCTGCCGTCCCACGTCCGCACCTCTCCGAGTCCGTTCTCCTCGTCCTACCGTTGCACCCCCCTTGCCTTTGCACTCCATAGGTGAAGACTAAATTTCAAGCGGTTTACCTATAAATACAGACACTGTTTAAACTAACACATTGTAAGCACGGCGTCGGGCCCCTACTTTACCTCTAGAATAGTTATTTACGGGATTGCTACCATGTACCTTTTTATTTGTGAGTTTTTGATATTTCGGCACTGATGCAAGCGCCATGATCACGGTTCCACGGGCACGGTGATTATTCTGAGATCATTGCGGTTGAACAGTGCCGAAATATCGAAAACTCATGCTAGCATGGTACCATGGATAATTTTAAAAATATACTTTACCCGCGTTTCCAGTCACCGTGATATTCCTGTACACGAGCACGATCCTGACGTCCATCTACCTGATGTGTTGCATCTCGCTGCTTCACGGCGCCGTGAAGTACAAGCGCGAGTACGTGCTGCCGTGGATCATGGCGGCGTGCGTGGGCGTCGTGCTGCTGCTGGTGGCCGTCGTTGTCGGCGACGGATACCCCTGCATCGTGAGCTTGTTTGGCGGGCATAGACTTTATCGTAAGTAACTCTATATTTTATGTTCTAAAGTTATAGGTCGCCTGGGGGAATACGAAGACTTGGAAAGTTGCAAGAGGCAGGCGCATTCTTGGCAAAATTCAATCACGCCACAGAATTAATAATAGGTACAAAGTATCACGCTTCAAGCGCCCGCCTTACGGTCGCCGGACTCGTGGTCCCTGTTCTATTGAGTTCTCTTGTGTCTTGCCTGCAAGTGAGGGAAAACAACAGCCTGTGTACGATAAGATAATATGCTATTGTGATGGCATGGATATAAAATCTCGCGTTAGTCCTCTTAAAATAACGGACCTGACCTGATAAATGCATTCTGCAACCTCGAAGCACTTAATTCCGCTGCTCTCAATTTTGATATTAATAGTTAGTTAGTTGGTCCTCAAAAATATAACGCCAGTGTCGACTCGACAAGAAGAAGAATAGTTAAAAGAAACCACTTAGTAAAAATGAATTTAGCTAGGCGGTTGATCCACGTTTGCAATTAAGCCTATAAACTGGTATATCTCCAGTTACCTTAGCGCTAGTACGCTGGCAAACTAGTGCCTCTTTCTATATTCCTAGAAAAGAAGCTAGTTTACGAAGGTAGGGGCACGCTTACTAGCACTAGTTTGCTGTCCAGTCTAGAAAAACTAGTGTCGTGTATTTTTTGCATTTGATATAATTCGGATAACACGCATTTTTTCAGAAACGCATTTCGTAAGAATACTCAAGTCGACAGAATCGCAACTGTCAAACACGCAGTTCGAGAAAACCCGCAGATTGACAGATACTCGACAAATGCGCATCGTGACAGACGTACCCACGCTACTCGACAGACGCCAAATCGTAATAGATTTAGACGCTTAATATGGATATCCGTATCTTATTTATTAGTTTGATCCCGGCGACATTGTCTGCATGAACTTCCAATTTGTCATCCAAACAGCAGGCCGTGTTTAAACCCTTAATTTAAAAAAAAAGTTTTTATTTATTGTTTTAATTTATTTTACAGTATTTTACAAACACCTGACGAAATAATAATAATAATAGTCCTCCTAGCCGAATTCCGACTACAGTGGCCTTTCTTAACCAACAGAGATAAGCCGACTACGCAGGAGATATAGTGCACAAGTGTGTGCGCAATACACAGGTGCACTCTCTGTTCCTTCACTCTCATAATTCGGTAAGATGGCAGTCCGACATGACCGTAGAGAGATCAGGCGCAGAACCAACGGCTTAACGTGCTTTCCGAGGCACGGGGGTGTCAACACCACCAACTTCCTGTCTGGGTTATTTCAAGACAGAAAAACTCAGCACTTTCGGCCCGACCCGGAATTCGAACCCGAGATCTTGTGGACAGTACCCAACGTGCTGACCACTAGACCAACGAGTCAGTCAATTCGGCGTTTCTGCCGAATTGCGTATTTGTCAAACTGCGTGTTTAACAAGTAGCGAATCTGACGAGTTACGTTCCTGTCTTAAGTACCGACGAGTTGCGTTTCTGTCAACCTGCTGCGTTTCTGACGACATGCGTGCGATCCAGTGTTGCCTAGTGCTATATTCACCAATCGTTTAACTGTAGACAGTCTATCGATAGTTGACTTCATATAAATAGTATCGATCGCTAATCGGTAGTATCGATCGTGTAATACAGGGCAATACTGATTATTCATAATCATCAAAATTTTCGAAAGTATTTAGTATAGATAGTAATTTAAACTATCGATACGAGGGTCAAACTGAAAGTTCTTAGAAAATCAAAAACTGATTACATTAGCCAGTTATTAGTTTTATTATATCTTTTCAAAATATTGTCCATTGACGTCAATACACCGCTGCATGCGATGGAACCACTGGGAAAAGCACTTTGCCCACTCGTCCTTAGGGGTCTCTTCAATGGCATCGCGATACGCAGCCACCGCTTCTTCAGCATTCATAAACCGCTTTCCTTTAAGTTTTTCTTTAATTTTTGGAAATAAATAAAAATCAGAAGGCGCGAGGTCGGGGCTATACGGCGGGTGACCCAGTAATTCAACGTTTGATGTCGCCAAATAGTCGATCGTTCGCTTGGCGGTGTGCGACGAGGCGTTGTCGTGGTGAAGGAGGATCCTACTGCGAGGTCGTTTCTCTCGAACTTTTTCTAAGACAAGTGGCAAACAATTGGTAGTGTACCATTCTGCAGAAACTGTTTTTTGATCCTCTAACACAATTGTTGCGAAATGACCTATCCTTCCAAAGAACGAGGCCACCATTTTTTTTCCCGCACTTCGATCTCTCTTCACTTTAGTTGGCAACTCCTCGAAAGGAAACACCCACTGAGCAGATTGTCTTTTGGTTTCAGGATCATAACAGTAAATCCAGCTTTCGTCACCTGTTAGTATGTCGAACACAGCATTTGAGTCACCTCCGTTAAATCTTTCAATCATTTTACGGCACCAATCCACACGATGGAGTTTTTGAGCCTTAGTCAAATTATGAGGTATCCACCGGGCGCAAAGCTTCCTGACCGCTAAATGTTCGTGGAGGATTTTGTGCACTTGACTCATACCGATGCCTAAGCTTGTCCGAATCTGCTGATAGGTCACTCTTTTGTCAGTCTCTATCATACGCCGCACAACACAGATGTTATTTTCAGTCGTCGCCGTAGAAGGCCGTCCCTCACGTACATCATCAGTGAGATTAGTGCGACCACGTTTAAACTCATTAAACCAGTTGTAAACAGTCGCACGAGATGGGGCTTCATCGTGAAAGGCCAATCGTAGTCTATCATAACTTTCTTGTTGACTTAAATGACATCGAAAGTCATAAAAAATCATTGCACGAAAATTTTCTCGTGTTAAATTCATTTTGACGTGACACAGACAATTTTCAATTTGCCGCCAAGTCGTAAAACAAATGACAAATGAATGAAATATATACTCAGTAATATTGGCAAAGAGTTCTATTTTCAAATTTTAGAATATTTTTTTTATTATATTGTTTATAAGTGGCCAGTTCTAAGAACTTTCAGTTTGACCCTCGTAGTGATATTAATAGTTGATACTGGGAAATAGTATTTAAATACTTACATGTAAAGTATTGATACTATTGAGGGACTATCGATAAGTAGTCTACTAGTTTTCAAGGTCAACTATAGCTTTATTGTAATCCCATAATTCTTACTATCCAAATTCCATTGCAGATCTATTCTGCGCTCTATTCGTGCTAACGTTCATCTACGCAATCTGCGCGGTGAGCAGCTTCGCGCTGGAGACCGGCGGCGGGCGCTGTCGGTCGCGCGGCGAGGAGCGCGGCGAGCGGCTGTTGCTGCTGGACCACGCCGCGCACTCCAGCCTGCTGTCCGCCGCGCAGCTCACCAAGCTATCGCACGGCACGAGGACGCACTTCGTGTGAATGCTACGTGCTAAAGCACTTACACCATCCTAACTAGGAACCTAATTAGGAAATGGCAAGATATAATCACAGTTTGGATCAAAAAATCTTCATTCGAATTGGAATATTTATATATGTAAAGCGCTTATTACACCATCCTATTGTATACTTAGGAAATAGAAAGATGTAATGGCAGTTCACTTCTTAGGTTCCTACTGTTTCTAGGTGTCTATGTCTACTATGTAAGACGATGTCGTCACGCATATGCGTGGTTTCGGCTGTAGCCGTCCATGTCACTAATGCCAGCATGTCACTGTGATCGAGCGCGACGCGAAAATACGGACAATGCGTTATCAGAGTTGAGCACCTGCCTATATCCATCCAACCTTGTTAGTTAGGATCCTAAGTAGGATGCGACCTTCCTAGTTAGCTATTTCAAATTAGGATGGTAAGTAGGATCCTATTTAGGAAGCTACTAACAGGATGGTGTAATAAGAGCTTAACTTATAACTTTTTAAACTTTCTTGTTACCTACATTGTTTATCACTAACATTCTAATAATACGGGAATTCATGCAACATACCTATCTAAATATTTTGTTTTTACTACCAACGTTTCGGCCCAATTGCATGGATCGTGACCACGGCCATGGCAATTACATAGGTCTTAATTAAATCTATTTACAATACTTAGGTTCCTAATTAGGAAATAGGATGGTGTTTGGTGTAATAAGTGCTTAAGACCCCGCGCAAACTACAGACGGCCCATAGTTTTGCTCGGCTTCTTAAGTATTGCTTTTAGGAATAAGACCGCCTTAGCTGAACGATACTTAAAACATTTTATGTGAGCGACTACGGTGTATTTAGACAGTATGAAGAGGTATGCAAGTGCGTACATTACCAACAATCCGCCGATAAAAGATTATTTATAATTAATAAGCCGACCAAACTATCGGTCAATAAAGGTCTGTAGTCAGCGAGGTCTCTAAATGGTCAAGCAAAAATGACCGTGAAAACAAAACAAAATATACAAAAATATTCGCAGGATTGATGATAAGATGATCATAAGGATTTCGAACTTTGTAGTTTCGTTTCTCGCCGCGACTTTGAGACTATTTACTATCCCAGTATTTTGTTTAAGGATATATCCCGCTGCATGTTAAAATAATTACTAGCCGAGGAGAGACGCAAAACAGTCTAAACACGAAGCCGTTACACTCATTCATAATAAATGGTCACATTTTTGCTGAGCTTTAAACATGCTTCGCGATGTTTGATCGCGTGAGCAGCATAAGGTAGCGCAATCGCTAGAACATAGCTAAGCTTAGTGAAGGTAGACGTAAACTTGGTCTGCTGCTTCACAATTATTTCATGTGATACCGCTTGTCTGCCACTGACCACCACCATGATATGATTGAAAAATATACATTCAAATATACATACAAGCTGTAGATTATTTTTAATTCTAGATAATTTAGTAAATAAAAGGGCTACATAGGTTTGTTTAATTTATGCATTATTTCCGTCCGATTAAATCAGTTTAAATAAAAAGCAAATCTGGCTTATATTTTTATTGAAATATAATATAAATAAACCTTAAATGAATGGCCTCTGTATCTTAACGTTCAGTAACCTTTGCAACATCAATAAATTTTGTCCTTCAACTATGACAGGAGTCAATTATACACATAGTAAATTATTAAAAACACAATGCAAATATATAAGTTTTTTTTTTACTTTTTACTAGTATGTATACCTGCTAAATTTATTTGTAGGTAGGTTGCTTGCACAAGCAAGTATGCACTAAATTACTTTCAAAACAGTCAGTTGGAAGCAACTATTCAGCAGATTTGTTTTCAAAAACATACAATCTAATTTAGTCATTTGAGTAACATTTTTAGGAAATGTTTCTTTAATAAAATAAAACTAAAATTGTTGAAACAGTTTGAAATAATGGTGAAGATGCATTTGTTGTGATATATTTATTTACATATTAATCTAAAGATATACTAACTGTTATTATTATGCCTACATTGTATATTTTATTATAATAATTATGAAGTACAAAACTTACATGATTGTTTAACACACGGAACAGAAAATTCTGTTCTGTGGTTTAACAAGTATCATAATAATTGTGAAATTTTACTGTTAATTTTTATTAAGTATTCAATTTATTTATAGTACAATGGCTACACAAATAAGCTATTGTTGTAAAGTGTAACATTAAATTGCTTATGCTATGGATATAAATATAATATATAATCTTTTATAAGATTTTTGTTTTATTTTCTTTTCCTGTATTTCTAAAACATAATTAAAATTGGTAGGTAACAACTTTTTCTACATGAACCAGTTCCACAAGATTAATCACATCATCTTTGTTATCATTCCACATTATTCAGTCTACTATGTACTACTTTATTGTATAATGTGCAACATCTAATCATGTAAAATAACTACTAATCTTGGAAGACTTATCTCTGCTTTTAAGAACAAGCTTATCCCCATCTGCCATTTTCTAGAGGTCTTTGAATCCCTCTGAAGCCCCTTGCTAGGATAAATTTCTCTGATGATTCAGATCTGCTCGCCTTTGGTTTTAGTATTTTAATATTCTTATAAAATCTTTCTAAATCCATTTCTAATATAGGAACTTCTTTGCCATCCCATACTTTAAAAAGTAAAATGCCATCAATTCTTGTCACTAATGCTGCAAATCTAATAGCCATGTAGCAGAGTCCAATTATCCTATCTTTGTCCAGTTCCTTGATTCCTGTAGCACTGGGAGCCATATCTGATAGAACAACATCTACTTTCTTGCCTCCAAGAATTTGTACAACCTTGTCATGAGCATCTATTGTAGAAAAATCCATATTACCCATAATAGTTGCTCCCTACAAATAAAAGCAAATCATTT
Organism: Pyrausta nigrata; assembly: GCA_949316185.1. NCBI lineage: Eukaryota > Metazoa > Arthropoda > Insecta > Lepidoptera > Crambidae > Pyrausta > Pyrausta nigrata. Next base: position 13,234,866 of record OX438943.1, read on the forward strand.
ATTATGGCATGGAGTCAAATTTCTAAAAAAAAGCAGACAGTAAGAGATTGATTTACCTCAACAGGAAATATTTGTAATTTGTCAATGGACAGCACAGATCCTTTAGGTTTAGTGGGGTCCGCACCATCGGCATTAGTCTTTTGCACTGCAACCTGAGTCCATGACCCTGGAGAAGCACCCAGATCCACTACAGTCAGTCCAGGAGTAAGAATGTTCGTTTTCTCATTCATTTCCAACAATTTGAAAGCGCTTCTACACCTGAAAATATATTGGTGGTAAATAAGACAAGCATCTTTATCAGCATGAATCAAGGTTAGTTCATGGTCAGGTAGCATACCTATAGTTGTAGATCTTGGCTTTCTCAACATAGGGGTCGTTTTTTTGGCGACTTAGCCACTGTTGTGAACTTTTTAGTCTCTTCAAACACCTTACAAGAAAGCACATTCTGGCAAAATTTTCTGTTTTGATTCCAAGTGTATGCCTTGCTAACATCTTATAATGAGGCACTAATACGCGCTATTTAAGGCCTTTCCAGAGGTACACTTTCTCGCATAGTTTATTGCCCTATTGTTTTGTTACTTACTAGTCTAGAATCTAGAATCGACCTATATTTTCTTGTTTTCCACAACCCACAACACAACAAACCTCTCTTTCTTTTGCCTTTGATATATGTCAACGTCAAATTTGACGTAACTGACGTTACGACGTTACTGATTCCGCTATAGGCTGTCAACAAGGTGACCCTCTTGGACCTGCCATTTTCAGTTTGGCTATTAACCCCTTCATTCAAAATTTATTCTCAAAATTTAATGTATGGTATTTAGACGATGGGACACTAGGAGATGACGCTGACACTGTTTTTTTAGACTTTTCTAGAATAATTCAAAAATTTCATACAATCGGCCTTTCTTTAAATTTTGACAAATGCGAAATTTTTATTTCAGAACATCTTCCTCTTACAAGAAGATCTGAGATAATTTCTAAATTTCATAGTTTGGCCCCCAATATTAAGATTCTCACAGACTCAACCCTCCATCTTCTAGGCTCTCCTATCTTCGATAATGCAATACTCATTTTCAAAAATTAGTAACTAAATTTGATGAATGTTCCGACCGCCTTTTGGAAATCAACGCTCATTCGGCTCTCTTTATACTTAAATCCTGTCTTTTAGTTCCTAAATTTAATTATCTTATTCGATGCTGTCCTATTTGGAAATTCCAAAATTTGACTAATAATTTAGACAATCTTGTTAAAACACATTTGGAAAAGATTGTGAACATTCGTGTTTTGGAACGGTCTTGGGATCAAGCGTCCCTTCCTATCCGTTTTGGTGGGATTGGGACGCGCAAAATTTTCTCTGTCTCCTTACCTGCCTTTCTATCCTCATCTTAAAGCACGTCCACTCTCGTTGCAAGTATCCTGCAGCCTTCTACTGCAAACTTCGAAGTGGCGTGCCTGGACGAGGCTAGAAATGCTTGGGATATAGCATATGCGAATAAATTCCCTTCAGATCTTAAAATTCAAAGGAGTTGGGACCAAATTTCTTGTGAGTCTATTTTGAAAAGTCTTATTGACAGTAGCACTGACAACGCGGATCTAGCCAGACTAAAAGCAGTTTCCACCAAGGAAGCAGGATACTGGCTTCAGGCCTATCCTTCGGCCAACGTGGGAACCCTTTTGGACTCAGAAACTCTACAAGTCGCGATAGGTCTGCGTGTTGGTGCTGAGGTTTGCCTTCCACACAGATGTCCTTGTGGTTCTGATGTCGGCTCGTTGGGACATCACGGACTCTGCTGTATTAAAAGTGCAGGCCGCTTTTCGCGTCATGCCAGCATCAACGACATCATCCGTCGATCTCTTGCCTCTATCAACGTGCCGGCTTTACTGGAGCCTAACGGTATCGCGCGTGATGATGGCAAGAGACCAGACGGGAGGTCACTTGTTCCTTGGCGGATGGGTCGGGCTCTTGTGTGGGACGCTACCTGTGTCGACACACTTGCAGCCTCTCATCTGCCCGGGACAAGCCGTGATGCTGGTTTGGCTGCGAAGGGTGCCGAAAACTTTAAAAAGAACAAGTACAGGCAGATAGACTCCCGGTACCACTTTGTACCGTTTGGAGTCGAAACACTGGGTTCGTGGGGTCCCAACGCTATCTCTTTTTTCAAAGAGATTTCCAAGAGGCTAGTTGACATCAGTGGTGACCTAAGAGCTGGCAGCTACCTTGCTCAGCGTATAAGCATCGCTATCCAGCGCGGTAATGCTGCCAGCATCCTAGGAACCTTACCACAAGGACCCTTTTTATAATTTTTGTTTTTGTGTTGTATTAAGTAATTTATCTTAATTTTTATTAATAAGTTGTATATATAGTTAATTACGATTCAAAACATTTAATTACGTTGTGAAAACAAATTATTCAAATTATAAACAATAATTACTGACGTTACCATTTTTTTTGCATAAGTCAAACGAACTTGGGACTTTCATAAAGTCCATTCCTCATTGATATTATAAAAAACTCAATTTTTTCGTCGTAATTGTTATGACTGTGTGGCAAAATAATCTTAATAATGTGCTGCAGAAGAGAACTAATAAAGTAAAGGTAAAAAAAAAGGTAGGTATGGCGCTCCTATCTGATCCGGTTCGTTATTCCCGCTCAAAACTTCCTTGAGGGCATTGAAATGCTAACCATCCCAGCATCCTCGGTTAGGTTAGTTTTTTTTAATAGTTTAGTGTTAGTGTAGTTATTTTACTTCGAAATGAGACTAATCAAGATCTGGCTGTATGGCTATGTACCATTGCCTTTTCCCTGGTGAATAAATACTACCACCACTACTGTCAAAATCTGGATTTTCGGGCGGGAAACGAGCCGAAAAAGTTGGGCTTCGTTGCTTAATTTTCTAAATTCATTTTCCGTAGTCATTGTTGTGATTATGTGGCGGAATATATATCTTAATAATGTGCCGCAGAGGAGAACTAATGAAGTAAAAGTGAGAAACAAAGTAAGGCGCTCTTATCATGGGCCCAATTCTCACATCTTCGATATTATATCACATGCGATATTTATCGAAAAAACATGGCGGATATGACAATATTTTGATGTTGAGTATTCTTGAAGTATGAAAATGTCGGATATTTTTACGTTTTGTGATATCCGCCATGTTTTTTCGACAAATATCGTATGTGATAAAATATCGAAGGTGCGAGAATTAGGCCCCTGATCCGGTTCGACTTCCCGCTCAAAATTTCCGTGAGAGCATTGAAATGTGAACCATCCTCGCAATTCAATGAGTTAGGTTAGGTAAGTTTGTAGTTTAGTGTTAGTGTAGTTGTGTAAGTAATGTATAGCCTGACCGAAAATATATGGGACCTCGCCATATTGCGGAAAACAACTGGAACTAATTTCTTTTACTGGCAACTGAAACCTCGCATAGTCATTGATATGTCATCAATTGTCATAATGATTTAGTGTCAAAGTGGAAGCGTGATCTTATTTTCGAATAAGTGATTATTTTATGTGTTAAAAACGCAAAAAACTATTCGCGGTCGTAAAAGGAAAGTGATTTTACATTGTGTTCTAGTATTTTTCGACAAGAAGGTCAATGTAACCACCATAATTTCTATAAATCAATTACCGATCTAGTTGTCATTACAAATTGTTGGTACGTCATATAGTGCGAACAGTGAAAATTGGCCACTGATGGCCAGAAAAAATATTTCGATAACGATTTTGCAAAATGACAATACTAAACATTGGTTTTGAGTTTTATTAAGAGCGAGTTCATGATTTTTCTAAGGAAAAATAAACTTCCAAATTCTATACCACCGCTATTGCTGAATGGGAGTATTTTGGACCATGTGTCTCAGTTTAAGTACCTAGGCCACATTGTCACTGAGGATCTAAAAGATGACCTCGACATAGAATGAGAGCGTAGGGCGCTGGCGATTGGTGGCGGTGTCCTGGCCCATAGGTTTACTCGTTGTTCTGCAGAAGTGAAATTAACCTTATTTAAAGCGTACTGTCAAAGCTTTTACACGAGCGGTCTGTGGACTAGTTTCAGGCGTCGATCGCTTAGTGCCCTGCGGGTGCAGTATAATAACATTTTCAGATCTCTGTAGTACTGTAGTGCCTCTGGTATGTTTGCCGATGCCCACACCGATGATTTTTATGCTATAATGCGCAAAACAACCGCGTCTGTCTTACAAAGACTGAGGGCAAGCAGGAACGGAATTCTGATGATGATTGCAGAGAGGCTGGACTCAGCCGTATATGGTCGTTTCATTGATTTACATGTTAAGCGTGTAAATCAATTAAACGTACCTACATACTCTCACTCAATTAAATTGTCTTTTGTTTGCACTATTGTTACTAACATAGTATCTAAGGTTAATTGTTACTAACACACTATGGACTAAGTTGCCTGAAAATAAATGATTTTTATTTTTTTTTATTTATTTTTTTTGTTTATTTCTTCAACCCTACTTCGATATTTTAACTAAAATAGTTTATAAAAGTTCCAAATATTTTTTAAAATTAAGTGCTGCACTGTAAATTATACTATTGAAATAGTAATAATTTACAGTGCAGCATTGGGCCCCACATGAACCTACCCTGATCTGCCAAATTTCCGCAACCATATTTTAACCTCGTTTATCACATAGAGTTTCATATCATTTGAGATATTTTGACAGATTTGGGTGAAACAAGTAATATCGATTTGGTCCTCAAGGCCAAAATTATAAAAAAACAATGACATTATTAAGTGTTCAATTTGCGAGTGTTTGTTTTGTCTTATTCTTGTATCGTAGAATCTATAATCAGGCTTACAATTTTAACATTAATGTAAATTGTATATTTTTTTAATGTTCAGTTGCCAATATACGCTAGTATGATTATACCAAGTGTTGTCATATGAAGAGGATTTGGGGCGCCCTTAATTCAGGTCTCATATATTTCTGGTCAGGCTATAATAAAAAGAAAGCTGAAGAAAAAAATGTTACAAATAAAAATACTGAAGACGTGGCTGTATAGACTTGATCTTTTGCCTACCTAGAATGGGTAAATGAAACAAAAAAAAATGACAAAATCAGATGTTTTCTTGGCATTTGTCAAACGCGGCGAGTGTTGTGTTTATTTTGTTTCCATTTTGGCGGTTTTTTATATTTTTATGATTTTGTGAACTTCTAAAGTTAAATGCCAATTGCCAAAATATAATAATTATTTGCCACACACACGCTTAAAGTATGACTTAAACGTGAATCTAATTTTAAGTCATGAAATTTTTTTTTCGGTCGCCTTCTAACCTTAAAGAAAGATTGCGTCTTTGTTGTAATATTTCTAGGCCGTTTTTAATAAAATATCAAGAAAAGTCTGATATAATGAAATATTTAAATGTTGCGGAGAAAAATGACGCAGCGAAAAACATTGCATTACATTTATCTCGTGGAACCTCAAGAAGGGTAAAATTTTGGTTATTTCTCCTCCATAAAACAAAATAATATTCTACTGAAATGTATGAGCGATATTCTCTTTTTTTATAGCGTGAAGGGCTGTCGCAATACAACAAGATCTACGAATTTGAAGCAGATGTTATGGGCCAAAAGTGCCAAATGGTGATGACTTCAGTATCAGGCCACCTTTTGGCTTTAGAATTTGTAGGAGCATACAAAAACTGGCAGTCATGCAATCCCTTGAGTTTGTTTGATGCTCCAGTATTTAAGTATTGCCCAGAAAACTATGAAAAAATTAAGGTAACAAACAACATATTAGTACTGTTACTGTATTTAGGGACCAAACATGTTTTTAATAATTCATAATTCATCAACAAATTTCAGAGAACATTAGAAAGGGAAATAAGAAGCTGCCAGGGTCTCATAATTTGGACAGATTGTGATAGAGAAGGTGAAAATATTGGATTTGAAATAATACAAGTCTGCACAGCAGCCAAAAGCAATCTGCGAGTGTTTCGCGCCAAATTTTCTGAAATCACAGCTGTGTCTGTACGGAGAGCTTTGCAAAATCTAGAGCAACCCAATAAGAATGTCAGCAATGCAGTAGATGTGAGACAAGAGCTAGATTTAAGAATAGGTGAGTGTAAATTTGTTAAAAGTTCACATTGATTTCCCTATGGCCTTGTATATTCAGTACCATTGCACTCAACACTAACTAGGATACAAAAATTCCTCGTCCTTACAATTTTGTGTCCTGTAGGTGCTGCATTCACAAGATTTCAAACACTTAGACTTCAAAAGGTATTCCCAAGGAAGTTGGCAGAAAGCCTAGTGAGCTACGGCTCTTGCCAGTTTCCCACACTTGGCTTTGTGGTGGAGAGGTACAGAGCAGTGGAGAACTTTGTCACTGAACAATTTTGGAAAATTAAAGGTAATTTGTAGATTTTAAAGTATTAATATGCATCATAATTAAGTAATTTGTAATTAAAAACTGTTGTTTTTGACCATCTCATTGCTGAGGAATATACAGTAGTTCACAATTTTAAAATAATACTTTAGAGATCATGTTTCCAGACACAAAAGAAAATCAATTGTTATGACCGCCAGTGGTCTTCTGATCCTCGAGGGGGAAATAATACAGTTCCAAAAAAGGCTAAAGGTAAAATTATTTGTTTATCTCTTGCAGTTAACCACACAATGAACAATCTCAGTGTAGATTACTCATGGGATAGGATTCGGCTATTTGATAGAGATGCATGTCAAGTTTTACATGATATATGCATGGAAAACCCACAAGCTAAAGTTTGTGATGTCAAAACCAAACCCAAGTCGAAATGGAGACCCCTACCATTAGATACAGTGGTAAGTATTCCTTAAGTGTTTTATCTGCTTTTAATTTTAAGCTACATCACAGTTATTTTGACTTCTGAATTTGCAAGTTTTTATTTATCTGAACTAACAACAACTTTAGATGGAGCTTACATATTAGATAACTCATTTCGTAATTATTAACATTTAGGAACTGGAAAAACTGGCGTCAAGAAAGCTCAAAATAAACGCTAAAGAAACAATGCGGCTGGCCGAGAAATTGTACACGCAGGGTTTGATCAGCTACCCGCGTACAGAAACTAACGAGTTCCCGAAAGAGATGAACTTGGGTCAGCTAGTGGGGCAGCAAGTCGGGGACCCGCAGTGGGGCGCGTTCGCGCAGGGCATCCTGGACAGTGGCGGGCCCACGCCTCGGCAAGGCAACAAGAGCGACAAGGCCCATCCGCCTATACATCCCACTAAGTACACAAATAGTAAGAAATTGTGCAAGTACTTAGTATAGCTTATAGTAGTACCTGCTAAGATATACAGCTAAATTGAGTCGCGTGAAGGCGCGGAGGTAAGACGAGAACGAGGACCGCGGGAGGTGTGGGCAACAGGGGCATTTTTGGGCCATCCACATGGGCCAACATTTGTTATTATTGACACTTTCTGTCCTAAATTTATAAATTTATATTAGTTATTACGCAATCGACACGTCAGGCGCCACGATCGAACCATGGTTCGAACGATCGGACGAGGGCCCGAGTTTAAAGGTCATATTATGATTTTTGACTTACTGCCGTACTCAGAGACGTCAATTAAAGTTAATCCTTCATTTTGTCTCATGCTCTTATCTATTTCATTGACAAAGAAAGTGACAAAATGAGACTTAATCATCGATTAAAATTAATTGACTCTGAATGTGGCAGTGACCTGAGAAAGGTGGCCAGTGGTGGCTGGATGCGAGAAGCGGAGGACCGTGAAAGTTGGCTCCGTCTTGGAAAGGCCTATGTCCAGCAGTGGACTGCAATAGGCTGATATGAAGTGGCAGTTAGACTTGTCACAATTCAAATCATGCACGCTACAAGCGCCCGCCGCCAATACCTCTCTCAGTCCCCGTTCTCGTCTCCACCCTTGCAGGCAAGGACTCAATTAGGCGGTCAACTTTTAAAAAGTATTAACTACCCAACCAGCAATCCTGTTACACAATTTATTTAAACCATATATTTCACAATTTAGCATTCTCTACCAGTCATATCTTTCATTAAAAAAAATACTTTACTTGTCGATTTTACTAATTCTGGCGATGAGACACATCACATACCATTCTACCAAGCAGTGTTTTATAATAGCAAAAGACGGACAGATATGATTGTTAACTCAACACTTAAACATCTGATCTGGATGATGATTAAAATACATAAATGATTTTTGAGTTGCCTAAGACCTTTATTGATGTCTTCTAAAAAATTTGAACTATTTTAAATTTCAAAGATTTATCGGGCAACGAGCAACGCCTCTACGAGTTCATAGTCCGTTCGTTCCTCGCGTGCTGCTCCAAAGACGCTCAGGGGCAGGAGACCATAGTCTCTATCGACGTGGCCGGCGAGCGGTTCTCAGCTAGCGGCCTCATGATCACGGCGAGGAACTATTTGGAGGTCTACCCGTACGATAAGTGGTCGTCTAAGGAAATACACGTTTATCAGGTTGGTAATTAAAGCTGTAAGGACTAATGTTAAGCCATGCTGTTATTTGAAGAATATTCTTTGAATATAGGACAACTGTAAAATCACCAAAAAAAGTAAGTAAAGTAAATCTTTATCGCAAAATCAATGGGATATCTAATTACCTATTGGATTAAAGGTCAGAGCGTTCATCCAAATTACGGATGACGGCCTTGATTCTATAAGGTCTTACTCCGGATTAAGATGGCCGTTTTTTTCGAATCTAACGATCACGCACGTTCTTAATCTAATGCTGACATAAGTAACAAGGACGGGGACAGACGAAAATACGGATGTCATTCGGAGTAAAGCCATTAGGTCACTGTTCCTGCCTAGTGAATTATTAAACTACTTGACCGTCACTGGAAGCTTTATATTGAGAAAGCATATCCGTGTCCGATCCGTTGATTTCTACCAGTTCTAGTACCTTTTTACCCCTTCCCTTGTTTCCGGGACAGTGGCGACACCTGGCGGCCGCGCGACATTTTTAGTTTCCTTAAGTGTGTAGCGCCATTTTTGTTTATTGGCGTTTTGTATTCCGTCGAAGCAACTTGTGCGCAGCAGGCTCTGCCTCTGCCACACTGTAATTGCTTAAAAATAATTTTAAGTGAAGTAAATATAATCAAAGTGAGTGAATATAAAACCACGTAAGTAGAAAAAATTCTACCTTACAAATTGTTGTTCACAGTGAAAATACCACGCAGTCATGACATTTAACGGTTTTTCCGTTCGGATCTCGTGGTAAGTTTTTTAAAGAATTGCCAGTTCGTAATTCATAGATTTTCACTTGCTAAATCAAATAAAATAAGTACCTACCTACCTAGTTTTTTGTAATGCATGAAAACTAAAGTAACATCGCATCGAGCAGAACGCGACGAGGACGCAAACGTGCTCAGAGTAGTTCTAATGACAGCAGTTCAATATCAAGCTCGTTTTATCTCTGGCTCGTGTTCACTGGGTGTGCTTACTTCTCTTACAGGGCTGACCGGCCATATGCTTTCTTATTTGTGGGACCGGCAAGGACAGAGGTGGTCACGCCGCCGCTGTCAGCCCTGTAAGAGAAGTAAGCACACCCGCCATTCCGAATACCTAGGAAATGGGTGAGCTCTGCATGTTTCTAATCGCATTGGTCCTACTGATAATTGAAATAGTGTTGAAATATAAATTGTTTTTATAAATTAAGCAATTTCTTTACAAGTTTTTACGTGTTGATATAGATTATCAATACGGGGTTCGGTTTGTTCCATAAAGTTATATTCCTAACGGAATATTAACTTAGTTCAGAGCTTAGCGAAAAACAACGTCACTGACGACTGTCATGGCAACGAACGACATATCTTTACTTACGATGTTGAAAATGTTGCTACCCAACGCTTGGGTTGTTTCTCTTGGGCAGAAGTTAGATTTATGCTGATACATAGAATAATTACAACCACACTAGTCATAAAACTAAAAACAAACAAGAAGGTAAAAACATTTATGACACCTTCCGCTACCAGGCATAATATGTTTATAGGTCTTATCCTGCTATATTCATTCAATGCTTTTGCTTTCGGTATATTCTGCACGGTAGCCACTACGTGGAACCAATTACGTTTTAAATTGCTTTTTGTAACAATTCCTCTACATTTTACCTAAGTTATCAAAATTTATGTCTGTAACTTGATCCTGCATGCACCTTTTACAACCGATTTAGAAAAGGGTAATGTAATGTCAGTAAAAATCAAATCAAAATATCATTTATTTGTAAAAAGTTTTACAAAGCCTTCTTTCCATCAAAGTCGGGTTACAATCTAAATCTAGTGTAACTAATGGCCGCCCCTCGCGGCGCGGAGGAATGGCGTCCGAAAACCAGCAGTTCCATCGTGTGGAACTCATAATATTTTTCATGAACCGAACCTGACTTCATATGCACATGCATTCATAGTCATAATATAACAATCCAGACCGCGAGGGTGGGCCCTCGCGGTGTGGATTCAACCAAGGTAAGTTTTTGCATATGGGTCAGCACTTAAATGCTCAATATAGCCGCCCTTCACGGGGGCATGGCTTGCGAAAACCAGCAGTTACATCGCATGGTGGAACTCATAATATTTTTATGAACCAAACCTTACTTCCTATGCACATGCATTCTTATTCATATAACAACTCACCCTCGCGGGGTGGATCCAACGAAGGTAAGTTTTTGCATATGGGTCAGCACTTAAATGCTCAATATAGCCGCCCTTTGCGGGGGCATGGCTTGTGAAAACTAGCAGTTACATCGCGTGGAACTCATAATATTTTTCATGAACCAAAGCTTACTTCCTATGCACATGCATTCTTATTCATATAACAACTCACCCTCGCGGGGTGGATTCAACCTTTGTATCTTGATATGGCTAAGCACTTAAATGCTCAAGATAGCCATTAGCCACTATTCGCAGGGGCATGTCCTGCGAAAACTAGCAGTTCCATCGCGTGGAACTCATAACATTTTTCATGAACCAAATCTTAATTCCTATGCACATGAATTGTTAGTCAAAACATAAAAACCCACACTTACGGGGTGGATTAAACCAAGGTAAGTATCCGCATATGGGTCAGCACTTAAATGCTCAATATAGCTGCCCTTCGCAGTGGCATGCCTTGGAAAATCAGCAGTTCCATCGTGTGGAACTTATAATATTTTATTCATGAACCAAACCTTACTGCCTTGCATTCTTATCATATAGCAACCTACCCTCGCGGGATGGATTCAGGCAAAGTAGCTCCCCGCACTTAAATACTCAACACGAAAGTCAGAATTCTAGTGGAAGAGGTTCATTTTACAACAGAGGCTTTCGGCCCGCTCGCGGAGGCATCCGAGGACGCACCAAGTGGCTCTTGTGTAAGCTGAAAAACTTTAGACAATGACTCGTTTCAAGCAGGTAAATTACGTACTATCACCGACAGTGGAAGAAAATGGGAGCACTAGGAATTGTATCAAAGCTGAATATTACATTTCCAAATAAATCAGATGGATCAGCCTGTCCAATATTCGACTACGTGATAGCAAACCTCAAGACTGGCTGTGCAAGTTCCCAGTCCTATTGCCATTTGAAAGTGTGTGCGTGCCTTACCCACACAGGCGCTTTCTTAAGCCTGATGTACAATAAAAAGTTCTTGGAACTGACGTGCCTGCTATTCGGCTTTAGCACGGTTCCAGAGACTTTTTACACTATCACGAATTGGCTAGCCTAAATACTGCGTGACGACAGATGGAATGTAAAAGTAATTGTTTATGAGTCTTTTAACAACTTTTTATGGCCTAAACACACACATGCTTCGCGAGTGGGTTTGACTGAAAGTTCACAGGTTCTTGGATGAAAGATAACAGTCCTCATATCTCTTTGTCCAATGCGACATAAAGACAACAGTGTCTCCTGCACGAAAAAGGGGAGGCACGATATTGCTACTCCTGATAGAGCGACCCATAACAACGATGCCGATCACTTTTCGCATCGTCGCCTTTCTCCGGACTAGAATGGCATCTACTGCCGGCCTGTGCAAAAATTGTATTTGAATACTAAATCCTTTTTCTTCTCAAGACCGCGCCTGTTGTTTACAATTTATGTGTCATGATGTAAGACGCGTTCAGCAGTGTTCCATGGAACGCATCGCATGGGTGTTTCTGCCACCATTTCTTATATCCAGAGTCTTGGGTCATCTAAATCAGTCAACATCTTTCACTACGGTGGAAGAAGGTATTGGCCTAAATATACCTCAAAAACCGAACCTAGGGTTCGGCAGCACTGCAAAAACTCTTTATCGATTCGACGACGGGTCTCATACCATCGCGGGTCGAAGACTAAACTCTCGGGTATAGAAATGTGGGGTTTGGTCCTCCAGGCGATAAAAACATTAAACCATGAATAGTTGACCTTACTAAGATGTTCTTGGCGGAAGTCTACCCATAAAACAGATGAGGTGGCCTGTAAACGATAGACCTTTTAGTGCAAAAACGTAAACACAATAGTTTTTAATATTTTTAACACTCGGTGTTCTTTTCTTATTTATATAAGTTTTTTATTTAAACTCATATAAATACGTTATGAACAAAATAACCTTATGGTTCGCAATCAGCAATGTTTGTGTCAAATCTGCATCTAGTGCACAATTACATGTCATATAATACAACTTAAGTCCCACACGTTAAAACACTGAAGCATCTGGTAATTTAAGCTCAGAGTTGACGTTACAAATGATTTTCAAATATTGCTATTTTATTTCTTCTTTGCACATGTACTTGGAATTATTTATGACTTGATCTTACTGACAATAGATTCTAGTCACTGTATTAGATATTAAGAGTAATATTTTTTCCTATTTAAGACAGTCTGTAAAATTGATCCGCTAAAATATAATAACGTGACGTGAATATAATGACGTGACTAGGCTAAGTCATTAAATGTATTTATTACACAAGTAATGTGTCTGTTTGGAGCCGCTTCACGTACAAATTATAGCCTGTTGGATAAAAATTATTTTCAAGGGTTATACCGAATCCTGGAAGAGTTAGATCAGCAGTAGCCGTAGCCTCTAAAGGTTAACTCGAAAATCATTCCCTAGACGAAATCTTAGCCCAAGGAAATTGGCGATCATATACGTTCCAAAATGCTGCAGACGAGAAAATAGTACCTTGTATACTATCACACAATTTGTTTGAATCAATAAGCTAGCCTAATATTATATAAAATTTATGGCAATTATGTACCATAGTTCAAACTATAAAGTTCTATCATCACATTGGCGTAACTGTATCCTATTAGATACAAGTGGCGACACCAGGCGATAACAAACAGGTCTCAATATAAAGCTTCCAGTGACGGTCAAGTAGTTTAATAGCAGCGTTTTACCTGAAATAAAACGCATATTAAAATACTTACCTCACTGGAAGCTTTCACTTAATTTCTGCCTGGTGTAAATGAGCCAATGAACAAAAATGGCGCTACACACTTAAGGAAACTAAAAATGTCGCGCGGCCGCCAGGTGTCGCCACTGTCCCGGAAACAAGGGAAGGGGTAAAAAGGTACTAGAACTGGTAGAAATCGACGGATACGGATATGCTTTCTCAATATAAAGCTTCCAGTGAGGTAAGTATTTTAATATGCGTTTTATTTCAGGTAAAACGCTGCTATTTAACTTTTTTAACCAGCCATATATACAAATTATTTTTAACTTTTAGGCAGGGGAAACATTCGATCCAACAAGTATAGACTTGGTTGACGGGAGCACGAGTCCACCGAACCTTCTAACAGAAGCCGATCTCATTTCATTGATGGAAAAGCACGGCATTGGTTAGTAATTATTATATTTTGTATTATTTTTTATTATTTGTATTATTTTTTATTATTTGTTTAATAACGTTAAGACGAGAACGGGGACCGTGAGAGGTGCGGTGGCGGGTGATTTTTAGGGTTCCGTACCCAAAGGGTAAAAATGGGACCTTTATTTCTAAGCCTGCGCTGTCTGTCTGTCACCAGGCTGTATCTCATGAACCGTGACAGCTTGATAGTTACAATATTCACAGATGATGTATTTCTGTTGCCGCTATAACAACAAATACTAAAAATAAAATAAATATTTATGGAAAGCTACAAACGTTTACCTATAGCTAGAAAATGTATCCTTCAACACTGCGCAATTATGTTATAACCTTTTTTTGTTTTACAACCACTAAAAAACACGTTTGATGTACGGGAGTGCCACATAAATATTATTTTTATTCTATATTTAGTATTTGTTGTTATAGCGGCAACAGAATTTCATCATCTGTGAGAATTGCAACTGTTCATGTTTGATACCTAGTGACAGCCTAGTGACAGACAGACAGATGGACAGCGGAGTCTTAATAATAGGGTCCCGCTTTTATCCTTTGGGCACGGGACCCTAAAAAATTGCAGCAATGCTAGGTTCCAATACGGTCCGAGTCCGGGCAACCATCGACATAGCTTTGTATGTAATCTACTTTCTTCAGGCACCAGTCTCACAAATGATAGCAACTAGATTATTTATCTGTCTAATGCTAATCTAAGACTATTCTACTTTGCTATACTAATTTAAGATTATTTTACTTTGCATGTTCCCTCTTCTGTCAAGAGAAAATAAATTCATTTTTAATATTACTGTGTTTACAGGTAACATTAATAATAATTATTACTTTGTTTACAGGTACCGACGCAACTCACGCAGAGCACATAGAGACGATCAAGAACCGGTCGTACGTGGCGCTAGCAGACGCCATACACTTCGTACCGGGCTTACTGGGCATGGGTTTAGTGGAAGGCTACGACGCAATGGGCCTCACGATATCAAAGCCGCACCTGCGCGCGCAGTTGGAGGCTGACTTGAAGGCGATCAGCGAGGGGAGGAAGCAACCAGACTTGGTGCTAGCTGAACAGGTGAATCTTATCTTTCTTATTAACATAGCCATTCAAATGAGCAAGCTGACAAGGCAATGGACCAGCTATATTTATCGCAGAACTGGCTAGAGATGGAGTAAGGTGCGAATTAGAATGCTTAAAGGGCAATAGACCGGACATAATATTTGTCGCAGAACCTACGGTCACAATAGACAGACATCTACAGACTCGTCTTTACCGTGTTACGGTAGATGGAGTAAACGGGGTTTGCAAAAATCAGCGCCTAGGAAGGCGTAGTTTTTGACGCTCCTTGGCTAGATGGAGTGACGATCTGCGCAGGGCGGCTGGCTACAACTGGAATGCAGTTACCAGATGAAGGGAGGAAGCAACCAGATGAGCTGCTAGCTGAACAAATGGATATTAACTTTCTTACAATACGTTAAAATGCAGCTTCGATCTGTCTGGTTAGAATTCCTCCTTATTTATCGCATGGGGACGCATTTTTAATACTAGTTTGATTTGAAGTTTTGCGAAGTTGTCTCCTGGTGCTTTAGAATAATTCTTGTGTTTTTCTTTGTCCCTGTTGAAGACTTTTTTTCTATCCATCTCTACATACAAACTTATCTCAAGAGTTTTTGTCACTAGGTAGCCAAGTACAAAGAGGTGTATCTGACCGTGACGGCAGAAGCCAACAAAATCGACAGCGCGCTTGCTGAACGGTTCAGCGAAAGGCCCAGCGAGTACACGCCTAGTACCGAGAACTTGCCGGTCAACATGCCTACAGGTGACGCTAACCAAAGAATAATCAACCTTTTACATAATAACTATAGTCCGAGAAGTTCGTATGCGAGTGCGACCCTCCTTCGCCCGGCCAGTACTCCGTACAGAAATTTGACTTTGCAATGAAATTCAAGGAAATATCAATTTCGTCGACAATATGGTGTATTTTAGTTCGCCTCAGAGTCAAGCACATTTTTGTTTAGACACCTACAGAAATCCATTGCAAGATAATTTCATTCATATCGGTATAAAATAAAAATCCACAGTAATAAAAGCTTTTTTTAGTCCGCATGGGTTACCTGACGTGCTACCGACTGTACGTGCATTACGCAAATAACATCATTCTAAAGTTTCATCAATCTATCCATCAACAACCAATGAAACTATTGTTCTGATTACAGTTCTGAAATGCCCGAAATGTGGTTCAGACATGGTGGTGAGACCGAAAAAGAATAACCCTGATGAGTTGTATATCGGTTGCTTATCTTACCCAAACTGCAAGAATGCTGTCTGGCTTCCTTCTATAGTAAAAACATTGCAGGTTCTACCAGACACATGCTCTATAGTAAGTATGATTTCCTTTATCTAAAACAGGATCCCTAGTTTGGAAAATGATTTCAGTATTTACCTAAGTCATGGATGTTTATAAATGTATATATTCCAGCGCGAAAGCTCGAAAAAAAAATTAAATCCTACAAAGAAAAGCCTCAGTAATTATTTTAGCTATTGGCTACTATTTAATGTTGTTACTTGATTTCAGTGTGGTCCAAATTACAAAATAGTAACATTTGAATGGAGAAACAACTCTATAAGTCACTTATATCCGCCCCCTTACACTGCTTGTATCGGTGGCTGCGATACTACTTTCCTCGAATTACTCAAAATAAACCTCTCTAGTGTCAAAAGAGTACCTGAAAGTAGACCCCAGACGGTTACTACCAATCCTACTAGAACGAACGCAAATAACAGTAGACCTAGAGAAACAACGAACACAGTAAACACTATGCCCGCAAGACCTAATCAAAATAGGCCTAACAATACAAGGAATTTTCTACCTCCACCTCCTGCAAATATAGTCCAGAATCCAACGAGCAACCCTCGGATGCCATTCTCTATGAATGCAGCCCAAAACACGAACAATACTCGAATGCCAGTCCCTAGAAGTAACAGCATTGGCAATGCTAATCCGGATGACAATAACGTGATGTGTGGCTGTAATCAACCCGCCATATTGTTAACTGTTAGGAAGCAGAATGCTAATTTTGGTAAGTATGGCTACGGTACATAGTTAAATAACACAATGTTGCCTTAAATTAGAAGTAAAATAGTCCTTTATGTAAATAGCCCTTTAACAAGGGCAGTACTAGTGGGTTTAGACTTTACAACAAGGAATTTAAGTTAACATTATAGGGGCTACAAATCTTTAAAAAGGGCAGTACAAGTGGATTTACACTTAACAATAAAGAATTTAAGTTCAATTTACAGCAACTACTAAATTCAAACTACATAGTTTTAGTAACAAACTTTTCTTCAATCCAGAATATTTTATTTAATTTACAGGAAAGAAATTTTACAAGTGCCACCTAGGTAAAGACAACGGTGGTTGCGACTTCTTCCTTTGGGCTCCCGAATCTGTTGATGGTCAAAACAACTTTGAAACACCTCCACAATCTAGTAGTTCTTGGGGTAACTCCAGTGTACAAGCTCCTAGCAGTAACACTACGAGGGGTTGGGGTATAACACCTAGCTTTTCTAGGGACGACTTTCCAGCGAATGATGACAGTGTTATGTGCAACTGTGGGGTGCCATGTAAAAAGTAAGTGCTTCATATATTAAGAAATATAAGTTCGTCCTTGTAATTTGTAGTAATTAAATGTATTTGTAAATATTTTAGGATCACAGTACATAAAGAGGGACCAAATAAAGGCCGCCCATTCTACGGATGCCCGAAAGAATTTAACCAACGGTGTAACTTCTTCCAATGGGGAGATGAAGGAGGTAGTAGTACAGGTAAGTTTGATCTTTACTAAGATTTTTTTTCCAATGTTTTTTTTTTCGTCTTTGTCACATTTTTTTCAGCAAAGGTATATCATGGTTGATAAAAACAATAGCAAAAGTATGTGTGATAAAATCCTGACACATAGGTCACAATAATCTATCCTTATATGCTTAATATTATAAAAAGGATTTGTATGTTTGTAAACTACTACACCAATTTCAAAAATTGGTGCACCATTAGTATGCTACATAATTCCTGAGTGACATGATGTCATTTTAATTTTTAAATTGCACCCATGCGAAACCGGTTCGGGGGGCTGATTACGTAACTCTGTTGCTAACAATTCTGGATTAAAATCGGTTGAAATGAATTTTGCGGGTTTTGGGACATCCTATCAATTCAATTCGATTCTTCGGTCAGTCCTGTCTAACTGAATACTTTTAATTACTTTTTAGGGTACGGTTCCGTTCCCAAAGGGTCATAACGGTACCCTATTATTAAGCCTGCGCTATCTGTCACCAGGCTGTCTCATGATCCCTGATAGCTAGACAGTAGAAATTTTCACAGATGTATTCCTGTTGCCGCTATAACAACAAATAGGTACTTAAAACAAAAAGGTTATACTACAGTGTCTAAGGTTGCATAGATAATAATACTCGACTACGACTTACGACTTGCACTGAGCTGTTATTATTATAATGCTTGTTTCCTTATCCCAGTTACAGAATGGGGCAGCGCCAACAGCAGTAACAGCAGTAGGGGGGGTGGGCGTGGGCGGGGCCGCGGGCAGGCCGCGCGGGGGGCGGGGGCGGGGGGCGGGGGCGAGCCCCGCGCGCGGCGGTGCGGCCTGTGCCGGCAGGAGGGACACGTGCGCAGTCGCTGTCCTAATCTTAACGCTGACTAGATGACTACGATAGGTACACACGAATACACAACAGGGTACATGCCACCATCGATCGTTAACGAACTTTTTTAATACTGTCAAATTCAAAACGCAATTCTTTCATATATTTTGTATAGGAATACGCAACATTGACGTCACGCTTTGCTGGGCTCAACTCGGTTAGTTTTTACAGGTTTTAGAGTAATTTAAAATTAAATATAACAGATAATTGAAAATAACCAATGTACCTTTACCTGTTGTTAATGCTGTTTATTTCTAAAAATGGGTTATTTAAATTATTTGTACTAGAGTTGGATGTCACCAAGAATTTGAAGGTACATTATATTATCTAAGAGGTGCTTGTGGCGCAGTGGCGGCAGCGCTTTGGTAGTGATACCAAAAGTTAAGCAACCCACGGCGCGGTCGTGATTGGATGGGTGACCATTCCGACCATTTAAGTGACGTCCATGACAAGCATCTCCGTGCTTCGGAAGGCACGTTACGCAGTTGGTCCCGGCTAATATCTGTGGTATTAGTCGTTAAGCCTAGTCAGAGGCCCTAGGGCGGCTTCATAACTTCTGACAGTAAGGTTTGTCACTTGCACCCCTCCATTAATCCGCACTGAGTCCGCGTGGTGAAGTATGGCTCGTTCCTCCTTATAGTTGAGGTGAGGCCTTTTCCCAGCAGTGGGATCTAATAGGCTGACTTATATATATTATCTACCTAAATTAGCAAACACTTAGGAAACGGTCGCAATCGGTTTACATATTTTTGATCAAATAGTCTAAATAGTAGATACCCATTACAGTATATACCAAGAACAATACGAGTATGTATGTGACTGTGAGTAATGTTAATCCAGTGACATTTGCAGCTAATACCCAACAAACATTATACCGTCAGTGACAGGCTTCTTTAAAACTTTAATCTTTTGAACGGCGTTATAATAATCTCAGTTATAGCTTGGAACGTTATAGAGGAGTTAAGAAATAAAATCCACTCTGATAGTGGTTCTAGGGCTATAATAGATGTTGTTATGCAGTATTGAGAGTAATAATAGTGTTAATTACAGCTAGTGAAGTCAAGATTTATAGCTTTAACCTGTTTGTAACACTTAAATCTTTACAACAGCGCTCGCTGACATTTACTGATGTTTAGTTACTTAATGGTTGCTGTGAAGTATCTTATATATCTTTAGGTGTTGTGATAACTTTAAGCTGCAGGCATGGGTTGCATAACTCTCTTATGAAGTTTAAGTATACTAAAGACTGCACAATACTCTCGACTAAAGATGCTGTATCTTCAAAAGTGTAATAGATGCGTTAAGGAAGAGCTAAAGCTGTAATGGCAAGTTCGCCATTGTTTTAGTGAAGTAACCTAAAAAATTGACTTGTTTGATCAATATTTATGTACAAAATACTCCATTAATAATGCTTATTTTATCATTCTAACGATGCCACGTAACTTAACTTGCCAATGGCCGTCAAAAAGAACAAGTTGCTGATAAAATTTTGAAGCCTCTATTTTATTATGCACAAGGTTTACTTTAAATGTTTATTAAATCCGGAGCGCGTTAAAAATTAAGATGGAAAACATGGTATACACTTATAGTAAAATCGCAGGCGCAGCACTTTTTCACTTTTCACTTCTTTTTCTTCTTCTAATGAAAACTTGCATTGCGAGCAGATCGCCATTAAATGTTGCTGTGATAAGTTTTATTTTCTTTGTGTCATTTGTTTTGGATTTCTTTAAAGCTTATACATAAAAACAGTACAAAAAGAGTTCTCAAAAAGCGGGCATATATTTAATTGAGAATGTTTTAGATATCTAGTACGCGTTAAAGCGTTAACCCACTCTCTCTTGTAGGTTTAACAAGTTTAAAATTCTTAACTGAGGGTTGTCTCACACCTATTGTGTTAGCTAATGCTTCTATGAGAACGTAGAACCGGCTAAACTAATAGCTGAGGGTGAATTAACTCCCTTCTAAGTACTTCTAACCCTTAAGTAATACTGTTGTATAGGCTTCCTGACACCTTTACCTGTAAAAACTGGGGCCTGATTCGTAGATACAAGGGTGGTATAGAGTCCTCTACCAACCTACTACAGGTATTCTTAACACTCTTAATTCTCAAATGAGAGCATTATAACAGTGATATGTAGGCTATTTTGACGCTGTCATGTTAGTTGGGTACCTTATCGACCCGAATAATAGTTTGCATTTCTATCGGGCGCAATAAATTATTTGCATATAAGATTCAAGTGATACGTCGTCATTCTGATAAATTGTGAAAAATTCAATTGATGATTTTCTAAGTGATTACCTTAAAAATAAGTATATTTTCATATTGTATGAAAATAAATCTGCTAGACAGACTTAGTGATATTAAGTTGTAAGTTGTTAAAATAAAACTTTCAAAAACGTGATTTTCTTTTATTTATTTATATATGTACAATATCTTACTTCTATTATTAAAATACTTTATCTACGTGCAATTAACATTGAATTAGAATCTACCCCATTTACGACTAATTTATAAACATTGAGGACTTGTTAACTCTATTTGATTGCAAAATAGGACTGGTAGGTGTACCTAATACTTTTCTACCTCCCACAGAAAGGTTAAAATATTTAAGTGTGTATGTCTGTATGTTTCCTCTTCACGCTTAAACCGCTGAACCGAACTAGATGAAATGTACTATAGAGATAGTCGTAAAAGAGGATATACCTACGTACGTAGGCTACTTTTGGCCGTGATATGAAAACATTTAGGGGCTAAAATTGGGGATCCAAGTTTATGGAAAATCTGACATTTGCGTGGGTGCCAGCAGTCGCAAGGACCCTCTAGTTGGTCATAATAACACAAAAAATTGTCTTGTCTAAATTTCCATTACCATTTCTGCCTTTTGCTTCTCTGCTTCAAGGAGCCGACGCTCTGTGCGCGCTGTAACTCCGCTTGTTGCTCTGCCTCCACCGTCTTGTCCGTCATCATGTCTAGTAATATCTCGAATTTGAGCCGCAACATGTTGTTCTCCTCTTCAAGTCTTTCTAGCTCCTTTTTGAGCTTTAGGTTGTCTTTGTGCGTTGCGCCTGCTTTTCCTGACGCTGTAAACGTAATATATAAATAAGGTATTCCAATATCAAAATAATGTTACATTGCAGCGATTATTAAAAAAACCCTGTGCGATACATAAAACGGTTGATTCTGCTGCTCATATACATTTTTTTTATATGGTCATGTATGGGGAAGTGATTTCATGTTGGATCTTAACAATAATTTCTAGTAGGTGTTTGAGCAATAAAAAAACCCCTTATCGAATCAAGCACTTTTTTACATAGGTACCTATTGTGTACATACAAGTATTATATTACCAGTGGCGTGGCTATAAAGTTATACGTTGACCAAGTGGTCAAGCTAAATGACCATATTTATTCTATTCTAGATTATAATAATTGTAAATATATAGTATCAATTTACCTGGAATCCATTGCCCCTCTTCAAACGACACCTCGAAATCGCCCAATTTCAGGGTCAACGGACCCAAATCGAGCGACAACTCTCTCGACGCGTAATCGCTACCAAACTCGTTTTTTATCACAGAAGTGTCTTGTTTTCGAACCGGTATGCTTTTAGCAGAGAATTTGCTGCTGAATAAGGGCATTTTCACAGCTTTTCTGTAATAAATGCCTTATTGGTAAATAAACCTAAACAAACTGAATAGTTAGCTAGCAGACAACGCCAAATCAAAACAAACCGTTTCCATAGCGACGATGACAGATAGCGCACAGAGGCCATAACATAACCACAATAGAGTGCCATTTAACCGAGTAGGTAGGTTGTATACGTATTTTTTGGGGTGGGTACGGAACCAAAGGACTTGTAATTTATAATTAAGTGCTGCTTATCTACTAAAATAAAACAAAATGAAAGGATAGCAGTCTAAATGAAACACAGGTTAAGTTTAAAAATCTTTGTATAATACTGTTATTTGAGATAGATAAACATTTAAAAAGTAGTTTTGTTTTTGTTCAATAAAAAGTAAAAAATATGTATAAATAAATTAACAAAATATAAGAGTTTGTATACAACAATAAATAATGGAAACTTAAATATAACTTATTGTAATTATGTCTTGGCAAGAGGAATCGCAGTAAACTGCTATTATGTCTTCAATCTGAATATCATCACAGCTGGAACGATTAGAAATACTGATCCTATCGTGTAAGTAGTCGCGGCGCCCGAACACCAGTACACTGTAACAAAAACGAATTCATGTGACGTCAGTTAAAATAATAATGGCAAACGTTACTAAAATAAGTTTATAAATTAATAGAGCACTGGGCTTAATTTGAATGTGCCCTGTCTAAGATTAAATTCAAGTTTCCTCTCTCTCTTTGTCTGCCAAACAAACGAAAAACGAGACTACAATAATTTAGAAACGTCAGACTAAACAGCTGTTTGTTGCTAAGGAAATTAGAGAATCAATAGACCACAGTGAGTTATACGAAAATACGTAGAAACTTGTAAAAACGCGTAAGAAATCACACCACTTAATTTGACGTTTCTAAATTATTGTAGTCTGTTTTTCAATGCTTGTCCAACCAAAATTGTAAACAATCTTGACATTCCTCTTTAACGAAATTATTCATTTAAAAATAAGATAGACACAAAAATTACATCCTAATACGGTAGTTTATCGTTTAATTTAATCAGCTTTTTAAAGCTAATACAAAATATATTTTTTCACCAGTATTAGTATTAAAAGTCATAAAAAGATTGTTTACCATGTTTGACACGCAAAGAAAAACGGACTTTAGTCTGGCTCTTTTCGTTTGTTTGGCAGACAAAGAGAGAGACTGAACTTAAATTTAATCTTAGCCAGGGTACATTGGAATCGAGTCCACTGTTTCTCTCTAAACTCTGCGTGTCAAATAGTTCTGCTCACTTTGCTCACAGACCCGGTCTGTTATTTGACACAGATTATTAAACATGATTTATTCTTACATTTTCGATAGTGAAAGGACGTTATTTTATAATTTTATGCGCGTGCGCGAGTCTTCGCAGCGTAGCACTGCGCTGCAGCGCTGCTCTCCCATAAGTGTGAATCGAGTCTAATAGTTGGTCTTCTGCAAGTGTGAATCGTACTTAAGGCGAAATATGCTCGATACCTTGCAAATGTATGAAAAGCTCAGTGCGGAAGAAGTGCATTGAAAAAATTCAGGGGAGAATCCGCTTACTGTGGCCAAGTGTTCGAGTGTATGAAGTGGAAAACGCCCGGTCGGATGTCCTAGATATCGCCGGATAGATGAAGAAGAGAACTTGCGTGAGCTCCAAATAGTAGATTGGAAAGAGATTGCGCAGGATCAGAAAGACTGGGATCTTCTTGTGTCGGCCAAGATCCACTTTGGACCTTTGAATGTGGCCGAGTGTACGCGCGTGGCGCAGC
This sequence comes from Pyrausta nigrata, assembly GCA_949316185.1. NCBI lineage: Eukaryota > Metazoa > Arthropoda > Insecta > Lepidoptera > Crambidae > Pyrausta > Pyrausta nigrata. Next base: position 13,258,839 of record OX438943.1, read on the forward strand.
TTTTGGCTCGAACGCGTTCAAATGAACGCTCGGTTTGCGCCGACGCTAGACAAAATTTATGGAAAATCTTGTCCGCTGCTTGTGGTCACGTCTAGATGTTCATTATGCATATACTAGTCAAAGTACGTATCGGCTACGGCGACTAGTAATCCGCGCGAGCGCAGGCTGCCCAGTGCCGTCAGCGACGTCATGCACGACACCGCGAAAACGCAGGCTGAACGCATTGGTTTTGGCCTAAGATTTAAGGCTCCGCGCAGACGAGACATCAATCGCAGGCTCTAGTGGCTTGGCCACTTAGCCACTCTTTCTGGCTGAACTCCGTTCAGCGATGTGTGTTTGGTAGGGAGAAATAAGTTAGGCAGAAACAACCGAGAGTGCGCGCGATGCGAGCGTCAAAACGCGGCCACTAGTAGCGAGCTCGCCCGCAGCTAGTGGTCGCGTCTAGTGGCTTACCGCACAGATGAGCCACCGACCACAAACACCGGTGGCTAGCGACAAGCTGTTTACATTATTTCTAATACGTTGCCGCACACCTGAAGCGAGTGGCGAGAATTGGCCATTTTGTCAAAACATCTGTGAGTGTCAATTGCAGCGGACACAGGTCACTTTCTTCTGCGTGGGACCAAAGGGCGTGGCACGTTAAAGCCACCAAGTGGCGGCGGTCGGTGGTCCATCTGGGCGAAGTCTTAATGTGCGAAGGCTATACTAGTCGGTGTACTCACTCGCGGCGGCGACGAGCGGGCCCGCGGCGCGCGCTAGTGCCCCGAGCGAGCGCAGGCTGCCCAGCGCCGCGCCTCGAGCGTCCGCCGGCGCCTGCCCTGCCGCCAGCGACGTCATGCACGACACAGCGAACGCCGTCGCTGCAACATTACATTAGCGGGTTATTTATTGTTAATATAAAATAAGATATACAGGTTGACCCGTTAATGAAGGAAAATCCTTTAGGTACAGATTAGTTACATCATGTTCTACTTTAAGCCATATTTTTTTTTCAAGTAAAAGTGTTGCCATTTTTGAGATTTTGGTTTTGAGTTTTTAATATTTTTGGGAGCATTACTAACATTTTAAGTAAAAAGTTACCATCGATTTTGGTGTTTGGAATATCAAGAAGAATTTTAGAAGTAAGCATACAACAATTAAATACAAATATCTCGAAAATGGTGTCATTTTTACTTAATTTTTTTTTGTATATAATAAGTAGGGCATGATGTTACTAATCTGTACTCAAAGGATTATCCTTCGTTAACGGAACACCCTGTATATTCTTTATTGCACACCACACAGAGACATTTACACAAATATTCAAAAAGAACCGTACAAATTAAGGCGGTCTTTTTGCTAAAAGCAATTTCTAACAACAATAGTATTTTTCAAGAGGAACATTTTTAAAGAAATGAATAAAAAAAAACATTGACAAAATACATTAAGGCGAAGTATGCTCGCAATCGTCTTGCAATTTCTTAGAAGCTCAGTCCGACCGCGCTAAAAGAGTTCAGTGTTGTGATAAAAATTAAATCTTGAGAGTTTCAAACTTAGGTTAACACAAAACCAAACTGGACATCCATCGTTAAGATCTCGAAACATGATTATAGTCGGACAAGTTCGCGTCGTGCGCGACCTCTGGTGACCGCAGCAAGGTCGAGCACGAGCATAAAAAATTATAAACTGAACGGTCACCATCTTCATTATAAAGGTACATGTCCGATAATGACCGCAGACTACAGATTGAGATTCATAAAAAAACCAGCGACTGCAATCTCGAACAGTATCTACGGCCTGTGGTTACAGTCATAGAGTATAGGTTATTTAGTTAGAATAGTTACAGTATACCAGTCTACGGTGACTTGTACCATAAATTATTAATGTTACAAGCTAAATTTGCTCGAGTGCCACAAGTACTTACGCCACATTATACCTACGATAGGATCAGTAATTCTCATTTCTCAATTTCATAACCAATGGGAAATGCAACAATCGAACCTGCGCCTTTTGCATATCGGGCGAGTAAATGCTTATTTATCACAAATACTAGACTAACACAAGATTGTAAATTGATGCAATTATTTTTGCTACAAAATGAAAGTTTTTAGAAATACTTAAATGCGTAGCGAATTAGAATAAATTGAAATGTTTTTCAATTCCTTAACAGTAGGTATAGTTAAATACATTAACGTTTTAGATAAGGTATATTATTTGAGTACATACACTTGAAAACGATACTTTTATCTGTTTTGAATTGACTTTAAATACGTCACCTCACGAATACTTTTAAAGTAAATTTTAAATTCACGGCTTATCTATTTCAAGGATGTTCTTCAGACGGTATGTTACAAAAATGTTTGTTCAGATGTTTAGCAATGAGAAATACCTACTTCATGTGTTATTTACCACGCCAGTCTAAATAGCGCTTATTATTTAATTCTTACCGCCGTGGGGTACCCTTTCTAACTAACTCTACCTACAATACTTAAATAGAACTTACATACTATTGCAAATTTGACGAGACCACGCCTCATGCAATCGATCAGCTTAAAACTTAAAAACTACCTAGATATGAGTGGGCTGGGCTACTAAGCTGCCGTCTTTCATTAAGAAAATTCGTTATTTAAAAAACTAGTGGACCGCCTTCCTGGCCTGCTAGGGGTAGGGCGTAGGGATAAGATGAGAAAGGGGATCGTAAAAGATGCGGGCGGCGGGCGCTTTTAGCGTGATTTGATTTTGACAAGAATTCGCCTGTCCGCAGCCCAGTCAAATTCAAATGTGTTTATTGCTATTATGAGTACATTCCTTATAAATAAAATGGTTCAGGTCTTATCAAACCATGCGGAGTTCCACAGGGAAGTATTTTAGGACCATTATTGTTTTTATTGTTTATTATTGATTTACCAAATGCAACCGGACAAAAGTGTTTTATGTTTGCAGACGACACCATAGTCGTTATAAAGTGTGATGAGGTAGAAGCATTTAATGACATTGTTAACGAGACTTTACGAAATTTAATTAATTGGCTTCACTTAAATAATCTTAAAATAAATTTACAGAAGACAAAATACATCCAGTTTTGTACCTACAAAGCAAATTCAATAACTGTTTTACCCAACTACGGTGGTAAAAATGTTGAAATTGTTAATGAAGCTAATTTCGATTTACTCTGGACAAACATTGTGACTTGTGTCATCCATTGAAACCGCTATACCTGCCTTTCATGGCTATGTATCATCATTATTAAGTTACGGCACTATATTATGGAGAGCTTCAGCTGATGTAAAGCGGGCTTTTATAGCCCAGAAGAAATGTATTAGAGCTATTATTTTGCAAAGTACATTCCCTTGAAACTTGTAAAAAAACCCTTTTCAAACAGCTTGGAATCCTACCGCTACCATGCCTATACATAAAGCAATTGTGTATTTTTGTACGACAACACTCCCATAATTTTGTCACAAGAGAGGAATACAAAAATAAGCCCACTAGACATAAGGAAAAGATCATGTTACCTATAATAAGACTACAACTATACAGACGAAGTTGTTAATGCATGGCTATAAAAATTTATAATAAATTGCATTTAAGTTTTAAATCTTTACCATTACCATTATTTAAACGAAACTTACACTCATGGCTATTGAACAAATGTTTTTATTCAATCCACGAGTATTTAGATGACCAAGATAATAAGTTATGACAGACGTATTTGTGACTATTCTGTTTGAATTTGACATGTGAATAATACTGTATACTGACATAAATATAATGATTAATGACATTATGGCATGATTTGACTAACCTTTTCTCATTGTGCGTTATTTTAGAATACTTATCACTTTATTTTAATGATAGCCTAAAATGTACCTTACCTAAGTTCCAACATGACCTAATAAGTCAAACGTGAGCACATAATTTTACTATAACACCATTGAACCACCATGTTAAAGCAAATAAATATTTCTGATTTCTGAATGGAGCTTTAAATATTGATAAGGACCGTTTCGGGTGTTGCAATTTTTAGGAAACTAGGTAACTATGTACACTCAAAATACTCAAAATTAATATTACTACTTAAATTTGCTAACACATATCATTATTTTATTTTTAACTCTTTTACAGTTCCTGTTCTCGTTCGGTTTCCTCTGCACCCTTATACCCACAAGTGAGGCTTAAATAAAGCAGTTTACATAATAGCAATAACGTAATTCACAATGCTACAACAATAAAGCATTTCTAACACCATCCTATTTGTAGCATTCAAACTTGGAACCAATTCTGAAATAGGAAGAAGTCATTGAAGTTAGGAACGTGTTATTAGTGCTTTACGAACAAATCAGATGTTATTTACAATACTTAGGCCCACTTGTGCACGTCCACATTTCGCACTTTTTCAAGACCTATTATTTAAGTTAAAAGCTGACTTGCACATGTATTAGATGTGTTGTACGGATTAGCTAATCCGAACTGACGCAAGTGGGCTTTCAACTCAGATAATAGGCCTTGAACAAATCCAGATTAGCTAATACGGACGTGCGCTAGTGGGCCTTAGGTTCCTAACTCCCTAATTAGGAAATAGGGTAGTGTATTATGTGCAAAAAGAAGAACATAACTCACATATCGCGAACAGCACTAGCCCGAGCCAAAGCCAGGTGACGGGCGCGAGTGCCGGCGGGTCAGGCAACGCCGCGAGCGCCACGCACAGGAAGGACACTGGCGTGAGGGCCAAAGCCGCCCGCGCTGCCTTCTCGGCCCCGGCGGCGCCCAGCCGGCGAGCTGCGCCACCTTGCAGTACCGCCATTATTACCCCTGGCAGGTAAAATATTTGATTAGTCGCTGTCCAGTTAAATTAAAATTAAAGGAGGTTTGGTGCATCGCGTGCCAAATTAAATTTGTCTGACACCGTGTTTAATTAAACATTTGGATGCAGTCTCACCTGATGGTAAGCGACAATACGGCTGAGCATAGTGAGCATGGCATGGGTCATTCATTCATGTCATGTCTGACTATTATCAATTTATTGTTGTGCATAGTGATAATAATAAATCTTAATCATTATGAGATTACATTAGAGATGCTGAGTGTGGGCAAGCTCAGAACAAGGCTCAGATCAAGGAACCATTTTTGACATGTTGGAAGATGAGATACTGGTCTCCTCTCCTGCTCCCAGATAAGACTCACAAAAATCCTCTGGCGACTGATTGCGGACATCAAGGGAAGACAAAAAAATTATGAGATCACATTTTGACCAGATATTGTAAGATTATAGAGAGTAAAGTTTATGAATAGGTATACGAAGTCAGTATTGGTCCTATCTACTACATACCATTGCTTTATTACGATAGATTGAAATAGTTACAGACTTACCTATAACTAAAAACATTTTCCCTTGTTGCATGGCGGTATACCCAAATGTGTGGTGAGTGAGAAACGTTATAGTAAACTCAAGGCCTGAATACAGAAACAAATAAAGGAAGTAGATGAGCCCCAATTTGTTCAATACTTTGTTTTGATGTTGCGATAGGTTTTTGACGGCCGTAAACTTTAGCAGGTGCCAAGGAGATACATAGTCCACTGTCTTAGAAAGAGTGAATGAGAGAGGTGCTCTTTTTTCCTGAAAAATAAATAGATATATCAAAAAATAAACATAGACTAACTACTGAATTATTATATTCATGCAGTGCAGATTTTTAAGACCCCAAAGCAAAGGAGCCACAATGAATTATAAAAAAACATAGAATCAATTATATTGCTAAAATTACCTTAGATAATGTCTCAGGTATACAAAATGCGACCAACGCAACATTCGCCAAAGACAGCCCTAAGGCATAGTACGCAGGGCGCTCCCCCCACGGCCCAGAAGAGTCATCTCTTGTTTTCGAGAACCAAGCTCCTGCCAGTGGACCCACAATGAAACCCACTGAGAATGCCAAACCTATCAGTGCCTGTAAAAAAAGCAACCATTGAAAGACAGAAAAGAGATTTATTTATAAACAAGCTGTTGCTATATGATAAAAAAGACTCATCTCAATTGATCACCATTCAGTAATCCACTTGACCTCTTAAACCTATTCTTTTGAAATGAAACAGTCTACTAGGGAGTGTGCAACAGACTTCATGTTTAAAATCCTCATTATTGGTATTTCATTTCCCACAAGTACATAAATTGTAATAGGTGTGATATGGCTATTATGTATTGTATTACTGCTTAGTAGTAAAATAATTAATTTTAATGATCCCAATAATGAGGAAATGTCCACATAGATATTATTTTATAAGTGATATAAATAAAGATGTCTGTATAGTTTATAGTAATAGTTTATATACATACAACCAATATCAACTGTGCTCACTCAAAGATAAGCATAGGTGCTATAATCATAGCAATTGATAACCCAAATATTTGGAAGGTGTCACACTCTGACATGAGCATGAGCTTATGAGCATACAATCTATTGATACCAGTAAGACAGGAGATAACATTTTAAATAAATAGTATTTACTTTGATTGATATTTTATTATGATTTTCTGATATTAAGTAGAGATTATGAAATATCATTACTTTATTCACTTATTAGTTCCGTGAAGCCTTCCGTTGAAGAGAAAAGAAAAATGTTCTTACCATTCCTCTGGCTCTTGTCTTCTCATTAGAAGCATCTGTGACTATGGCCATGCTCAGACTGACATTAGCTTTGCTCAGACCACCAATCACACGGGCCAGGACAAATAAGCTGAATGTGCTTGCTCTGCTCCATAACCCATGAGATAGAGCAATACCAGTCTGTAATGAATGATAAATATGAAAAAGTGAATTAAACCCTTTAAAACTTAGAACTCAAGGTCAGGAATGTGTGTTTATCTTAGATCATGTAGGTGTTAAGCAATACTGTACATAATTCCTAAGTTTAAAATACCTATTACGTACCAAAACTACCTACCTATTTACTGCTTTATCAAGGTAAATCATTTAATTGGTATTTAATTGAGTAATTTAGTGAAAACAGCGGAAGGATACTGAACAAACAGTAACCTTGAATACAAAATACTACACCACTTGAGTAAATGATAAAATAACCATCTACATTTAAAATGAAGTCATCTTGGTAGCATGAATCAATTAGGCAGAATAAATTAAAACAAATTCAGTAACAATATCTAAAACCTGTTTATTTGAATCAAAATTAGTTTGTAGATCACATATTTGACAAGATTGATTAATAGTTTTTATATTTTTAATACTTACAGTGTTCCTTCTTATTTATATAAGTTTAAATAAGAAACCAAAAATTCGCACATGGGTAGGATTTGAACCCACATCTTTTGGCTTAGCAAAAGGATGTGGTTTTTTATTTAAACTTATATAAAGATTAATTAAATTAAAAATTCCACTCACCAAACATAATAACAACATGGGCTTTCTACCATATGCATCTGACAAGCTTCCTACAATTGGGCTTGTTAAAAACTGTAGGAAACTGTACAGAGATCCTAAAGCACCTCCGAACAAAACAGAGGCAAACCGGTCGGGAGCACCCGTCAATCTTTGGAAGCCCTGCACTGCTCTAAGAAGTGATGAATACAAGCTGTTTCCGTGACCTTCTTCTTTATTATAATAGTCCATCAGAGACGGCAAAAGTGGCAAAATCATGGTGAATGCCAGCAAATCCAGTAGTAAGGATAAAAACACTAGACCGATAATACGACTGTTCGTCCGATCTTTATTATTATTATTATTTTTCTCTATCTTATCTTGATGTTTTAGATCTGCTTTAACTACCAAAGTATTCTCCTTTCTATTCCGCAGCACTCCATTGGGTTCTTGATAGCTCTGTAATACAAAATTAGTATAAAATATAGTTTTTAAAAATACGCGACCTACAAATAAACGTTCTTCTATAATGAATTGGAATTCTATTTAAAACATACCATATTTTGTTTATCCAAGAGATATAATTAAAAGATAAAATATTCTGCGGATAAATAATCCATGGAAGTCTATAAAATGATGTAGATATAAAATAATATTGAGGTAATTTTCGAAACTTTCACTTTTCGTCACAACTTCAGTTGAAATGAAAATTCGACATTGACAATGATAGGGATAAAAATTGGTGTAGTCTATGGTTGTACTGACGTTTTGTTTTTTTCAACGATGGTCGCTATAAAAATTATAGATTGGACATGTGCTGCTAGAATCCGAAAAAAAATGGATTATAGCCTGACCAGGAATATATGGGACCTGAATAGCGATGGGCAAGGGAAAGAAAAAATTGGGATGGAAAAGAAAAATACGGGAAAATATGGGAAAAAACGGAAAGATTGGGAAATATTCCAATTCGGCGGGAAAATACTCAAAAGTGGACTTAAATTAATAAAATGCGAGAATTTAGCTATTTTGACAATGGTTTTACGCCTGTAGCACACCTTCACATAAAACCATAACAACGGGACCACGCTAGTTTTGCCTGTTTGTCAGTTTTATTACACCAAACGTAAACTGCGTGTTCTAATGCTTAGAGTTTTCTGAGTCTCTCTTTCTTTGAGATTCGACGATCCTGTAGTATACTTCCTACTACTGTGCCCACGATGTCGCGAAGGGGTGCAGAAATGTAGACGTTTGAGAATCTTGACATAAAGAAACACGGTCATAGTAAAATCTCTACATTAGAAACGACAGTTTGGCTTCTGCTAAGTTTGAAGATTTAAGATAAGTGATAATAAAGTTTAATCTTCGTTATTAAAAACAAGAAATTCAGAAAAATAAACACAGGTGTCCAAATCTATGTTTTTGAACTTACAATTTACTTCTTTTTGATCAGATACCTAAGTTTCTTCTAAGGAGTAGGAAGTTAAATGAAATCGACCGATTTCGCCTAGTGGCTGATCTTTTAGTAAATGTAAGTACCTAAATTGTAAGTTCAAAAGAGATGACATTAAATTAGTATTACGCGATTTGTCCGCAGTTGGAATTAAGTTTTTGAACTTGATATCAAATCAGATACTTTGTAATATCTTATTCATTTTTGAATGTGTCTTAAAATAAAATGAGCAGTTTTCGAGTTTACAAGCAAAAAAATTCAAAACCTCAAAAAAAATCGAAACTCAAAACCTCGAACGGCGACATAGTCACCTCAATTCCAGAGATTCTCGCCGAAGTTGAAGGCTTCTAGGGCCAACTATATACCTCGCATGTCTCGAAGCCTCCTCCCGATGCGACTGACCCAAGAAACACGCTGACACACCACTACAATAAAGACCTCCCAAATGTGGACGAACACGAAGTTGCGGGGGCTCTCAAACAGCTTAGCAATGAGAAGGCTCCCGGTGAAGACGGCATTACATCCGAGCTCCTGAAGGCAGGAGGACCTCCAGTCATCAAGGAGCTCGTGAGAATCTTCAATGCCGTCATTGCAAATGGGACTACCCCAAAGGCGTGGAGTAGAAGCGTTGTGGCGCTGTTTTTAAGAAAGGCGACAAGTCGCTCTTGAAAACTTACAGGCCAATCGCGCTCCTGAGTCACGTCTTCAAGCTGTTCTCGAGAGTCCTCACAAATCGTCTCGCCGCAAGATGCGACGCATTCCAGCCAATGGAACAGGCCGGGTTTCGTAAAGGCTACAGTACCGTAGATCACATCCACACAGTCAGGCAGGTTATACAGAAGTCCGAAGAGTATAACCAGCCATTGTGTCTAGCTTTTGTGGACTACGAAAAAGCCTTCCTAAACCTGGGCTGTTCTGGAATCCTTCCAGCGATGCCAAGTCGACTGGCGGTATGTGGAGGTGCTGACAGGCCTGTACGATATGGCAACGATGTCCGTCCAAGTCTAAGGTCACAAGACAAGATCCATCCATCTGCTCAGAGGTGTGAGACAGGGGGACGTTATTTCCCCGAAACTGTTCTCAAGTGCATTGGAGGATGTCTTCAAAACTCTTGACTTCTTGGAACTTGGACAAGACTAAGGTCATTTTTAACGAACATATTGTCCCGGAACCGATAGCAGTCAGTGGCGAGACGCTCGATGTTGTCCAGGAATACGTCTACCTCAGGCAAGTGTTGCAACTGGGTAAAGACAACTTCGAGCGCGAAATCGCCAGAAGGGTGCAGCTAGGTTGGGCAGCATTTAGGAAGTTGCGTCACATCTTCTCGTCACCACTACCGCAATGCCTGAAGAGCAGGGTATATAACCAGTGCGTCCTACCTGTCATGACCTACGGGGCCGAGACGTGGAACTTGACAGTTAAGCTGGCCCACCGACTGCATGTCACCCAGCGAGCTATGGAACGGTCTATGCTGGGGATCTCGCTAAGGGATAGAATCCGAAACGAGATCATTCGCCAAGAGACGAAAGTCATAGATATCGTTCAGAGGTGCAGTAAGCTGAAGTGGCCATGGGCTGGTCATGTCTGCCGCAGAACCGACGGGCTTTGGAGTAGGAAGGAACCTTCCTACTCCAAAGCCCAATGGAGACCACGTCTCGGGAAACGTAGTGGTGGACGCCCCCCTGCTAGGTGGACCAATGACCTGAGGAAGGTGGCCGGTGGTGGTTGGAGGCGAGAAGCGGAGGACCGTGAAAATTGGCGCCGTCTTGGAGAGGCCTATGTCCAGTGGACTGCAATAGGCTGATATGATGAAGCAAAAAAAATATAAACAAAAGAGGCGCCTTTCTTTCACTCTCCCGCTGATAGCTCACTTACCACACTCGTGACTTTAAGTATGTTCACCTAGACACTTTGAAGAAAACAAACCTACACGTTTTATTTTTCTAATTTTTTCGTTTTAAATAACGAAGATTTAACTTTATTATCACTTGCAGAAACCAACATGCCGTTTCTAATGCAGTGAATTTACTATGACCCTGTCATTATGTCAAGATTTCTCCAATCCTTCTCAAACGTCTACATTTCTGCACCCATCCGCCACATCGTGGGCACAGTAGTAGGAAGTATACTACAAGATCGTCGAATCTCAAAGAAGGAGAGACTCAGATGAATCTCAGCATTAGAACATGCTGTTTACGTTTGGTGTAATAAAACTGACAAACAGGCAAAACTAGCGTGGTCCCGCTGTTATGGTTTTATGTAAAGGTGTGCTACAAACGTAAAACCATGGTCAAAATAGCTAAATTCTCGCATATTATTAATTTAAGTGCACTTTTGAGTATTTTCCCTATTTTCCCGAAGAATCGGAAATATTCCGCATACTTTCCCCGAAAATGGAAATAAACCCAACAGTTGGAAATATTCCGGGGAGTAAACCCAACGCTAGACCTGAATTAAGAGCGCTTCGAATCCACTTTATATGACAACACTCGGTACAATCATACCAGCGTAGATTGGCAACTAAACATAAAAACATATTTTTATATGTTTACATTCCTGTATTTTTTTAGGCCTGTTGCTTAATAATAACAGATTCTACGATAAAATAATATGACAGAATACTCGCAAATTAAGTAATTCAGTAACTCTTTGTAATATTGGCCTTGAATTTTGGACCAAAACGTCAATTATTTTTGGAAAACCACTAACGGGTAAAAGAAACATTAATCCATTGTTTCTCTCAATGAAATTATTTATAATGTTATCATAATTTTATATAATGTATAGAAAATCTTGGACAACTCTACGAACTATTTTTGTTGTAATATCCAAGTAGGGGTGAAATAAAGAAAATAAAACTCAAAACCAGTATTTATTATAATAATTTTTCAAAATCGTCATTAAAATATTCTCCGTAGCCACCAGTAACCAATTTTCACTATTCGCACTATATGACGTACCAAAAATTCGTGACGACAACTATATCAGTAAATAATTTAAAGAAACCGTGGTGATCACATAGACTTTCTAGTAGAATAATACTACAACACATGTTAAACCACTTTTCTTTTACGAAAACTAATTACTTTTACTTTCTTTTTGAATAGTTCTCGGTATTTTTATCACATAAAAATTGCACTTGGTTGAAAATTAGATTACGCGTCCACATTGACACTAATATTATGACAACTGATGACATGTCAATGACGATTTAGGGTTTCTGTTGCCAGTAAAAGAAATTAGTTCCAGTTGTTTTCCGCAATATGGCGAGGTCCCATATATTCCTGGTCAGGCTATAAATACAGTTCAGTCAGACATCATCACACACACCATATTCTGAAGCTCAATTTTAACTACGAAATATTTATTTCATCTCGTATTCACTCACCATAGTTTTTATGAAATCGTTTTCACAAGGAGCCGTGTCTTTACCCCCACTTCGAATATCCTTGATAGTGATGGATGTTTATAAATGTATATAAGTATGTCTATTCGTTATCCTAGTCACCATAGCACAAGCTCACGCTTAGTTTGGTGCTAGGTTATTGGTGTGTTTGTTAAAACAATTTATTTATTTATAAACTGATCAACACACACTTAATTTTTTCAATCAAAAGTAGCGTATATTTTGAATCGATTTTTAGTTGTGTTGTAAAATACTGAAGAAAAGTGAAACACAAGACTGAAGATTTGGCTGTTTAAACTTGATTCTTTGCTTACCCTGAATAGGTGAATTAAACTAAATAAAATGTCTATGATAAACGACGCCATTTTGAGTGTGGTATTTTGGTTGGTTCTTGAAATATTATAAAATTCACTTCTCTAGCGTTAAAGAGTTTTAGAAATGGGTGAAGATAAAGGTTAATTGAGAAATCTATCAAGAAATCAAATAATTAATAGCATTGGGCTAGAATTACTATGGATTTTTGCGTTTTTAGATCGCCGACGCAGATCACGTTCAAGGGAAAGGCGGCGTTCTAGATCTCGATCAAGAGAGCGCAGAGAAAAGAGAAGGAGCAGATCCAGATCGCCTAATAGTAATAATAAGAGATCTCGTCGCCGCAAGCCTTCTTTGTATTGGGATGTCCCCCCACCTGGCTTTGAACACATTACGCCGTTACAGTATAAAGCAATGCAAGCGGCTGGCCAGATACCGGCGAATATCGTTGCTGACACGCCTCAAGCAGCCGTGCCCGTGGTCGGCTCGACGATAACTCGGCAAGCTAGACGGTTATACGTGGGAAACATACCGTTTGGTGTAACTGAAGAAGAAACTATGGAGTTCTTCAACCAACAGATGCATCTTTCTGGCTTAGCTCAAGCGGCTGGCAATCCTGTTCTGGCTTGTCAGATAAATTTGGACAAAAACTTTGCATTCCTTGAATTTAGGTCTATTGACGAAACTACTCAAGCAATGGCTTTTGATGGCATTAACTTCAAAGGGCAAAGCTTGAAAATCCGAAGACCTCATGATTATCAGCCTATGCCTGGCACAGAAAACCCTGCCATAAATGTTCCAGGTAAAACCTCATTTCAATAATAATATAGTCTTCCTAGATTCACTGTACATATTCCAATAAATAATTCAATATTTAATTTATTACAGCGGGTGTTATAAGCACTGTAGTTCCAGATTCACCACATAAAATATTTATTGGGGGGCTTCCAAACTATCTCAATGAGGACCAAGTAAGTCAACTATTTTGTCTTCTAACACTGAAAAGTTGAACTGTGGAACATTAATTTATGTGACAATTTTTTACAATCATTTTATTTTCTACTGTGGGTAATTGAAAAAAAAATTCATGTTTCACAGCATAATGGCATGAATTCAAATTTATTTATCATATAGTAAAACATGGAATGTTTTTGTCTATGATAGTTGACAAATATTTGATGCCAACAGTTGTCTCAGAAATACTTAGACCAATTGAATAATCATTTCTCAGTGGTTTATTTACAATATTTTGCTGAAACTTGCTCAATAGATTGCTCTGATAATTATGAATTTTATATTTCAATGTTAAGTACAACAAAATAATTCTTTTGAAGTTCAACTATATTTCATTTAGGAACATTTTATGAAACTGGTTATGATTTTGCAAAATTATGTTTTCCAGGTCAGTACCCAGACTCCACATTGTTTTTATATAACCATGAGTAACATTCATTTATTTTTAATTTTTACGAACAAATTATAAGTTCACCTTTGTATATTTTATTTCTGCAAGTGACACATTTTTCAATATTATTACATTGTACAAAGGTAAGCTTTTTTTAATAAAAACCATTACATTTAGTTAGGAGTAGGCAGTTCCCATTAGGTAGCTTTAGCGTCCGCGACAATTACAGTGCGAGATTCAACAGTTGACACGGCTACGGTGGCGTCAGCAGTGAGCCGCGTTATATTTTGGTCCGTTTCAGGTATTTTCAGGTACCCATAGCGGGGACGAGCGTGCACGCACCACGCTCGATATTAACTGAAACAACTCACTGATATAGTTTGCTTTCTGCCCCTCCCTAGCTTAGATTTGGCACATTCACGGCCCGCGTGTCACTGTTGTCTCTCATTCTCACCTATACGTCTTGTACTTGAATGAGACGTCGGCACTCCAAGGCAAGTCTCCTCCATTCACATCTGAGTCTTAACATGCGGCTAGACAGGTCAGATAACATTCATTTATAATGTTTACTGGAAACACCTAGCAAATATCTTATGGGAACAAAGAGAATTAAGAGTAACAAACAAAATGTGTAAAATCAACATAACAAACAAAACTATAGTATCTTATGTAATTATTTCACCTCCTACGTGAATTTCTTGTGTGCTTATTCTTTTATGTGTAAAACAGGTAAAGGAACTTCTGATGTCATTCGGGCAACTCCGAGCTTTCAATTTGGTAAAGGACTCATCTACTGGTCTGAGCAAGGGATATGCCTTTGCTGAATATGTTGACATTTCAATGACTGACCAGGTAAGGTTACTACATAATTCATTAGCCCATACATCAATCAATAGGAGGATTAATTTTCATGCTTTTCTTGTAGGCGATTGCAGGCCTGAATGGCATGCAACTTGGAGACAAGAAGCTCATTGTACAGCGAGCCAGTATTGGAGCAAAGAATTCTACTCTAGGTATGTAACACAATTGTAGTACTAAGGCTCCGCGTAGATGGGCCACCGACCACAGCCACCAGTGGTTGTCAGGCGCCACGTCATTTAGACCTTCGCAAACGAAGGTGGTTGGTGGTAGTTGTCTATTACCAATATCGTTTGCCAGATGTTTTATTATTACTTTTATAACTTAAGCAATTTGTTTGCAAGTTTTTACGAAATTAAATTAAATATCGCTCACAAAAATTGTAAGCAATGAATTTTTGTGCGCGAAATATATTTTAATGACAGACATTTTGTCTAAAGCGTGTGGCAAGTGGTCGCCACCGGTGGCATGTCGCGGACATTAAGTCGCGAGTGGACGCCACAGTGCTAGTCGGCGGCCTATCTGCTCGGCTCTTAAGTCTAAGATTATTTGGTGTAATAATTGATGTCATAAATCTTAAAATCGAACGGGTGCAAGTATCAATGGTATTTGTTCGCAGCTATGACGGGCGCGGCGCCAGTGCAGCTGCAAGTGGCGGGGCTGACGCTGGCGGGCGCGGGGCCGCCCACCGAGGTGCTGTGCCTGCTCAACATGGTCACACCCGACGAGCTGCGCGACGAGGAGGAGTATGAGGACATCCTTGAAGACATTAAGTGAGTAGAAACAGAAGAATTTATATTTTCTTTTAACCCCTTGAGGATCATTAGACCGCCGGCGATCGCATAACAATTTATTCTTTTGTGTCTGGAAACTTGATCTCTGAATGATTAAGGACCCTTAAAGAGGTGCTTGTGGCGCAGTGGCGGCAGCGCTTTGGTAGTGATATCAAACGTACGGCGCGGTCGTGATTGGATGGGTGACCATTCCGACCATTTAAGTGACGTCCATGACAAGCATCTCAGTGCTTCGGAAGGCACGTTAAGCAGTTGGTCCCGGTTAATATCTGTTGATATTAGTCGTTAAGCCTAGTCAGAGGGTCACTTGCCTTACAGACACCCCTCCACCAATCCGCACTGAGCTCGCGTGATCGATTATGGCTCGTACATCCTCATAGTTTAGGTGAGGCCTTTGCCCAGCAGTGGGATCCATGTGGGCTTTACTAGGACCCTTATAGGTCTAGTCCCTTCTTGCTGTAAAAAAACCACTTCTAAGTTAACGCAATCTAAAGATACCTACGGCTATTTTAGCCGTATTTTCAAATATTTCGCAGGGGAAGTCAAATTTCATGATTCTAGGAAGATCGTAGGTACAGCACAAGTACTTAACGGAATAAGTCCGACGACTAAAACCAAGAATTAGTGGTTAAATCGGAGAACCCTAGGTTCTGGAAACTGACTGGAGGACATCTGGACTAATTGTGTATCAATGTTGTGTTACAGGGAGGAGTGCAACAAATACGGATGCGTGCGCAGTATAGAGATCCCTCGACCCATTGAGGGTGTCGAAGTACCTGGCTGTGGAAAGGTTATTATTATCTAATCATCCCATTACTTTGTTTATGTGTACTCAAATACTATTGGCATAGAATGCTATAACTTTATTACATTTGCAGGTATTCGTCGAGTTTAACAGCATCGCAGATTGTCAAAAGGCGCAACAAACTCTGACCGGTCGTAAATTCAGCAACAGAGTCGTCGTCACCTCATACTTCGACCCTGACAAATATCACCGCAGAGAATTTTAACTTTAATTCATCTCCCTTTGGCTGCCTCCAAAGCCTTGTCATTTGTCATTGTCCCAATAATAAAATCTAGTGACGCGCTATTTTTAGTGAATACATTTTTATGTCTATCCATCTCTAATTATGATCGATGTAACAACTAAAAATAAAAGAAATGAATTACATTTTTAGGCAATTTTATTTACTAGATAAAAGATGACACTTATCAACTTTTGATATAAACATAAACAAAATAAAATACTGCTACCTACACATTTTTAGTCTCTTGATTTTATATTTCATTTGTTAGATTAGAATCTTTTTTCTTGGGGGGTCCTACAGTAAGCAGCTTATCAACATAATGGCACTAATTTATATTTCCTTATATTTTAAAATACTATAGGTATTAGTGTTATTAAACTTCGTTTTGTAGAGCTGGCTGATAAGTATTCAGGGTTCCCGTCTCAGAGGACAAGACTATTTTCCTCATGACTACATACAGCACACCGCCTACTAACAACATTCCGATTCCAGACAATAAACTAATCGCCCATGCAGGTACAGCATTTCCACCTGTAATGAAAAGTAGTTTTTATATTAATCAGGTTGCATGAGCAAAAGTTTGTAGGTTTCCGTAGCTGAATGGCAAAAAAACGGAACCCTTACAGTTTCGTCAAGTCTGTCTGTCTGTCCGTCCGTCCGTATGTCGCAGCCACTTTATTCTGAAACTATTATCATTACACAGTTGAAACTTGGCAGGTAGATGTATCCTCTTAACCGCTTTACGATTCTCATACAAAAAATAATGATATTTAAGGGATATTTTCCCATACATGAAACTAAAACAAAAAATGTTTTTTAGTCAAACCTATGCGTGTCTGTGGATGGAAAGGTCTTTTAAAATGACATCGAGGTTTCTAAAAACATTTTCTCAAGTCTAACATTTGAGAGATAGACGCTTCCAAAGTGGTAAAATGGGCGTCCCCCCCATCTAACTTTTAACCTAAGCAAGTGTTAATTTAAAAAAAAAAAACATGTAGATCGTAACAAATTCTTTCAATGAAAATTGGTTTGAACGAGATCAAACTAGTAGTTTTGAGATATAGCACATTTTCAACAACCACAAACATAACTTTGTTCTTCATACAAACACTATGAAAAACAAAGTTATATTTGCTGTCAACAAAATATTGTGGTATTTTTGGCTAAGTGGAAGTAAGTAGATCGTAATTCAGTTAAAGTGTGCCAACTGTGGCTGGAACCATTAGTGCGAGAGTCCGATTCGCACTTGTCCCGTTTTTTATATTGGTCAGAGGTTTAAAAAAAGTAGGTTAAGCAAATACTTACTGTAATATGTGCGTGTCATCACACGCCTTCCTCTAAGAATTCTTCTTCTCGCTTCAGTTTCTTGTGTGAGAGCACTGAGAACGACTGCAGACAAAGAATATCGAAATTAGTTACCTACATTTACTATAGTCAAAAATCTTTAGTACATCCAACCTGTTATTTTTCTTCGTTGCCCAGAGCGCTCCTGTCAGTAAAAAGTATTCTGAGGCCCACCTTAGGCCTTACGATTACGATGATAGCGACATATATTTTACCGTCTAATCATCACCAGGCCTGTGTAACTCCCCGCGTAGGTAGCAAAAACGTACCTACGCTCGGCGACCCCTTGGAAGGTGCTAAATCAAGTTGGGTGTCGCGAGCGAGCAACGAGACGCCAGCGCGTTTTATTCACCGGCGGGCGCACCGCACTAATGTGTGGTTTACGTTGCTGGCTGGACGAGCATGAATAAAGTGCTAGAAAGGTGCGCTAGATGGTGTAAGTAGCTTCTTGTAGCAGTCAACCCTATCGCGTCGTTTGATAGTACGTCACTGAATAGGTATATTGTATTATGATTCATATTCCAAAGTTATAAGAATGAAATTATCTTGCAATGGATTTCAGTAGGTGTCTAAACGAGCATGTTTTTGACTCTGAGGCGAACTAAATCACACCATATCGTTGACGACATTGAGTAGATATTACTTTGAACTTCATAGCAAAGTCATACTTCTGTACGGAGTACTAGTACTTATTCTGTGTTTCTTTTTTATACAAAGGTACTCTGTGTTCTGTGTCATCACGCTCATTCGAGATGTGTTGCCGGCACTGTTCCAATTAGAGTCCAGTCCAGGGGTAACCGGTAGAGGCCGAATTTCGAATCTCTTCGGGAGATGTACCCTATTACTTATCCAAGAAATTGTGTCAAACGTTTTGCTCCATTACATGAGGAAGTTTACATAGATACTCGTTAGGTACACACTGGTACGTAAGCAAAACGGTTTAGGCCCACCCACTCCTACAGGAGGTGGGCAAAGAAACTTGTGTAGGTAAAGGTACTTATTCTTATCAGCATTAGTCAAGTATTTTACTGATGTACTCGCACACTCATTTGGACAAAGAAGGCTGACTGAGGTCATTGGCGATATTTTGAATACCTAGTGAGCTCGGTTCATTATCATCTGATGGGTACTTACCTAATATTGCGGCCAAATAAAACAGGAATGACCTCCTTGATGCCATTTTGACACTTTTTCACAAACCACTGTAATTAATAACTAAATTAAAGGACGCTTGATGACACACTAGCAGAGAGATAGGCGTGTTCTTTAGCACAGGCGCTTATCTTCAGGTAGATAAGATAAAAACACTAATACGCAGGTACTGTAGTATGTTTATAGGACAGTACTTATCTGCGAAACAAAAAACAAAGTTAAACGGATATGATGAGTCAATCCTTTTTTGGTTTCACATCAATACTAAGCACGGAAGATAGCACGTCATCGTACCTCTAATACTCGTATGCTAGCCTAGCCTTACCAAGATGCCGATCTCTTATTTATTATTTGAATTAGGACACAGGAAAAGGTACTACTTATTTAGTCAAACTTTATTGCACAACAAAATGTTGAACAAAAGGAGGACTTAACGCTAAATGCCATTTTCTAGCAGTCATACCTTTTGGGCTAAGCGGAAATGAAATGTGGGCGGTGCAAAGAACCTCTGTCAGTCAAAGGACATTGTACATTTAACTCTTAATCCATACTAATATTATAACACAGGGCCACTCTCAAGCTCGAAGACTACGACAGACTAGTTAACCAAAGAGTATACAGAGTCCCAACACCCGCCATCCGCACCACATTTTCGAGTCGTCATCCTCATTTACTACTACCATACACATACAATATTGTCTGCCAAAAAGTGAAAATTAAAACTTTCACAACACGCAAAGCTAAACAAGCGATCCAATCCTGGCTGTATAACCTTAACTACCTTCAGACAGAAAGCCTTCTAGAGATTATATCTTAGGCTTTTCACACAAACACGCACACACACAAAAAACGCGCACACACACACACACACAGAACACGCATCACACAGGCAAAGTTGCTTTTTTAAATATTTTGTACTTAGTATTATTATGGTATTATATTAACCCCAGAATGTAACTACCTACTGAAATAGTGTATAAAACTCTATGTATAATTTATTACAAAATAGTTTTTAAAATATGATTTAGCAAGTATTTAAATGCGCACTCAAGCAGAGTGTCAAATACCTAGAATTATTTATAGTTAAGTAAAGCTTAGTCCCTGCGATACAAGCATAGCTTAGTGCAGCGACTGCTATCAATCTATGTAATGAGACATTTTGTTTTTGGTAAATAAATACTTTTTACTTTTTTTTTACTTTTTACTAAATGCGAAAGTGTGTCTGTCTGTCTGTCTGTTACCTCTTGACGTTTAAACCACTGAACCGATTGAGAAAAAATTTGGTATGGAGACAGCTGTTCGAGACCCTCGAAAGGACATAGGCTACATTTTATTGCGATATAAAAACATTAAGGGGATGAAAGTTTATATGGAAAATCCAACTCTTGCGGGCGAAGTCGCGGGGGGGAACCACTAGGATTATTATAACGCTTCACATAGGTGTGCGTTAACGTTTATGGTGATAACTTACCTACTTAGATTGAAGATGTAATAAATCAATGCTTGAAGACATACGAGTTTATATAGGTTATTTATTTGAATTGATTAGCAATGGATACACTTACGAAACATTCAAGTAATTTATTGTATATAACTACATACTAATTTCCTAATACAAATTACCAATATGCTACTGTTCTTTAAATATATTTTTCAAGTCTGCATCAACTAAAACTTGAGCCGTAACTGAATCTGGATTTTGGGGTATAATTTTAGCTTTGGCGATTTCTTGTCTGTCGCTTTCGACCACTGCCGCAGCCTTTTCGACCAGCTCCTCTTCAGCGACTCCTTCGGACTTCAACTTTTCGTACTGCTTGAGAAGCCTTTTAGTTTGAGTTTCTCCTGTCGGGCTGAGCATATTCACAGCACTTAACCCGTAGCCATTGGTGTGAAATTTCCTATTAAAAGTAACAGGTGTTATATTTAAGTTAATATCATGTAGCAGTGCTAGAAAACGTCAGTTTTTCAACGAATAAGTCGGATACCTACGCTCTCACGATATCTTCCTGGTAGAGGATTTGTCTGATGGGTTTGATTTCGGGTTTAGGCCTTGCAAATTTAGGTTCAACAGCAGGTGGGAAGCTTCGATACACGTCGTACCACAACGGTCTGTCATCAGGCTTCATTGCACCATTTTTCAATAGACCTTCAACTCTGCAACAATTGTTATAACTTTTATTATGATAAAATAAACAGGTCCTTCTGGGCAGTACCTATGTTCTATTCTTTACGATGAGGTTTTGAGTAACTAGGTAATGCGTAAGTGGTAGGTTGGCGTGGGTGAGTCCCAATATTCGAAAGGACATACCTAGGTTCCTTTTTTTGTGGTGTGACTCGTGTCTAGGGACCACGAGCCACGAGTCAAAAACTTAACAGGGCTGTCACAACATAGCTTAATTTGTCTATACTTAAATGGGAGTTAAAAGTTGTCGCACAGACAATCTCAGAGAACGCTAAGCGCAACGCGCCAGTTTATAATAATGCGCCGTCTAACGATATAATAATGGCTATCGAACAATCTGCTGGGTGAAGTCAAGATGCAAATAAGCTTTGCTTCTTGGTTTTCTTTGGTTGAGGATTGTAGTTGCAGCCGCCGCCCGGTAAACTGTTTGGGAGTTTTGTTTCTTTTATAAAGAAATGTCCCCTAATTTTCCTACCTCATCTTTACCCAAGGTTGTCTGAAAGAAATTACATTTAACGATAAGATTGCCTACTGACATTGTATTTTTTTTTAAATCTTGTAAACTGATGAGTCCAATAAGAGTACTAATTATCTAGATAAAATATTTAACACAACAATAATAGATAGATCAATCAATACTATAGTCCGAAAGTTCATACGCGACTCTCCTGCGCCCCCGCAAGTCGTGCGGGGGTGAGCAAGCACTATTACTGCCATAGGAAATTTCCTTTCCCGCAGACGTCTAGCATGCCTCGCCCCCCGCACCTCTGGTAATCGCAGGAAGAATGCGTATGAACTTGTTAGACTAGTCGTACTTTAGGATGATGGTCTAATTACTAAAAGCAATTTCTTCTAGACAACCTACATGCAATATTTTACATTCCCTACATAGGTATTGTACAGGACTTAAATGGCAATACTTAAATTGTAAAAACCATAATCAAATAAAATGAATTTATTTTAAGGTAATCAGCATTGACATAGTCAATATTATTATAACATATAAACCAAGTTATCAAAATATTCAAATTAATGCTGATAAAAACATATTACAAATCATTTTGCATGGCATGAAAAATTGATCTTCGAAGTGCTTCCCATCCACTGCGTTTAGTTTCAGATATGAGTTTTTGCTGAAGTTTTTTGATATCTTCTTCAAGTTCATCTGCTAACTTATCAGTTTCAGCTCTGTGGTCATGGTCCATCTCTTCACATCTATCAAAATTATAAAATTAATAAGAATCTCAATAAAAAGTGTAAAAAGTATACAATTCAGTTGCAGTTAACTTACTCTTTTTTAAAAGACTTATGTATTTCATTCAATGCCTTTAATTTCTGCTTGTGTGCATTAGTAGCTTGTTGCATGCATTTTATAAGGGCCCCTGTTAGATGTTCTAATTTTTGTTCATTATCTTTCATAACATTATAATCAGCTTCCAACTGAGACAGAACTTCAGAAAGTGACTTGAGCAAGTTATCACTGCCTTGTTTCCTGAAATAACATAAAGTTAGTTACAGTTGCTTTGTATTTGCATAAAACATGTCAATTTTTTATATTGGTTATTACCTGGTTTCCAATTGATGGCTCATAACATCTAATAACTTTTGACGAGATTCTTTACATGTTTCCACACCTACTTCAGCCTTCTTTTTCTTTGCAGTAGCCTGGTACTGTCCAATCAATTTGGAAATATCCTCTTCTTCATTGGTTTCCGCTCTTTGACGTTTTTGAGATTTTTTAACTTTTGGGGAATCTTTCAAAAACGTGGATTCATTCATAAATTCACTGATTTCTTCAGCTACAAATTTTGAAGCCTTTCCACCTTTTTTGTAGTTAGACATTTTGAATAACGATATAATTTATAATGGAAGGGGCAATTACACCGTATCAAGAGTTTTTTTACTTTCGGGCCCTCCTGCTTGCTGCTTGAAACAAGTTTTTTCAGTTTCCCGCTAAATTGATAATCACCAATCAAGAATGAACGAACAAAGGAAGCAAAATAACATATTCCCGCGCACAATTGAGATAGATTATGTCTACAATTCCCGCGCAAATTAAGATAAATTTCACTTTTTTTTAATTTGTTGAATTCAAAAAAGGAATGCATAGGGAATTTTCAGTACTTGTAATTTAACTTAGGTACTTACCTCGTTAATATTGTTCCAATGCGCTCCAACCTACTGCTGGCCATAATAAAGGAATTTATTGATTATTTTCTAAATTCCTACTAAAAACGTAATATATTTTGTTGTTTTATCAATATTTTAGGTTATTTTTTTACGGCGAGATGACAGCTGACTAGAGTGACATTTGTTTTTTTATCATTCACCCGTTCTGCTAAGTCGGTAAAGGAACCATGTTATACAGCCAAGTTTGCAGTCAAAGATTGATTTTTCCCTTACCATAGCAATATAGGTATCTTAAGAAAGCTAGTGAAAAAATGAGTGTAAAGACCATTTCAAAAATATAATACGATTTGCAGTCGGGTTTTTTGTCTTTTAAAAAATAAGGCGTTTCTTGTTTAACCTATCGTCTGTCGGTGTTCAGGATCCTAAACACATACAGATGTATCCGTCGTATGTGTATCAACTCTTACTAATCTGTGATGTGTATGGATACGGATCTGAGCGTGACTACATCTGCCTACTTTTTTTCAATTTTAAGCCATTTTTCTATTAAGATAAGGTATACAAGTACATTTAAAATAAAATTGAATGAATGAGCTACTATAGTCAAGCATTACTTTAAAAAAAATCGACCTTATTGATATGAATCGACTTTCAAATTCATTCACCGACCGTTACGAGCACGGGAGTGATTTATGAAAGTAAAATATTTATATATTCTAATCGTCATAGCTTGCCTTTACTACAGAAATAGATTTCTAATAAGTTAATCTATTAGGAAAAGTAAAGTAAAATAAGAATGAAAATTCAATAATACTAAAAATAGTGCATTTTATTTGTGTGTGCAAATTACATCTGCTTCATTTTAATTGTCCAATATAAAAATATGTATACTTTTAACATAAACTGAACACGCGCGAAGCTCTTGAAACTCGCCACAGACGACGGGCTGTCATCTTCGCGGCGTTTCGCACAGACGATAGGTTAATAATAGCGAAAAAAAAACTAACCGTTATACTTAATATAAAATATTTATTATTAAAATAAATCTAGGTCACAGAACAAAATTCAAGTCATTCTTCTTAACATAAATATTATTCTCCATTTATTCAAAAATGTACACATTAACTAGGCTATTTACACGACATAGTGTTATATTTTATTTTAATCTTATTATATAAAACTGGATCTGTGCTATGATTGCGACCGATGTTTCCTGAAACACCGCTTATCAGCCTGTCGCGTAAGTATCTCTGATACAAAATTTCTGTGCTTAAACACTCGTAGTATGTCTTCTCGGGCTTCCTGTATTCCTTCGCATACGATTTTACTCCGTTGAATGTTACCCTGAGGAATTAAAATTTTAAATTGGTTATTTGTGCATGTTAATAACAACCATGAAAAGAGTAACGAAACAATGAGTGGCAAGGCAAAATATGTACCTTGAGCAACTCCAAAAGTGTATGAGAATGAGGCTGCAGAGCGGATAGAGCGCGCCCTGATGCTGTTTCCAGTGCCCTTAGAACGCCCGACAATTGCTCTCCTACATCCGCTTCCAATGATACCTAGAATAGTTAAATTAAAAATTAAATGGTTAAGGTGCAGATAAGTGGTTACCTACCTACTCAAGAAAAGTGTAGTAGGTACATAGAAGCAGTAGTTTTTTTAGGGGTGGTGAAGGATCCTCCTCTTCAGTTTGTGAGCGGCTAAACGATCTTTACAGCGGTGGTAGGCTCCGTTAGGTGGCGCCTCGCTGGTGTCCGTCGGTAAGTGGGAGTGCCAGAACCTTCTGGGTGAGCTCGCTCCACCGTCGATTCTGTCTACGCCCTCTTGAGTCAAGAGCAACCTCATTTAAAATGAAAAATATCTTAAGGCTTCCAACGCGACGCTACGTACCAGGTCGTCCATCTGCGCGGTGAGATGGTGCACCTTCCACCCCTCGGCGCTGGTGAGCACGTGCTTCTGGCTGGCGATGGCGAGGATGTCCTTGGCGCGCGGCTCGCGGCGGCGAACGTCGGCCGGCCGCGTGAAGTGCAGGGCCGTCCCGCGCCACCCGCACACGTAGCTCGAGCTTAGGAGTGGGCCTGGGGGTTAAAGCACTTATTACTACTCCACTCTATTTGGAATTTTGAAGCATCCTAACTAGAAGCCTACCTAGGAAATAGGAAGTTGATGTAATCGAAGTCAGGATCCTATTTACACTACTTAGGTTCCTACCTTCCTAAGTAGGATCCTAGATAATTTGCTACAAATAGTATGGTGTAATAAGTGCTTAAGACTCATGTGATGACTGTTGCACAAATATTATACAATGTGTTATTGAAATAACGCAAAATCTCTAAAAGACCGATTCTGTTGCTCAAATACAAAATCTTTTTTATGGGACCAACATAAAAATAGCAAAATACTATTTTTCTTCCCCATACTAAAACGCAACTAGCTGACATCAGTTTGTATGGACAACTTGTTTTTTTTTTAGATTTCTATGTTGGTCCCATAATAATAGAGGTTGTATTTGAGCAGCAGAACCTGGTTCTAAAAGGTTTTGCGTTATTTCAATAACACCTTGTATAGGAGGATGTCCTAAAAATAGTATAAAGCTGAAGACTAGATACAAAACACCTAAGATAGACCCGAATAACCTAAATTTATGTTCTAGGAATTTCCATAGTACAGTTGCCGAGATATTTGCAAAAAAATATCTTTACAAAATATATGGGAAAAGTTCAAAGCTCTTCAGTGTGTTATGAATGACATCACAAATCGATTGGACTAACTTACACATTTAGAAAGGTGAATTTAATTTTAGGGAGCCTATTTCAAGTGAATTTTGAAGTAAACACAATAAATAATGCTTACGTTTAGGTGGCGGGTTGATGTTTACCGGCGGCGGCGTGGGCGGCGTTTCCTCAGGAGTGAATTCGCACTGTCTCACTTCGTTAGTCAACCTGGTACAAAAATCAAGAGAATGAAATATTAAGTAATAAAATTACTATTATTTGTTACATTCCACGTAATGATCCCGAGTCCCTCAGTTCAGTCATTATGAGGTTAACACGACGGTAATAAATAATAAGTTGAAATGTATTCAAACTGAATTCATTAAATTTAGAAATTCAACTAACATCAAATTTTATTTTACGATATCTGTCATAAACTATAAAGCCAGCCACTATTAGACGTTTAGTCACAGGTTGGCTCTTAGCCAGCTGGAATTCCGTGTTTGATATTGCACAATTATTCGTGTTTTTTTTTGGGATAACAAAACAATCACAGTATAGCTTACAATCTAAATCTGTTAGTAATACAGTTTTGCTTACTGTGAAGCTTATACCGTTATCCTCTGACGAGTTTGAGTAATACTCACTTACTACATAAACGATGTCTATTATGGGACACATATGTTTGTGAATAATGTTTACAAATGAAAACGAAAGCGCAATAATAATATTTTGCTAACACCAATATCAACTGCGTATCCAAGTAACGACACAATGACGACCTTCATGGCCGAGTGGCACGCACACCGATTTTCAAGGTGTCGCTATATCTAAAGTCCCGGTTTCGATCCCCGGTCGGGACATTGTAGAAATTCATATTCTCTATTGCCTCGGGTTTGGGTGTTGTGGTACCACCGTTGTTACAGATTTCCATAACACAAGTTCTTAAGTACTTATTTTGGGATCTGAGTGTATGTGACGTTGTTCAATATTTATTTAAGTTACTCAAAAGAATTTTATTTAATAACATTTTAAAAAAGGTATTAAAAAACACTCACAACTGTTTCCTCGGTTTCTTCCTCGGCGACACGTCATCCATGCGCGGCAAGTCAGGCTCGTCGTCGGGCGCGGGCGACGACGACGCAGAGATGGTCGTGGAACCTCCCGACCCTGGCCCCCCGCCCCCCGACGGGACCCCCTCCCACCCCGTCACGACCGAGTTAGCCCGGTACCCTAGCGTGGTACTCGCGGGGACCAGCGGGGCCGCGGGGGAGGGGGTAGGCGCGACGGATATAGTCGGCGCCGGCTGGACTACGCTAGTCGGCTTGGTTGGGGACCTGCCAATAGACAGGCAACTGTTTTTTGGACACCATAAAAGAAACAATAGGCCTGATTCACGACAGCCTTCTTTAAGACTATATTATTAAGTTTGTGCCACCTTTTTCTTTGTGAAAGAAACGATGACATTTGGACAACAATAATTTAGAAACTTCAAACTAAACGGCTGACAGTTGGCAAGGAAATTATAAAATCCATAGACAATGTAGTACAGTATCAATCAAACAATGACGACGAAAGACAAAAACGAAGTTTTTTTCAAATTTTGATTTTTTTTTTCTCTTGAGTACCAAACGTGGCGTATACAGTCGACGGTGAAGCGAGCTCACCCAGGAGGTTCTGGCACCCACTCACCGTTAGAGAACACAGCAAGCTGCTTGGACGAAAACAATTAATTAGCATTAGCATCACTTTATTTGACGTTTCTAAATTATTGTTGTCAGTCCCTCTGTAACGGAGCCGAAACAGATTGAAAAAAATACTTTCAGCTGCGTACACGAGATAAAACAGGAAACTAACGAATATAGTAAAAAAAAACAAACAACAAAATACAAAGAATTTATTCAAAAGAAATGTTTCAAAAGAAAAAAAAGGTTTACGTCGGCATCGGCCTCCTTTTCGTTCGTTTAGAAGAAAAAGAGACAAAATGAACTTAAAGGCTTAGGGAAGCCTTGAAATCGAGCCCTTCTTTACACAGAAAGATGTACATAGTAAGTGATTGCAATATTTTTTCGTTACTTGACCAGTTTGTGAAAGCCGAGCGAGTCGATCAAGAAAAGCGTCTTTTGAAACATCGAACGATACTATATCCGGTTTCTGAGGTTCAGTACTAGCTATCGAATGTCAAAACCGCTGCGCTGATTACCTCAAAAACCGGGCACGAGTATTTTAATACTCCATAAATATGGCAAAATTTTGACGATGCGTTAGCCAATTACTGCGGTCCGATTTTACTAGGCTAGTAACCAACCATTAGATCATAGAAACAAGAGATATGAAATGAGGGCGTGACCCACGTGATCGCGATATGGTAAAAACGAACTATCGATATCCGCAGCGGATTAGTCACATTTCAGAGTCATTTGAGTGCGTGCCAATCGCGCCGCTGTTAAATGAATAACTGTGTTCCTTATGCTTGTAAGTGAGTAGTTGTGGCGCACACATAAATCGATTTGCCGACACAGGGCAAATGGCAATCTTTCTGAAGCGGACTTGGCAAGTCACGTGATTTTTCGATGGTTTATGTCAGTTTCATAAAGGACTTGTCCATTAATGGTTTTTTATTCGTCAATATTTCTAACCAGAATAAACTAAATATTATACGAAAGAGTTTACAAAAACTAGCCTTTCTGCATAATCAATATATTTTTTAAGGCCTCCGATTTAGAGAAAAATTGAAATTATTTTTTCTCTTTGTCTGTACATAAACCGCACCTTTGCCTATATCAATTAACGCATGAAAGAAAATTGACAGCAAAATCGACATTCCATTAACAGTAGTACTCTGTGGTAGTACCTAGTAGTACTTATCCACCAGTGGAAAGGCAATGGTACATAGCCATACAGCCAGGAAATACAAGTAAGTGATCAATGGATGATGCCTGTTACAAAACATATTTTTTCTCAAAAATGGAGGCGTTTAAAATTCTGATTTCTATGGTTACGTGTTTCATATTTTTGTAGCTTAAAGATAAATATAGGTTTATTGGTGGTTGGTGATATCATGGAATAAAAAACCAGCCTCCATACAAAAAGAGGACAAGTCCTTTTGTTAGCGATAACGAACTTGGTTCAAGAACAAATTGCCATTTGGCTACGGGCCCAGGTTCACGAAGGAAGGAAAATAGGAAGGAAGTTATTACATATCTCTTCTTCCTACGATCGGAGGACCAACCAGTGACAGCAGCCGGCATTACGTCGGCCGCCGGGACCGACCGCTTAACGTGCTCTCCGAGGCACGGGGGACCGCGTCATCGACAGATGCGAGCCTCGAGCCCCTCAATCGTCCCACAATGTTGATCCCATGTGGGTCGGTTGGTTCTAGCAACAATAAAAAAGTTGTGAAAGAAAAAGCAGTCACAGAAATATAAGGTCGAACTTTATTAACTGTATATTCATTTCTACTAATTATTTTTGCTTAGCCCAAAGGTATGACTGGTAGAGAATGCCACTTGGCAAGTCCGCCTTTTGTACTATCAGTTTTGCAATAAAGCTTAAATAAAGCTTAAATAAATAAATTTTCTAATCTGCTGTTCTAATACAACAACTTTTATTATGGAACCAACAACGAAATGAAAAAAAAATATTTTTGCATAAAACAGACACTTGATTAGTGGTCTAAAATAAAAAGGTGTACTTTTCGCTAATTTATTGCTTGGGTGGTGCTTGTACTAATCAAATGCAACGACTTTTATTACCGGTTCATCATCGAAATACTGATCATGTACCTACAAAACCCCTAAAGTACTTAGTGATCAGCTGATAGGTTTTTTGTGATTTCGATGTTGGTCCCATAGTAAAAGTTGTTGTATCAGAGCAGCAGAATCGCCCGCTAAAAGAAATACAATTGATTTTGTTAGACCCTGTATAGCTATAGATGTGAAACTGTCTGTCTTTCTTACCCTTCGATGTCCCGTTTTCGCAGTATGGACGGTCTCGGCACGACCGGCGTAGTTTGGACGGAAGTGGGCGGGGGCCGGCTGTCCGGCAGCACCGTGACTGTGTTTACTGTACTTGCTGTAAAAAACAATAGTTTTAATATTGCCTATACAATAGGTTTACTCTTTTTTGTGACTTATGCGAAATTTCTAGCTGGTCTAGGGAATCTTAATGTGGGGTTTCTTTCAAGACCTTATGGTATATCTTAAGGTTTAATTGAGAGTGTAGGCTTCTCGGCTACCTAGGCAAATCCTTTTAGGACAAGTTGCATTTGCGAAGCGAAATGTAGGAAGACCCTTGCTAAGATTTAAGGACTGTGCAAAGCGAGACATGATCACGTTTAAGATCGATTGTGATAAGTGGGAAAGCTTTGCCAATGACCGCGATGAATGGAGGAAACTACTTGCTGAGGGTTGCATATCACACGACATTGCATGGTTTGAGTCTCTCGCCGACAAGCGATTGAGACGGCATAGATCTGAAAGTGATGCAGCGACTCCGGCCAACACACAGTTTAAATGCCGAGTGTGTGACCGTATTTGTCGTTCGCGTATAGGGCTCTACAGCCATGAACGACATTGTAACAGACGCTGTTTGAATCATCTGTAAAGATGGACCAAGGCTCATGATGATGATGAGTAAGTAGTTGACTGACCATTTTGTATTTTGTCCTATTTTGTCCCGTATCATGTCGCTGACGCGTGTAAATAAAGTGTTTTATATTTCGTATGTATATACAGTCATGTGCATAGAAATTAAGAGTGCTGTATAATTATTCCGCACTTAGAACTTTAACTGATGAAATTGAGAGTTTGCTTAGTTCTGTAAAATACCATAAATGCAATTGAATAGTACACCTAAAGGGCTATCTTAATTACTATTATGTATTATAAGTTATCAGGCAGGCAGTTGAGACAAGTGATAGCTGCCTGTGTCTAGTTTTTCATAATAAGTACCTATAATTGCGGAAGGAACTGAAATTAGTTAAGTGGTTGCTGATAATATAGTTGTTAGATTAATATTAGCCATAATTCGAGTACACAGGACATAATTTGAGGACAGATGCCACAACCTACATACAAGCGGGCGGCGCGCGGCACCTCGTAGTACAGCTGGGCGGGCGCGCTGTTGCCTCACTAGTAATACAACACACGCACGGTGACGGGACAGACGACACAAGCTACATACCTGGCGCGTAGTACGGCGCGGGCGGGCGGGCGGCGCGCGGCACCTCGTAGTACAGCTGGGCGGGCGCGCTGTTGCCCACCACGCCGCGAACGCCCACGCCCACGCCCGCCACGCCGACCACCTGCATCACACTACGTGTTTAGATTTAGGCCCACTACACCGTACCATACCAGCACCCTTATTCACAAACACTCGGAAAGTTTCCGTATTCGAAAGTTTGACATTCGAATACGGAAACTTTCCGAGTGTACCTTCTTCCCAAACGGATTCGATAACCGTCAGTGGGATTCACAAACGCTGTCGGTGGGATCCGATACGATTTCACATTCGAATTCTGAAAGGATCCGACACAGAAACTTTCCGAGTGTTTGTGATTTAGGGTGCAGGTCTGTCTCACTCCCCGCGTAATAGGTAGCAAAAACGTACCTACGTGCGGCGAACCACCGTGGTGGGCTAATCAAGTTGGTACTCACAAGCGAGCAGTGACACGCACGCGCGTTTAATTCACCTGCGGCGCACCGCACTACGTCACTGGCTGGACGAGCATAAATAAAGTGCTAGAAAAGTGCGCTAGATGGCGGTAGTAGCTTCTTGTAAAGGCCGTTTTTCCATGCTTGTCCAACATTGTAAACAATCTTGACATTCCTTTTTAACGAAATTATACATTTAAAAATAAAATATACACAAAAATTACATCCTAACATGGTAGTTTCTCGTTTAATATAATCAGCTTTTTAGATATTAGTAAATATATTTTTCACCAGTTTTAAGAGTCATAAAAAGATTGTTTACAATGTTTGACACGCAATGAAAAACGGACTTTAGCAGTCAACCCTAGCGCGCCGCATGATAAGACGTCACTGAATAGGTTTCGTGTATTACGAATCATATTCCAGAGTTATAAGAATAAATTTATCTTGAATTTCTGTAGGTGTCTAAGCGAAAATATGCTTAATTAAAGTCTGAGGCGAACTACATTATGCCATATAGTTAACGACATTGAGTAGACATTTCTTTGAATACCATTGCAAAGCGAGTACTAGTACTATGTACAGCAGTACTTATTCTGTGACCATCCATGACCATGCTGGGACCGTATAAAAATACACTTTTAATTTTCAATCCTAAGCAGAGGAGTTAAAGTTCAAAGTATATAAGCGCGGTGTCCGTTTTGACAGAGCCAGAACGACAAACACCGAGCTTAAATGTTTTGAACTTAAAATTTTCACGCTGAAGTCGAAAATCAAATGGAATGAAGGCGATAACTTATGGGCTATTAGATAATCAAATATTATCGACATGTTGGGTTCTAACTCCCCCCTCTTGAAATGGCAGCCATTTTAATAAATTTTTTAAATGCTATTACTATGGATCTGGAGGTCCTAAAAGTTATGAAAATGATTCATTTGGAAGGTAAAGCTATCGCCTATCAAGTGAAATAAAGATCAATTCAAAATTATTAACGGTCATAGAAAAAAAAAGTTAAAAGAAATCTTGAAGATTTTTTTTAAACATATATTAAGAAACCAAAAATTCGCACACAAGTAGGATTTGAACCCACGACCTTTGGCTAACCGGGCCGACGCTCTCACCAAATGTAGCTCGTTTGGTGAGAGCGTTCAAAAAAGACCAAGAATTTCGCAAGGGTAGATGGACTGCACGGTAGCTCAGTTAGTAAGAGCGATGGTCAGGTTAGCTAAAGGTCGTGGAATCAAATCTTACCCGTGTGCGAATTTTTGGTTTTTTATTTAAACTCATATAAATATGAAAGAACACTGTGCAAACAAGTGTTAAAAAATATTTAAAAACTAGCAAATGTGTACTCTTTATATGGTCCTAGCACGGTCAGGGTATGGTATAGTGTAGTGGGGACAGACCTAGGAGCTAAGGTTCTACTATTGAGTTCTCGACACTAATCCACAAATCCCAAAACCCTTTTTCTTGAAAATAACAGCATATTTCAAAAACACGTTAATTGTTTTTTTTTTAACATCTGCAATATTTGAATCATATCTAAGTTAAATAAATGTCTGAAAAAGTTGCTTAGTTTAGAATAGCTAAATGTGATGTCAAAGATCACTATTTCCATGCAAAATCTATGGAAGAAAAGCGTTATAAGTTACTTATATTTTTTGTTTAAAACTAAACAAAACTAAAAAATACAGTGCATTCAATGTTATAAAAGATAAATTTTAAACTCACCTTAGGTTGATAGTTTCTCTGCAGGAGGGGCAGAGGGCGAGGTGAAGGCGTGGAGGTCGCGGCCGGCGCTTGAAGCCGAGGGCCCACGCCCCGGACTGTGCCCGATATAACACCACTTGCTAATTAAACGAAAGCAATGTTAGACACATGTTCCAGTAAAATTAACTGGGCAAACTTAATGATCTGATCAATTAGAATTTTAAATTTCTTTCTGAAGCAGTTATTATTCCAGCTCTCTAGTTGTCCACGATAATTCTGTAACTGAACTCAGTCAAGTGAATTAGTGTTTCAAAGGAATCCCAGCATCCTAAATGCTATTGCACTATACTGAATTTAGATACTGAATCATTTATTACGACTTATTTTAATATCAAAGCATTATGCTTCCGCCCGCGGCTTCACTCACGTGGAGGTCGGTCTGTTCTCTCATTTTTGCAACATTTTTCATTGATGCTTCACTCCTATTGATCGTAGCGTGATGTTATATTATAGCATAAAATCTTCTTCGAATACAACATTCTTCCTTTCGCACCAGTACTGCCTGTGATTAGCGCGTTCAACCAAACAAACAAATTTCAGCAAGGTAGTCCGGGACGCGAACTACTACACCAAGACGGTCGTCAAAATAGATAGTACACTTAAAGTGAGCATAGTGGTCGGAGGCAGCGACACCACATTGAGTGCAGTTGTTGCTGCGTTTGAGCCGGTGTGGAGACAGTTAATAATGCTTTGAATATAACAACACTGCTTGCCGCGCCACAGTCGGCTGCTATTTCAGTGTGAATCTAAGAAAGATACTTACAAACAGTGGTCAGCGACACCACAGTGGAGAGAGATTGTTGCGGCGTCAGCTGCGTTTGAGCTAGCGCAGGAGCCAACAGGGGACACTTTGTACTGCGTTGACATTAAAACTGCTCGCCGCGTCACTGTGAATCTATTATATAGATACTTACAAGAGAGTGGTCGGAGGCAGCGACACCACAGTGGAGTGCGGTTGCTGCGTCTGAGCGAACTCAGGAGCCAACCGGGGCGCTGTGCTTGCCGGTGTGGGCCGTGGGGACAGTTTATACTGCTTTGACATTAAAACTGCGCGCCGCGTTACTGTAAATCTATCATAGATACTTACAAGTGAGCACAGTGGTGGAAGGCAGCGACACCACAGTGCACACAAAAATACAAAAAAAATATCAGTCACTTGCTCAGTTACCCACTAGTTCAGAAAAAAAACATATATGTAAATAGGCCACGATTCCCGGGAGCTACATTCATTTGAATACGAACTGTTAAGGAGTAAACATCAAAATGGAAAAACACGAAATCATAGCTGTCATTAAATACCTCTGCTTGAAAAAATGTCTACCAAAGACATACACAGCGACTTGGTGGAAACGTTAGGGGACTCTTCTCTTCCATATTCCACAGTTGCACATTGGGCTAAGGAGTTCAAGCTGGGAAGAACATCGATGGAAGACGACACGAACACATTGTGTTTATTATTGATTATTATCATTACTTTTGGATCACCTCTCATAGATACTTACAAGTGAGCACAGTGGTCGGAGGCAGCGACACCACAGTGGAAAGCGATTGTTGCGGCGTCAGCTGCGTTTAAACCAGTGCAGGAGCCAACAGGGGCACCGCACTCGCCGGTGTGGGGACAGTTTATATTGCTTTGACATTAAAACTGCGCACCACGTCACTGTGAATCTATCATAGATACTTACAAGTGAGCACAGTAGTCGGAGGCAGCGACACCACAGTTGAGAGCGGTTGCTGCGTCTGAGCTAACGCGGGGGTCACCAGGGGCGCCGCGCCAGGCGTGGGAGGCCGGCTGGCGGGCCGGGGTGTCGGTGTCCGTCCACCGTATACTAAAGCACCACGGGCTCCACGGTTTCCGGTCGACCACCCGCCTGAAAGTGAAGTAACTGATGATCTATCTAATACTAAAATGAACTACAATAATATTGTTTTATTTACTTTCTATGTAATACTTTGAGAAGGAATGAATAGCAAAATGTAACACATGTCTAGAGAATGTATATTGTAATCATATTACCAATTGTAAGATGTTTACCTACTTCTGTATGGGTTTTATAATTGTGTGAGATATACTTTACAACAATACATTTGATGTACAAACTTATTAAAATAATTGAAGCTGATAGTTAAGGTACCTAGTTGCAATGTCAAGTTAAAATTGGCTCAGGTAGGGGAAAACATTATAGGGGGAAAAGAGGAAGGCCAAGAAGGTCATATAATGCCACTGGGAGGTCAAGAAGGACAAGAAGGCCCATGCCTTTTTCAATTGCATTTCTTGAGAGCAATGGAGAAACCTCCAACGACAAGAGCATGGCTCTTAAGGTGGGTCTACGCTAGACGAACCGAGCACAAGTGAAGCACGAGCGGAGCCGTTCTCAGCTTCGTCGTTCGCGGCGTCAAGTGTGGACGTACAACGAACCTGCAACGATTACTCCCCCCAAAGGAATTTTTTCGCAGTGTGCTCGCGGCACTTGGCGAATATGGACTTTTTCTCTCGGCGATATGAAGCCAATAAACTAATAATTTTATTTTTGCACAATTCTACATCCTTATTTAATTCTTGGGATATACTAGACATGTTTGTCCCATATCAATGGATTGTTTTGATATAATTCAATTAATTGCAAGGAAGCATCTTCGGTCCACGTTTCTATGATGCTCGGCTCGAGCGACCGACGTCTGTCACTAAACACGTCCACGAGCGCACTGCGAGCGCGAAGCAAATCCCTTTGTGTTTGTCAAAAAACCGACAACCGGCGGAACGCAAACGAGCACGAACGAAACGCTCGCAGCGCGCTCGTTCGAGGCTTGTAAGTCAGTCCACATTAGACGAATTGTGTTCGGCCCGTGCTTGGCTCGCCTAGCGTAGACGCACCTTTAAATTATAGAACATGTTACCTTGGACACCGACTCCCTGTGATGCAGAAGGGGTGACAGGTCGGACGGCAAGTGACGCGCCCGCCGCGAGCCCGCGCGGCACGTGGCTGGTCATACCTACGCTCTTGCTCACTAGCACGCCACCCGCCGTACTCACGTTCACACTTGACAATACTGCTGCAGAAATATGAATGTCTGTCTCAGGAAGAATGCTCATACTAAATACAAAGAATAAATACATGATTGTGTAGGTTATGAGATTTTACAAGTTTCTAAATTAATTATGCATTTTACATTAATGGAGAGTACAATAATCTTGAAATTTACTATTTGGGTGAAAAATAGCTTCATTAACATTATTTATCAAATTTATTCTGGACTTATCATAAAATATATTACCTGGTCTGGTATTGACATGTTGTAAAGGTGATAAAACTCGAACACTGGGCGGCAGAGTGCGCACTGAAGAACTAGCCACCATCCCCCCCACATTTAGCACCTGTGTGGCACTAGAAGCACTAGTTTGAACATTATTTGACCCTGTGTTGTTATTAGACACTTGGGCAGACATCTGTGATCCCTGGCTAATAATCTGTGTAGCTGGACTTAGGATCTGTCCACTAGGACTTATGAGCTGTGATTGAGATATTATTTGAGTTCCTTGACTAATCAGTTGGGAACTTTGACTGACAATTTGATTTCCCTGCAATATTGGTGAGCCACTTACTATCATTTGAGGCTGAAAGGTAAAATATTGAAACCATTATATCTTAGTTAAAGAGGTTATAATGTTTGGGGATAATTTTGAACTATTATTAGTTGCATCATTTGGAAGAGGGGAAAAAAAACA
Source organism: Pyrausta nigrata (assembly GCA_949316185.1). Classification (NCBI taxonomy): domain Eukaryota; kingdom Metazoa; phylum Arthropoda; class Insecta; order Lepidoptera; family Crambidae; genus Pyrausta; species Pyrausta nigrata. The sequence goes on from OX438943.1 coordinate 13,296,121, forward strand.
GATATTGAAAAGGCTAAAGTCATAAACTTATATTCAGCAATTTGATACCAATGCCAACCAATCAAAGGAACTGAAGAGGTACAAACCAAAGGAATTTTGTGATTCTTGCAAATAGATTATTGAATATTAATTTATTTGAACACTTACCTGAGAAGCGACGCTTGGAGATAGGATTTGAGCAGCTGGACGCATTAGGCCTACAGGCCCGGTGTGCGTTATAATCTGGCCAGAACCTGATGTTTTCGGTTGTCCAGGAATCAAGTGAGCCATTTTAACTTCTGTATTCGGAACACTTTTCACTATAGTAATCTTTTGAGGCGCTAAATCAATTGGATACATTTTGCCACTCGTAACCGATCTTTCATTTTCTAAATTACTGCTCATTATGACATACTATGATATAAATCAATAAAACATTTTATTAATACAGTCACCGTTATCTAAATTTACAACATTAATAATGCGAGCTAAAATATATTCCAAATTCTTTACTCTTGAAATAAAAATTTCCAGCTTTTTGTTTGACAAAAAATTGCAAGTGAATGAATGAATGAAGGAAGAGTGATAGTAAGCGCGCAATAGTGATGTATAATGTTTGACTTCATAGATTTAGGATTCACTTTGCTTTTGACTCCCATCATTGAGTAGATCGAATAGAGAGAGCATGTGGCAAAAATTTTCGCCACTTTTAGCGGGGGACGAGGAAGCACACGTATAGACTGACCAGATATGGGACCTGAATTAAGGGCGCTACGAATCCTCTTCATATGACAACACTTGCTATAATCATACCAGCGTTGATTGGAAACTGAACATTAAAAAATATACATTTTATGTGAATATATTTCTGTTACATTTCTAAGTCGAATAACAGATTCTACTATACAAGAACACGAGAGAACACTTGCAAATTAAGTACCTACTTACCAAATTCAGTAGCTCATTGTAATATTACCCTTGAATTTTTAACCAAATTTAAATTATTTTTGCTAAACCATGCACCGTTGGGCAGAAGTAAAATTACTTGTTATTCTTGTAAATGATATTATAATAATGTTATTCAGACCATTACAATGATAATTTTAAATATTACGAACTTTTTCAGTAAAATATCGAAGCAGGTTTTTTTTATAGCTAAAGCAATTATTTTGCAAGTTTTTACGAAATCACAAAAATTAATTGACTGTGTCATCCGATCCTGTCCCACCGGATTACACAGTCAATTAATGTTTGTGAGCGAAATTCAATTTGATATCGAAGTAGGCTTAAATTTATTAAGAAAATAAAACTCTTAAAACAAGTATAAATAATTGTTATTTTTCAAAATCGTTATTGAAATATTTTTTGTTACCATCAATAGCCAATTCACACTGTTCGCACTATATGACGTCCCAAAAATTGTGATATGATAACTAAATCAGTAATTAATTTAAAGGAATTATGTTGATTACACAGATTCCCTCGTCGAAAATGACTAAAACACATTTTGAACAATTTTTCTTTTACGACAGTAAAAAGTTTTCGGCGTTTTTAACACATATTAATATCACATACTCCAAATTTAGATCACGCTTCCTCTTTGAAACAAATGATTATGACAATTAATGACATGATAATGACAATTTGTAGTCTCTGTTGCCAGTAAAAGAAATTAGTTCCTGTTGATTTCCGCAATATGGCGAGGTCCCATATATTTTTGGTCAGGCTATACAGCACACTATAGCCTGACCAAAAATATATGGGACCTGAATTAGGGGCGCTTCGAATCCTCTTTATATGACAACACTTGGTATAATCATACCTGCATACAATGGCAACTGAACATTAAAAATATATTTTTTACTAATGTATTTTTTAAGCCTGATTACAGATTCTATAATGTATCGTTCTTGTGAGAATAAGACAGATCACTCACAAGTTTAGTATATAATCAAGTCAGTGTCTCTTTGTTATATTGGCCTTGACATTTGGACCAACTTGCAATTATTTTTGCTTAATTGCAGGCGGGTAAAAGTAAAATTACCCAAGGTTTTTATAAACGATAATGACTTATTATGACAACATATTTTGTGAAACCTTTGAAATTTCTTGGAACTATGATTTCAGTTAAAATATTTAGAATAGGGTTGAAATAAAGAAAATGAGACTCAAAACCGGTGTATATTATTGTAATTTTTCAAAATCGTTATCAAAATATTTCCCTTAGCCATCAGTAGCCAATTTTCACTGTTCGCACTATATGACGTACCAACAATTTGTAATGACAACTAATTCCGTAATTAATTTAAAGGAATTAAGGTGATCACATAAACTTTCTTATTAAAAAATACTACACCGCATGTTAAACCACTTTTCTTTCACGACAGCAAATAGTTATCGGCGTTTTCAATACATAAAATTATCACATACACGAAAATTATATTACGCTTCTATTTTGACACTAATCACTTTGACAATTGATGACATGTCAATGACGATGCGAGGTTTCTGTTGCCAATAAAATAACTGGTCAGGCTATACAAAAAAATTGACGTTACAAAACTTTGTAGGGACGGGACATAACTGACAAATTCTTTAGCTTACTGTGCACTAATCCTGTGCTACTAATATTATGGTTGTTTCAACTTTGTTGCCCTTTCATACAAAAACCAATAGATTTTGACGAAACTTTACAATAATATGACTCATTGAATACATTTTGATGTAGATATACTGCAGTACATAGGCATTTAAGGATTTACCACCTATTAACCTACCCAAAATCTGTCAAAATATCTTAAATGATATGGAACTCTATGTAATAAACATAAGGTTAAAATATGGTTGCGGAAATTGGACAAATCAGGATAGGTTGATGTAGGGCCTACTATACATACTATTGAATAATTAAATTTAAGAAGTATTTGAAACTTTTATGAACTGTTTTAGTTAAAATATCGAAAGAGGGTTAAAATAAAACTCAAAATCAGTGTTCATTATTGTCATTTTGCGAAATCGTTATCAAAATATTTTTTGTAGCCTTTGTGGCCAATTTTCACTGTTCGCACAATATGACGTACCAACAATTTGTACTGACAACTAGATCGGTTATTGATTTAAAGAAATTATGGTGGTTACATTGACTTTCTTGTCAAACAATACTAAAACACAATGTAAAATCACTTTCTTTTTACGACAGCGAATAGTTCTTGGCGTTTTTAACACATAAAATTATCACTTATTCGAAAATTAGATCACGCTTACACATTGTCACTAATCATTATGACAACTTACGTTGCGAGGTTTCAGTTGCCAGTAAAAGAAATTAGTTCCAGTTGTTTTCCGCAATATGGCGAGGTCCCATTTATTTTTGGTCAGGCTATAACGGATTTTGAGTCCTACAGATTACACACAGCAGTGCGTTTGAGTGCGTCCATAGAAATATGGAAACAAACGTTGACAGAGGAAACAAAAATGTCATAGACAAGCCAGCCATTTTTAAAAGTGACATAAAAATGTTTGTTGTGTTTATGGTACGCCATGGCGGACAGAGTTGGACATGGTGAATTTGTGAAAGAAAATATACAGAAATTCAACAATGAAAGGCGGAGTAGTAAGCAATGGGTCAAGCTAAACGTTGGTGGCACATATTTTCTAACTACAAAAACTACTTTGTGTAGAGATCCTAATTCATTTTTGTATCGATTAGTTCAAGAGGACAGTGACTTGATTTCTGACAGGGTTGGTTCAAAGATTTTCGTGTTTTGTATGCTAATGAATCTCCTTTTTTACACTCTGTTTTGTTCAAAACTTCATTTAAATCTCATTGTTTCAGGACGAGACCGGCGCTTATTTAATAGATAGAGATCCCACGTATTTTTCTCCAGTGCTCAATTATCTTCGTCACGGTAAGCTGGTTATAAATAATGATATTGCCGAAGAGGGAGTTTTGGAGGAAGCAGAGTTTTATAATATTACAGAGCTGATTAGATTAGTCAAAGAAAGAATACGCCAGAAAGAGAGGAGGCCGATGAAAGATAGCAAAAAGCATGTTTACAGAGTTCTTCAGTTTCATGAAGAGGAGCTGACCCAAATGGTATCATCAATGTCTGACGGCTGGAAGTTTGAGCAGCTGATCAACATTGGGTCTCAATACAATTATGGCAATGATGAGCATGCTGAGTTTTTATGTATTGTCAGTCGGGAGTGTGGCAGTGCTGTGAACAGCAACGACATAGAGCCCACTGATCGTGCCAAGGTACTTCAGCAAAAAGGCTCGCGCATGTGAGCTTAGTACAAACTTGTTTAGACTGTCAGCTCTGTGTGTGAATTGTGTACATATGTATTAAGAGTGTAAACAGACAGTTTGTATTACTTTATTAATTTCATTTAAATTTTTCAGAATAGTCAATTGATTGGTAACTTGGCTGGTGTCAAAAAAGAAATACTCAGTTTGATAGAGTTAACTAGGGTTTTTATAATTTTGAAAATTTAGAATGATGTAATTTTATTAAAATGTTATTGTTATGATGAGTGTCCTGCCCATTTATAATTTTGTTCTGACTGTAAAGTGGCAAGATAGTAAGGTTTTAGCTTCCCTAACAAAAAAGGTGGTGATAATTTAGCAATAAAACAACTGTAGAATCAATATACTATTTGTATAGAATAAGAGTTATATACTCCTGTGTTAGTGATCAATGCATAAACCACCTGTACTTAAAATATTAGAAAATTTTTAGAATGTGATTACTAATACATTTGAATTTTATTTTTGTACATTTTGTAATGTAGCTTTGATTATATTGTTCAAAATAGCTGTAAGTAGTATGAGTGTCTCCTTGGAAGGCAATCATTGAGCAGGTAAAATTTAAAATTTGTAAGGGAAGCTGAATATTTTTTTTACCATACCATTATTAAAAAGTTATTATTACCCATGTCTATCAGGCTTTTTGTGGTGTGTTTTTATGTTACAACCAAGGTTATGTTCTTGGATTTAGTTATAGGTTTGTGCAATACACAGCTAGCAAAAAGCCTGTATTAGGCTCTACAAGCAGTTACTTTAAGAGCTAGTTTACAACATTTATAGCTTTCAATTTATATTCTTGCAAGTTTTTTTTCGTTCCTCTAAGTAAAGCTACTTTTAGTGTAAGTTACTTACGATTACTATAACTAGATTCTGCATGCAGTGGTGTATTTAATACAAATTAAAATCTTTATGAACCCTGCATAATAATAGGACTAATAGGGGCCTATGCTATTATGAAACATGACTAGGATGTAAAGTTTGTCATAAATCTAAATACATAATACACTTCTCAAGGTTATTCAATAGTTTATCAAATATCTCACCATAACAGAAATTATATATAAATTTACATGAATAAATATTACTAGTTTATAGTTAAAAATAGCAAATAGCATTACCTCTGTAAACATACACTTTAAAAAATAGGTGCCTTTTCTGTTACCACGGTAAATCCTCTCTTTTTAATGAATGCATAGCATACTACCTAGTAAGACAGAGATGTACCTACCAAGTTTTCATATATGAATACAAAGACACCAAACTTTTTACATGTAAGATAACCAAAATAGGAAAATATTAGATTTTTATGACACTGACTAAAATGTTATACAGGGTGTTTGGTGCATCATTTGCCAAATTGAATTGGTGGATAAGGAGGGTCATTTGCTACTATCTCAGCTTCAAAAAAAAATCTAGGCCTAACCTGGCCTGACTATCTTAAATTTAATTTTAAAAAAAAGTTATGCATGTCTAAAAAATAAAGACGGCGAATTATGCATAACTTTTTTTTTAATTCTGTAAGGGCTAGATTTCTTTTTGAATCTGAGATTTCTTTTTGAATCTGAGATGGTATCAAATGACCCCCCTTATCCGCCATTTCAATTTGGCAAATGATGCACCAAACACCCTGTGGTATATTAAAAGGTATAGTAACATTTTGTTAGAACTGCACACCATAGCAAAGCAGTATTCATAGAAGTTTAAACACACACCATACCCTTGCTTGTTTAATAAACTAGATATCATAAACTATTTTTGGCTATTATGCTTACCCTGTTGCCCAGTTTTTGAGATGTCTGGGTTCAAGAAACCTTTTGTTTTATTAATTTAATACATGTGTGTAGAATGTAATTTTTCATTGTATGTAATAAATAATGTTACAGATATACTTATGTCTGACAATATTAGTGTAATCGAATTTCCATATAATACTATCTACAGGTTGTCCTGTTAATGAAGGATATAATCCTTTAGGTACAGATTATTTACATCATGCCCAATTATATGCCAAAAATTTTTTCAAGTAAGTGTCAGCATTTTCGAGATATAAATATTGAATTGTTGTATGGCTACTTCTACAGTTAATGACTTTTTTAAAAGTCTGTTTCTATTTTAATACTCTTGAATATTCTTAACACTAAAATCAATATTAACTTTTTACTTAAAATGTTAGTAAGGCTCCCAAAAAGAAAAAAAACCTCAAAACCAAAATCTCAAAAATGGCAACACTATTGAAATAAAAAAAGGCATGTAGTATAGCATAATTAAACTCATCTAAGCCTTAAGGATTATCCTTCATTAACGGGACACTGTATAATCTTCTATTATTCTTCAGATTTAAGTCCAAGATCGCACTGTATGTAGGTAATCCTACCGAGCTCTGCGTCGCGTACGGAACAGCAAAACACTCCCGCTATAGGATACTAATCATGCTTTAAAAAAATGAGTCTAGCTAATTTTTTACATGCTTAGACAGCATTGATTATTATATAAATCAATGTTAGACAGTACAAATAAACACCTTAAATACATTAAAAACTATATTTTGTGAGATAGGTCGCATAATAGGGTTGCCGACGACGCGACGCGGCGAATCTTGGACTTGGGTACCTGTGCTCTGTTCTGTCTATTTTCATACCATTTACTTATTTCACTATTTAGTAAAATTCTAGGAATATTTATTGCGTTTTTTTATTATTAAAATGTTTGTAAAAATTGTGCAGAAAAAAATATTAATTGAATAATGGTTGAAATATATTTTTTACTTAGAAATTCCAGATTTTGCTCATGTTTTGCAGAATGTATTATTGGTAAAAATTTGTAATTTGAATCCCCAAAAGTTGTTTTATTTCAACATTTTTTTTTGCTTTCTTTACTTGCCTCATATGCGTGCCGTGGCTGTCTGTGCCACACACATTTTTTGCATTTCGAGTCCATCCAGACACATGCTAATAATATAAGTAATAAACATCTAGAATCAGACATGCAGATGTAACTTAATCAATGATATAATTAAAAAGTTGTACAAATGGCGGACTTAATGCGAAAAGCATTTTCTACCAGTTAACTACCACTTAACGCGGGATCTGCAAAAAATGCTGCACAGCATAGACTGCCTCGCGATGCGTTGGTCTCATTTGGTCATTGTTTGGGATGTCGTTGAGTAGGTAGGTCTTTAAAAATGAGTTAGGGTTTTCTAAAACTATTTTGCGTAATTTACGACATATTAAACTCAAAATGCCCTCGAAAAGCTTCACTGCTCTGGCTTGAAAAATCTGAAAAAAAAACATGATAGTGCATTTCATAAACTTTAAAGAAAAATCAAGACAGTTAACTAATATAACTTTATTAGTTTAGCTGGGATGTTGAATAATTTTGTATCAAATACAATATATTCTTAAAATAAATTCTTTATGTGGCTAAGATTAAGTAGTTTCTTGTTTATACGGGTAAAGACTTGCATTGATGATTCATGGTGGGCGCAAAATTATGTAGGACTATCATCGTGTAGGACTTACCTAGAACTTCAATCGTTAAGCGTTAAAGACCATCAAACTTGTAATCGACATTCCCGCACGTGTTAGAAATGATAATTCAAATAAGTAGTTTTTTGTTATTATAACCATTAACTAGGTACAAAATATCTGTGCCACTAATTATTTTCAGAATAAAAATTACTTATATTGTGATAACGGCTACTACGGAACCCTACACTGCGCGTTCTCTTAAGTTTTACTTACAACATTCAAATTTGTTTTTTTTTCTACACACAAAAATGTAATGTTATTTAAACATATTAAGTAGTAGTAATACAATTATACTTCGCTGGTTTTACGCGACTGGATGTGGATACTAGATACCTTTCATCATCATTACCTAGCCGATTCACTATAATATATTATATTCATTATAGATAATAGAGATAACTGTGACTAAGTATACCCAAAGGTAGTCTGGAAGAGATCGCTCTTAGTGATAATAAGACCGCCTAATCTGTACATCTTACAGCGTAAATAGTTATTTGTGCAATATATATATATATATATATATTTAGATCTATTACAAACATACTCACAAACTTTACTCCCTCCCTAATATTCATATAGACAAAGGTTTGTTAGTACCTACCTAACCGAGTAAATTAACCTAACTCTTGGGTCGTCGTGACTAAAAAAGTAAAAAAAAACACTTGAAGATGATTACCTTTATTTTTCGGAATAAGTAAACAATTGACTGAAAATGTAATATGATTTGACACTCTTTCACTTATGATAATAATATTAGTTATTTTGTTATTTTCTACGTTAATAATTTCATAACTACATCATATAAATCTATAACACGATGTTTTAAAAAAATAAACATTAGCACTATTTAAAACTTATGTTATTAAATTACACAATTTATTATAAAATATTGCATTTAACTGCATTAAATACAAGTTAACAAGAGTATCTCATTCAGATGCTCTAACGTAGAAATAACAGTGATATAATCAAAATACAGATTTTCACACAATTGTAAGGCAATGGGGTTTATTGTTTGTTATTATAAGAAATTATTACTTAATTTCTAGAACTTAACACTTTATTTAGGTCTAGCACCAATCTGCCATGTATGTGAAGTCTTCAAACAGTTTGTGGTCGGTGGCAGTGAGCGCTCGGGGTTCCTTGGGCGGCGTAAGCACCGCCGCCTCCGAGGTGAACTCGCTGTCGAAGTTACTCACATCCTCTAGGTTGTTAATCGTTGGCACAAATGGTGGTTTTACTTTTCTAAGTAATAGCTGCTCCCAATTCACGTTTCGGAAGAATGCCTGCTTCTTCACATCTTCGGCGTCCCTTTCCGAGGAACCTAAACGCCGCTCAGGATTTTTCCTTAACAATCGACGCATCAAAGCAATTGCTTCTAGAGACAAAGTCCTTGGATAACGCACTTCATCATTGACGATGGAATCAAATACTTCTCCTTCATCTTCACCTGGGAAAGGTGATTCACCAACCAACATTTCAAATATCAACACGCCAAGCCCCCACCAGTCAACAGCTCGTGTGTACGAAGTCTCTGTTAACACTTCTGGTGCAAGGAACTCGGGAGTCCCACAGAATGTGCCAGTGCGGTCTCCCCATCCCATTCCTTCTTTGCATAGACCAAAGTCAGCAATTTTAACATATCCCTCTGTATCTAATAACAAGTTATCTAGCTTTAAATCTCTATAAATTATATTATTTTCGTGTAAATACTGTAGACCTAATACTACACAAGCTGCATAAAATACTGCCCTAGGTTCAGTGAACACATCAGCATGTATATGCATCATAAGATCACCCCCAGCTGCATACTCCATCACGAAACAAACATGTTGGTCTGTTTGGAAACAAGCAAACAGATTAACTAAGAATGGATGCCTTATTGCATTAGCTACCTCAAAAATTCTCTTTTCGGATAATAAAGAATCTACTTCATCTCTGGCTATTATATCACCCTTTTTTAAAGCTTTTATAGCGAAATATTCATTAGTAGGTCTGTATTGAGCTAAAATTACTTTTCCGAAATGACCTCTCCCTAAAACACTGAGTAATCTAAAACAGTTCATGGACATGTCACCGGATTGTCTTCTCAAATCAACTTCTTTCTCCATTGTCTCTATGACAGATGATGAAGAACGGGAGGAGGATATTCTCATATCTCTGGTGACATTTACAATCTGGTCCTCATTACTTGGATATTCCAAAACAAGCTTTGGGGATGGTGAGGGTGGATATTCCACTAAGGGAGTATCGCATGAAGCACTCTGAGGTTCTTTTGTGACATAATTATCTCTGGTATATGAATCTTCTAAAAATGCAAATGCTTCTTGAAGTTCTTTTTCCATTCGAAGAGTGGAAACATTGGGAGGAGGTTGCATTGGGAGTGTTGGTTTTGGTGGAGGTATGACAGGTAACTGGGGTGTTGTGGGAGTTGTGGGCAAACCCAAAGGTCTAATTCCAGCCATACCACCAAGTGTTGCATTTGGATTTTCAACATCTCTATTGTCTAAAACTGGGTCAAAATGTTGTTGATGGGTAATGTGGGCTGTTTGAATATTTTGTATTGAAGGTGATGAGCGTTTAAGGAGTCTGCCTAGTACAACCGCAGGTATGTGCATATCCCCATAGGATGGTCTGGGAATATTCTTCCCTTGTTGTTTGAATATCTTCCTCTGTCTTTGCAGTTTGGGCTTTCTTGAAATTATGGGGTTCAAAAATTTGATTTCAGCAAATAAGAGACCTTGGGGTTCAAGTTCTAGAGCCATGCCATGTCTGATGTCATCAATAAATTCTTCTAATCTTAAAAACTTCACTGCACAGAGTCCACGCCAGTCCTTCCAATGAACACCAATTTCAAGTTCTCTTGATTTATCTAGTTTAATGGTGAATCTGTAAAAGATATATATTCATTTTTAATATAAATAATACCCAGTAATTAACACATTTTATGCTATACATAGCAGTCTTAATCATGTAACAAATATGTGTGTGTACAGCATGGTAGATACATAGATAAGATAAAATTAGTAATAGCTGACAAAGATTATAATTCAAGGAAGCACACCAAGAACTGATAACATAATTATACATTTCAGATTTATGTCACACATGTTTTAGGCAGTGTATAGTTGACTGGTAGATAATGCATTAATAGTCTTGACCCAGTACTGTTTGAATTAGTTTTTTTATTACTGTCATGTGCATGTGTTTGAGTTGAAACAAAAACATCCTCAGTTAGTTTGATATATTATGGCTGATTTTAGTTCCCATCCCACAGAATAACTGTTGTTTCTGTTATGTAGTACCAACAACATTACCATGAGATAATGAAAGAGTTAATATTCTACATAAAATAAAATAGATAAAACATTCCAGTTCTGTAAGGTATAAAAATAAATATAACAAAAATAAATAACATATATATCAATTAATAGGAAGGATGTAATAATACCTTTGGTCCCATGCTTGCTGAGAGCATGGCCTCCAACTGGTTTGAGCCACTGTATGATTGTCAAGTTTCATCACAGCCATTATTTCATTGCTTATGTCCTCTTTAATGCTGTAAGTGTACTTCATTGAGTTTCGGATTGTAACTCCTTTTACAAAGGATTTTAAATCAGAGGGACTGGCTAGAGGATCACGTCGAGTACGACCCGGGACATCATCTAATAGGTCTTGGCAGCCCATTAACCGTACTTCTAGAGTCCCTGTAACTTGAACACAGGGACTGATCATTGGAGCTGGTGATAAGAACTGAGCTCTGGAGCCACTGCTGCCAGAAAGACTAACATAACCCGGACTGGAACCTGTACTTCTCAGTTCGTGTCCTAGTTCTACAAATGCTGCACTTTCTGAAGGCAGCTCTTGGCGACGCATGTCTAACGATTTACGAAGCAAATCTAGCTTCTGGGTTGATTCAAGAAGACTAGTTTGAGCCTCCTGCAATGCTTTCTTGTCAGTAACTTTTTTATCAGTTTGTAATAATCTTATGGCGTTTTTAGAACCTTCCACCACTGCTGCCTCAATTCTTAATCTGTTTCTAAGCTCAGCAATTCTTTCATCTAAGAGTGCATCAACACCACTCATATCAGAGTTTCTTCCATCACCATTTGCACCGGCTATATCACCTTTTTGCTGCTTACTTAGTTTTGAAATCCGAAGTTTTAAATATTCTATTTTATCTTTAGAGTCAGCTAGCATTTGATGAGCTTCTGCTAGAAGTTTTTTATCCCTAGATTGGTTGCTGCTAGTGATGCTTTGAATCATGTTTTCAGCACCTTGTTTAACTTTAAGCTCTATATTAAGTTGTTTTTCTAGAGAGGCTAACTTCCGGTCTGTGGTTCCTTCACCAAGCTGCCTCTGTTGCTGAGCTGCCTCAGAAGCCAGGATGATCTCTTCATCGTACGATAAGTCTTCTGGCGACGTGGGAGTAGATTGTCCCCGCGACAATATCAGCTGAGACTCGAGCTCTTGAAGGTCTGATTTGAGTTCATTCAGTTTTATGTTCGCCTTCTTGACGATATTAGCGACATCGGATAGAGATCTTCGGTCAGTCGCAACTTCGCGCAATTTCTCGGCACCCTCCTTTATTTTGAGCTCTTTACGTATTTCCCTGCGTATTACATCCTTGAGCTCCTCCAGCTTAGACGGCAAAGCTATTTCTGGAATACACTCAGTCTTGATTCCATACTTGACACCCAGTTCGTGTAGAACAGGGTGGCGAATATAATCACTGTGGTAATAACCTGGGTCTGCCATAATTGAGGATGCACAGTCCAACGTCAGTTAATCATAATTATGTGGGAAAATATCACTACTATTGCTTAGACATCACAATCGTCAGAGGTAAGGCATTGCTAGCAGGAATGTTTTTGAGCTTTAAATTAGTTACCATTATGTTCACCACTAAAATTACACATTGATACGGAACTAAATCACAAAACAAAACAATCTTTACAAGTTGATCGGTCAACGAAACCAATGAAACGATGAAACCCTACCATAATACCATAGACTAACAAAGATGACGTTTGCCCTGCCATGATAAAAAAAAATGGTCAGGCAGGGATTGTAAATAAGAGGGCCTAGTGCGAGTTTTTTCATGCTCTCACCTTCGTCCGTGTGATAAAAATGTATATGGAAATTTGGTCAGCGCCCCTAGCGGCACGTTTGCAAAACCGGTTTTTTTCGAAAAAAAATTTCGACTTCGACATTCGTTCGATCGTGAGCGACCGCGTGTGTGTGACTGACAAATGAAAACTCGCACTAAGCCCTCCGAAGCTCAATTTTGACAACGGGATGTATGTATATTTAAAGTGGAGCGTCCGGGAGTAAGCAAACAAAGAATATTAGTGGTGGGGATACATTATACATTATAGCAGTAGTGAAAACGATTTCTTATGAAACCTGGGTCCGTACATCAGCATAATGACTATCCTTCGAATTGCTAACAATCCGATAAACATCCTGCTTTAGGACGGCTAAAACTCGTACCATGAGCTCTCATGAAAAGGCCTCACGGTGACAGGATGAAAGAGCGAGATGGGCCTATACATTCACATATATCTATTTCGTTTGATTGTTAAAATGTCAAACGTATAGACAAAGACAATAATTATTTATTAGATGTAGGTAAGTAAGGAGTATGAAGTAAGGAGGTCTAAAATATATATTTTTTGCACTTAAGAATAAATAAGTAATAAAAATAGGGAATGATTTTTTTTCGTCATCTACCCCATCGTGTGGGGTATCGTTGAGTATGTCTTTTATAATGATTTAGGGATTTCTACAACATTTTTTTGATTTATTGCTCTATCTATTTACGAAATATTAAATTTTAAAGTTCGCTTTTCTCCCTCCTCCCTCTAAAACCTTAACTGATGGTCTAAAAAATAAAATAAAAAATCTAGATGATAGTGCATTTCATAAACTTTAAAGGAAAACTATAGCGGTTAAGATAACTCTATTTGTTTAGCAGTAATATTGGTAGAACTTGGGTGTTGAATAGTGTTGTACCAATTACAAAATTCTTACAAATTCTTTAAAGTCACTAAGATGAAGTAGATAATCGTACGGAACCCTTCGTGCGCGAGTCTGACTCGCACTTGGCCGGTTTTTAAAAGCTATTGTACAAAAAGAAGAAAAGTAGAACAAAATTAATCGTGGCTAGCGATGGGCAAGGGAAAGAAAAAATTGGGATGGAAAAGAAAAATACGGGAAAGTATGGGAAAAAACGGAAAGATTATTCCAGTTCGGCGGGAAAATACTCAAAAGTGGACTTAAATTAATAAAATGCGAGAATTCAGCTACTGTAACAATGGTTTTACGCCTGTAGCACACCCTTACATAAAACCGTAACAGCGGGACCACGCTAGTTTTGCCTGTTTGTCAGTTTTATTACACCAAACGTAAACTGCATGTTCTAATGCTTAGATTTATCAAAGTCTTTTTTTCTTTGAGATTCGACGATCCTGTAGTATACTTCCTATTACTGTGCCCACGATGTCGCGAATAGGTGCAGAAATGTAGACGTTTGAGAAGGATTGGAGAGATCTCGACGTAAAGAAACAGGGTTGTAGTAAAATCTCTACATTAGAAACGGCAGTTTGGCTTCTGTTAAGTTTGAATACCTATTTGAGACAAGTGATGATAAAGTTAAATCTTTGTTATTAAAAACAAGAAATTCAGAAAACAAAACGTGTAGGTTAGTTTTCTTCGAGGTGTCTAGGTGAACATACTTAAAGTCCCGAGTGTGGTAAATGAGCTATCAACGGAATAGTAAAAAAAGGGCGCCTCTTTTGTGATCACTGAAAAATCTAAATCTTTTTTCTATCTAAATCTTTTTTTGTTACGGTAGATTAAATTATGATTTCTTCTTTATTCTAATTGTATATTTAAAAATATACAATTAGAATAAAGAACAATTAAAACAGTTCAATTGTTTTTCCATATAAAAAGGCTTTCAGTCATAGCTTAAGCTCACTCAGAAATCTGATTTTGTCAATTTTGACAGATTTTAAATATTTTTTCGCAAAAAAATGTGATTGAAAAAATGCTAAGAGGATTATCAGAACTTTTACGTAAATAGTAACTTTGAGGTAAGAAGGATACAGCACGAGAGATATAGCACGCAGACTTGCTATATCCCAATCCTGTGTCGTGACCACGTTGCAGAGGTACCACGGGATGGGTAATTTAGCTGACCGACCCCGCAGTGGTCACCCAACTGTTTTGACTGATGCCCAAAAGCGCTATATTAGATTGCTGGTAGCCCGTGACCCAACAATCAACGCTACTAAAATAAAAGCAGAAGTTTGGGCCGCCTCTGGGCTTGAAGTTAGCACTCAGACCATTTGGAATTGCTTGCACCAGGCTGGATTACGAGCACGGAGGTTTTGGCGAGCGCCTCTGAATTCCCGGCAACGTCAACGATAGAGATTGGAGTGGGCTAGGCTTCGGCAGAATGAAGAAGATGAAGAAGAAAACATTTGGCAAAACTGGCTCTTCGTTGACGAATCCGTGTCTGGAGAAGACCAGAAGACCATGAAAGGCAAAGAAAACGAACAATTTAGCAAGGCGGGAAATCGGTGCCCTTTTGAGGGTGGTATTATGATTGGAGCTACGGGATCTCGATACGGGATCAAAGGTGTTCACCTTTGATCCCGTATCGAGGCTTCATGACAGCAGACATGTATAAAGCAGTTGGTATTGATGAAATTGTCAGACCATTCTGAGTAAACCATGGGCAGGCACCAATTTGTAAATAATGCGCCCACACATCAAGCTCAACGAATCAATGCTGCTCTCCGAGAATACGACATCACAAGGTTAGACTGGCCTACCGGCTCGCCTGACTTAAACCCAATAGAGTACGCGTGGGATGCTCTTAAGCGAGCTGTTTGGAACCGTCAGCTACGTCCCCAGAAAGTGCCAGACCGCTATTCAAGAATGGGACAGGTTACCCCAAGAAATGCTTGATAACTTGATCCTCAGCATGCCCAGGAGGATCTTCGCATGTGTTCGAGCCAAGGAAGGAGTTATACTATATTGAATAAAAACATTTTATTTATAAATTGTCGTTAAGTTTGGTTAAACAGTATTTTCCTTTATATCAAATTTCTCTTACAATTACATTATGGTTAATTACAATTTTTGTTATAAAAAAATTTAAATTAGTTTTTTTTCTTAATTTCAATGGGTTTTTCTATTCAAAGAAAACACACAACAAAAATTTTGTCTTGATAAAGTTCAATTTAAAGAATTATATCAGTTTATGCTAGTGATCTCAAACTTTTTTGATGTGAGTATAGCACATTTCAACATACGCAAATATAACTTAGTTATTCATACAAACACAAAAAAACTTACAATTCTCTTTAGTTACATCTATTACTTGTGCAAAATCGCATTTATTTAATTAATATTTTTTTTGAACTTGTTATCAAATCAGATACTTTGTAATATCTTGTTCACTTTTGGACCTATGGAAAAAAAATCTAAATGAATGTGTCTTAAAATAAAACAAGCAGTTTTCGAGCTTACAAGCAAAAAAATATAAAAAAGAGGCACCTTTCTTTTACTATTCCGTTGATAGCTCACTTTCCACACTCGGGACTTTAAGTATGTTCACCTAGACACCTCGAAGAAAACAAACCTACACGTTTTGTTTTCTGAATTTCTTGTTTTTAATAACAAAGATTTAACTTTATTATCACTTGTCTCAAATATTCAAAGTTAACAGAAGCCAAACTGCCCTTTCTAATGTAGAGATTTTACTATGACCCAGTTTGTTTATGTCGAGAATTCTCCAATCCTTCTCAAACGTCTACATTTCTGCACCAATTCGCGACATCGTGGACACAGTAGTAGGAAGTATACTACAGGATCGTCGAATCTCAAAGAAAGAGAGACTCAAATAAACCTAAGCATTAGAACATGCCGTTTACGATTGGTGTAATAAAACTGACAAACAGGCAAAACTAGCGTGGTCCCGCTGTTATGGTTTTATGTGAAGGTGTGCTACAGGCGTAAAACCATTGTCAAAATAGCAAAATTCTCGCATTTTATTATTTAAGTGCACTTCTGAGTATTTTCCCTATTTTCCCGACGAATTGGAAATATTCCGCATACTTTCCCTGAATTTGGGAATAAACCCAACAGTCGGAAATATTCCGGGGAGTAAACCCAACGCTAATCGTGGCTGTTTATTCTTGATTTCTTTGCCGACCTAGAAGGTGGATGAAAAAAATATATTTAGGAGGGAGAAGAACGTATTCTATCTCATGTGAAACGTATACTTAGTAGTAATTTTAAAAATAAGGAAAATAAAAAAAGGCTGACTGAATGTTCAACAATAAGCTATATTTAATTGTGAAAATAAAAATATACAATATCACAGAATCTTCTGAACTCTCACAGGCAAAAAATCGAGATCTTCACACGTTTCTGTATCTCTCTGGAAAATCTTTAGTTGTGTTATATGTGTTTTCTTTAGTGCAATATATGTTTTCTTATCCTGAAAAAATATACAACAATTTGGTAGATGCTTTGTTAATTTACCTACCTACTGATTACCTAGCAAAAACTAGGTAGGTACACCTACCTTCTTCTTCTTCTTGTTAATTTTTTAGCCTTCCTCCAATAAAAACTTTCTTGACATATTTAATGTCGGTAAGTAATTTTCAATAGTGCAACTAATACATACAATACATTCTACTTGGAAACAGTATATACTTTGCTGGTTTTTCATGCGAATAAAATAGTTCTATAGCATTAGGAAGATAGGAAAAAAGAATTATTAACTTGGTACATACATTAGGTAGATAAAATCCTACACTAAAGTCGTAAGAAGAATTAAATACATAAAATTATTATAAAGTACCTAAATATGTGTAGGTAGGTTATCAAACACTAGATATGTGTACTGATGCAATAAATACCAAAATTATTGAATTTGTGGATAGATTGAAAGTTTGTGATAGATCAGTAATAAATAATCTCTGCTCGTTGGGACAAAGTTCTCGCATAAAGAAAATAGGTAGTTACTGCCTAGAAAAATGAATACCTATTCACATCTTAGAACCTAAGGCTGCAGGTGTAGCCTAATTATATAATGGTTTTATGGCAATTTACGTACCTGCGTTATAATTTTACTTATAATTACACAATGAAGTCACTTTATCAAAAATAATTTTAAAATAGTTATCAGGCTTCTACGGAGAGATCAAGAAATCGGACTTCATTTGATTAATGTTCACATCTCGTAGATATTTCTTCAATTTTGCATTCAAAAATCTCACATTAGTTAATTCGTTGTATTGTTAACATTTCACATTTCGGAAATTATTCCTAAAACTAACTTATGAAACAAGATTTAATCATAACAATTTTGAAAAAGCTACTCGATGGGTATTTTTTTATGATAGCTTATCTGACATTTAAGGCGGGCAAACTGACATAAGATTGATTTCAGATGGAGTTTCATAGTACGAAATTGCATACAAAAAAAGGTGACAGGATAAACTAACTTCCTCGCTGCGGGCCTGCTAATTTTCGGGGTCATGTACGAATTATAGGAACTATCCTGGTTTATTAGCGATTGCTTTGTTTCCGATGGTAAGGTTCCTGAACATTTTGCCAAGCCGAGATTGCTTTCCTTGGCTTAAACCACTTGTTAACACTTGATGTGAGGGGAGGGCACTACACTATTAAAAAATTGTCTATGGTAAATGAACGAACTATTGAATGCATAGAATGAACTACGAATGAATGGCGAATGACTGCTGTCAAGATTAAACATTTCTTTTTTTACTCAAACATAGCCTCAAAATACTGAATCCAATATAAAAGTATTCCTATTCATGTTATAAACGTATATTACTGTGTTCTATGTGATTATAGAATCGTACTTATTAGTTTACTTTATCTAAACAGAATATACTGGAAGCTTAAGTACTTGTCAAACAGTGGCAGTGACGAAAGACCTTTTCCTTTCTGCCTGTCAGTCGTAACGTTTCACTGTACAATAACTAGGACTCTGTTTTGATGGAAAAATAATGCCAGTTAAAGTTGATATCACTCCACCGCCACCAGCGAATTCCAAACAGCCTGGTGTAACCAAGTCGCTGCTCTATAACGGTTCCAAGTTTCAAGGACACCAAAAGAGTAAAGGAAATTCGTACGAGGTTGAAGTGGTTTTGCAGGTTAGTAACAATAACAAAGTACGCAATTAATTTGTATGTCTTTATTCTACCTCGGTTCCTTAGTTTATTACAGTCACTTTTCTTGGTTTGATATCCTTTCTTTGGAGAACAACTAGTGTTTTAATCACCGTTTAGAAATACCTACTAATTTAGTCACAATCTAAAAAAATTACCAGCTAGTAAAGTATATGTATAAATTACCTGTTTCGTACATTATACCTGTTTCCTGTAAGAGTTAAGATCCAAATTATATATGTTACTTTACAGCATGTTGATGAAGAAAACTCTTATCTCTGTGGCTATTTAAAAATAAAAGGCTTGACTGAAGAGTTTCCAACTCTTACGACCTTTTTTGATGGAGAAATTATATCAGCCAAGTATCCTTTCTTAACCAGAAAATGGGATGCAGACGAAGATGTTGATAGAAAACATTGGGTAAGTTTCTAATTATTATAACCATAGATTTATAATGTCCAGTGGTAATATAAAACACGAAATTAAAGCCATTGCCATCTATTTTTGATGAACTTGTTAAAAGTATTATTTTCTTTGATTTCAGAGTAAATTTGACTTATTTGTCCCATATTTAAAAACATTTAACTCTGATTCATTTGATTATGACTCTCTTGCCAAGGCTGACTATGTTTTTATGAGATGGAAGGAACATTTCTTAGTCCCGGATCACACAATCAAAGACATAAATGGTGCTTCATTCGCTGGTTTCTACTACATATGCTTCCACAAATCAGCAGCAACTATAGAAGGCTACTATTACCATCGAAGTTCGGAGTGGTAAGCTTGTTTTGTCAACTATTTGTTAAAATATCTTTATGTTACTTGTGACAGATTTTATTGTAATATTTTACTATTTGGTTTTCAGGTACCAATCATTGACTTTAAGTCATGTCCCTGAACACAGCATCCAAATTTATGAGTTCAGATGAAATGGCTTTGTGGAAACATTGAAACTTGGATTTATACTTGTGTCCGCTAGTACTTACTTGTTCATTAAGTCTTCAGTAAAAAAGACAAAGGTTAAGAATGTTAAGTTTTTCAGTAATGTAAGCTAAAGATGTCAGGGCGTTTAAGTATCTTCATTTCATACAGTCAGAACAATACATCCCAGTAATGTAATGTTACTAGGTTTGAACAATTCAGTACCTACATATGTTAGCCGGTTCTTGCATATACTTCTGTGTTATGATCAAGACCATTTTTTTGATTGCTATTAGTTTGTAGATTCTATATTATGTTAAAATCCCAATACTCTTATTATTATTTGCATGTGACAGGTGACTTATAATTTATTAGCAAATAAGGACCTTACGATGAAATCAAAAGGCTCTGTAATGCTAAGTTTTGTTGTTATTGTGATATTTTGTACAAATCACTTGTGTATAAGTAGCCTTTTATACATATTGTATTGTTTTATATCCTTTATTATGCATAATTATTCACCAGAGTTA
Source organism: Pyrausta nigrata (assembly GCA_949316185.1). NCBI lineage: Eukaryota > Metazoa > Arthropoda > Insecta > Lepidoptera > Crambidae > Pyrausta > Pyrausta nigrata. The sequence goes on from OX438943.1 coordinate 13,316,600, forward strand.
CCTTTTAATTTTGTAAATTAAGTATATGCAAGTCCAGAGAACTTACAGGGAATCTCTATAACTTGAACAAGTTAATAATCGAAGTGGAACCGTAGGAATTAATTCAACAATGTTATTGATAAAATTGAATATTTTTTTTCAATAAAATATCTTACAGTGAATTTGTGTTATTTATTTTACTTAAAATAAAATACCATAATTTTCACTTCATTTCATTTTAATGTAACATCCATATTTACAATAAAATACTGGCATTGATCTTTATGTTTTATATCATGACATTTTAAGAGATTATTAGAAATTGTTGACTTCATATAAGATTGACATAGTAATTAAGTATAGTAAATTCTTATATTATTTGTACAATAGTTGTCTTGATAATTGCAATATTCAAAAATAGCAGTTTAATTTCCATCAACATAGATATAAATAATTTTAGCTTATACCAACTATAATTAGTACAAAATCGGCATGTAGTACCTTTTCATTAATATTTTTTAAAATAGTTTTTCGCCGTTTTGTACTTGTTTATCGTAATTTGAATAATTATTGTAAAAAAGGTAATCGGTATGTAATATCCATTATGTGAAGTAATAGATTATAGAGGAAATGCATAAAAATCAGTGTATTAGGTACGTGATGCACTGGTTTTATTAAAAAGTATCAGTTAAATGAAATTTTGGCACAATACACAAATTATTAGTTAAATTAGGCCAAAATCCATGGATGTAATTTTGCTATGTCTATTCCAATAACATAATTCTTGATTCACTTAACGTAGCTTTACGCTGTCTAACTCTACGTCTAGTTTATATGTTGATTTGATAATCATCTCTCTTAATTTCATGTGGTAAATAATAGCCTACTACATCATATATTTTAGAAAAATACAATAATATACATTTCATATTATTTCAAGTCGTAAATAGATTAAGTGTTACAAATATGCAATAAAATCTAAAGCTTAAACTAAACTTTGGTGGGATCGTTATGTGAAATTAGTTCGGCAATGTGTGTATTATGTGTTATGATATAATAATTAAGAAAAAACTTTTATAGTTTATACATACGAACACATATTAGGTAATGTATATGTTATTGATATGGTTATTTTTTTCTGTACCAAAATGCGCTATGATTTTGAATACTTTCTGTTAGAAATTGGAAGGAAGGGAAAAGGATAATACTAATACAACAGCGCCAGTAGCGACATAGGCAAGCGTAATCGGCTTTTACTATATAGCTTAGATCGTCAGTTGCCAACAAGAATAAGCTGACATCTTAAGTACCTTAGCTGCTTTTCATGGGTAGGTATATAGGTACACAAATTCAGAAGACATTCATACCACATATTTCCTAAACCTAACCACATTAGCCCAGCTATATACGGTGGTTTAACTAAACACTTGCTGATTCACTGAATCCACGTCAATTTCTAGGGTTTTATTTATATTGATGTTGTTTATCAATGTTTATTCTCGATAATATAAATACATAGGTATATTTATTTTCACGGAAGATTTTAGAAACTGGGTCTATTGAATTTCGAAATACTTAAATATTAGCAATTCTGATTTGCCATTATGAATGTATTAGTTTCAGGTGGGCTTAAATTGTCCAAAATTAACTTTTGTTTTTGTCTGAACTAATAATACATAGTTTTTTTTTAATAAGCTACACTATACATTTGAAATAATAAACAACAAAAAGGACCTGTAGTTTAAGGCAAGCCAGTGCCCATCTTACTGCGTTAAATCGAAAGATTTACAAGCTTCTACTTGAAAGTATGGACATTTATAGACAAGATTACATTCACAACTAACAAAAATATAAAAATATACACCAACTAAACACAAATTATTGACCAATACAACAATTTACATTTAACATAATATAAAACGAATAATACTATGTGAACAACTTCCAGCAGCAAAATAAAACACTTAATATTATAAAGAAATATTTACAAGAATTAAAACAGCTAACAAAGTCCTTAACTATGACTGTAATATTTGGTTTTCAAATAAATAATAATACAATGAAAGCTATGGTTAAAATTAAGAGGGTTAAGTTATAGGTTGGCACCTTGTTGGCACACGAATTATGCATCTCACTTACTCCTGCAAGCATCGCGAGCTATCAATATTTTATCATAATTATTTTTGCTGTAAGACTTACTTACTCGTTCTTTAATTTAATACTTAGTTTTCATTAGGCACATGAACATAAGTGTATGTATGTAAGTAATAAGTATCGATGCCGGGATGATATAGCTGTTAACTAGTTCACAAACACCGTTACTAACCATAACCGATATTCTCCATAGCTTCCATTATATGTCGTCGGGTAACATCAAATTGTCTAATAAGAATAAAACGAACTATCTTTTTGATGTACCTTCGCTGCTAAACCAATGTCTCAAACCTAACAGGCTGTATAAACCCTGGTTCGTCATCTGAGATCGCACCGGTTTCGTATGGCGTTGGACTAATTTATGAGGGTAGCCCTGATTTTGATCGGGATACATATCATGCAGACCAGGGTAAACTTCTGGGTAGAAGCCATGCGGTCTAAAGTAATGGGGGTACGAGTGATGATGACGTCGTGGGTTTCCATGGGTATTGTAGACTCCTCCGATGTGATTCCGACCAGGCCAGTAGTCTTGTAAATGACGGAATGGGTAGTTTGGTGGTGGTGTCGGTGATTGCTGACTCGGCCAAGGGTACCTGTAAAATGCTTCACTCTTGGGATAAAAGCTGTTTGGGGGAATTTTGTCTTCCAAAGAAGAATCTGGAGCAGTGTGGATGGGCAAAGACTGTTGTGCTTCGGTTTTCGGTTTGTTGCGTCTATACTGAAGCTTGGTGCGTGTTCCGAGTATGCTATCATCTTTGATCGCGTGCTTTTTCTGATCTTTCGAAAAATTATCATCGGTGGACACTTCAGCATATCGACTTATTAGTTTTATAGCTTCACCGATATCAGAGTAATCGTTTTCGGGGTTAAGTTTAGTTTGTTCTTTGTTATGCAATTCTTTGGTGTCATTTGATGTGACTTCGGAAGTTTTTATATTGTCACTATCAGTCACGACCATCGTTTTATCGTTCGGCGCCTTTATTGCTGCAGATGAACCGGCAGGTATTTTTAATTCACTAGACTTTTCAGAGTCGAGGTTTTGGTTTTGTTGGTTTACATGGTCAATATTGTATAAGACTGGGTCCACATTCACGTGACCGTAGACTTGTTCCTTTTGCCCAACATCCGCGTTGGTATTATTGTTGGGCTGGGGAGTGGTCTCCTCAGAGCTGTCGGCTGGACTGTCGCGTTTGGGTTTATCGGCAAAGTGTAAGACAGCATTCATAACGTTGTGGTGTAGTCCATCTGGGTTGCTAGTTTTGTTGCTATCAGAATGTTGCAATTTAAGAAGTTCTAGTTCAGCTTCTATGCTTGAGTCCTGGTTAGTGTTGTCATCCTTTTTGTCGATATTAGCGTAATTTGGTTGTAGTTCCTGAGCCTGAAACAAGTAATTGCATCATTCAGTTTTTTTATTATTTAGTAAAAATATTAATACTTAATTGAGTTCCATCGATCGCACAGCTATTCTTATTTATAGGAGTACCTAAGCCATCTGTCCTCCCTATGTAAGTATTTTATTAAATACATGATATTTTTTTTTGCAATATTTTAATTAAATAAGTTCGTGTGTTAGTAGCTGGATCGCAAATGGATGCAAGCTGCCGCTTGTCACACGTCACTTCGAAAATCAATGGGACAGATGTTCAACAGTTGATGTCCTGTGGCTAATAATAATGAAGTTGTTATATACCTGTGCTGATGGCTCTTGATTGACAAGCAACGCGGCCTGTGGGTCCTGGTTGATCGGTATGGACAGCTGCAGCGGCTCGTTGTCGCCGTAGTCGTATACGACGTCACCGGTGGCGGGCGAGGAAAACAGCGCGTTCAGCTGCTCCAGCAAAATACGTTCGTGCTCCGATTTGTCCACAGTAACGGTCTGTAAGAAGCAAATAGCTGGTTTAAAACGTAGATTACAGTTAAATGTTGTTTTGGCTCAAAGCAAGGAATCGAAAAGCATGTTCAAACAGACAAAAAATCCGGGCAACTGAAAACTGTATAGCAGCAGTAGGTTACCCATATGGACTACGAAAACAGCTTTTTCACACTACCTACTCGGCAATGTTCAATTACACATCAAGTAAACCTGACTCAAAGTAAGTCATTGCATCCCTAGGGACGTAATGTTGTATGAAATTTCATTACGCCCCTAGGGAGGCAAAGTGATTTGAATTTCGAATAAGAGTTCATACGCATGATCACACTAGCCCGTCCCGCACCAAAGAGAACATATTTGTAATTTGAACCTGGCAGCCAAGAATATTAGCACGAATATAACGAAAAAAAAGCGCGCGCTTCTAAAAAAAGAAATAAATCAAGAAAAACCTAGTTATGTATTTTAAGAAATTACAAACAATGTTTTTGTAAAACTGTCGAATGACGAAGTTGACACCGGAGTCCAGTAGATGTAAAGCTGCTGGTATTGATAATAGTAATAATTTACGGCCAGAAAAGTCAAAGGTATACTTAAAGATAAAATAAGTTTTTTGTAGTACATTTTTTTATTGCCTCGTAGGAAGTGTAAAAAGCAGAGTATTCTCCTCGGGGATAAAGATGTATTCGTCTTGGGCGAGCTTGAATCCCTCGCTCCACTCAGGATTCTACTTTTAACTCCCTCGCTATGCTCGGAACTCCCTCGCTATGCTCGGAAGTAAAAACTAAACTCCCTCGCTGCGCTCGGGAGTTAACTGTCTAATCCTTCTTTACGCTCGAGATTCAAGATGACGCCCGTGACGTAAGACATCACTTTACCCCCTTGGTAAATAATCTACTATTATTACGTAGGAAGGAATAGAGGCTTCAAGATTAACTTGTCAAACCCCATAAGACCCGCGGGTGGGCCTAGCGATATCAATTAATTTTCTATTGTGTCTTGAAACATGATATGTGAAGGTTTAAAGTGGGATAGTCTGATGTGCGGCCGTGTGTATATGAAATGTGTGCCATATCATGGACGAATTCGCCATATACATAAATGAAAGGTCTTCTTACCTGAACGCAAGCATTGCGGTCGATCCGCTGTCCCTTCGGGCAAACGAGGGGCGTTATGAACAAAGACTTAGTCGTGATCCTTCTCGGCGGGGCATTCTGGTTGCCGTTCTCAGCGCTTTGGAGCCAGGATCTCCAGGCGAGCTCGGCGGCCTGCCGGTCAAGTGTCTTCGGCGGCGCGCGGGTAGTGGCTACTGCCGCCCGCGCCTCCGCTGCTGCTGAGTCGTGTTCAGGGTTCTCCGTAGTAGTCCCATCGGGGACTGCCTCTGTAGGGCTGTCGGCGGGGGCGGGAGCCGGGGTAGTCGCCTCGACTGCGTCAACTCCCGCGCCGGGGTCCGCCGTCACCAGTGCACTCGACACCAGTAGTAACGTTGCCCACGTGCACCACATCGCAAACACCTGAAAATAATAAAGTAGATTATTAACAACATTTTTCGGACATGTTATTAAAAGTGGACGTCTTTAGGATGCAGTTTCATAACAAACAGCTGTTTTTATTGATGTTGAATAATAATTGATAGGTGTTTTATGTTTTCATATTTGATCATGAGATATTTGATATTTGATAAACGAAATGGAGCAGTTCGCATTATTTATTTTAAATAGTATACTGATGATTATTTCACGAAATCGATTAGCTCAAGATTTCTCTTGTCCGGCCAGAACTCTAGTGATGTCAACTGGTTCAAGGTTCGACTTTATCCATTAGTTCACTAGCTCGGGCACGACGTATTCAATGAGCTTTGACTCCTATAGTCAGGCGATGCCCGTCCGATCCTATCAATGTGACAGTAGCTCTGATCTGCATGCAATATTACAATCTACGAACAGATAATGGGATCACTCTCGCCGAGTCGTCATTATGCCAGATGCAGGTGTATGTCTAATTAGCTATAGTGGTCCAAATACCGCACACTGCCGACCTTGAGGCCCTTTATCATTTAAGAAAGTGAAAGCCTGTTAATCACGGAGTGGCCAAAGCTCTGCCTTCACTTTTAAGGCGCATTAAATAATACTTATCTACACATTTCGATCCCATTATTGACTTGTTCGTAATGGATGTTAAATTAAGTATTTAATGAGTGACAGCCTCTTTCTTTTAAATTGATGTTGATGTTCGAATTTCTCTGTCGGTTTTTGGAGCGGTTGGTTTTATAATTTAGTATGACATTCCTTTTGCTAGATGATCAAGACACTTATCGACTGACGTTAGCATTAAAATATATTAAAGGTTTCTTTAATATTTTTTAACAAATCCTTAACATTAGCTTTTTCAATATGCTGAAATTAAATTTAGGTAACCACACTCAAGGATTTTTTTAAGAAAAAAGATGTTTCTCAAATTAAATATGTTTGCTGCGTATTTTCATGGTAGAATTTTAAAGTAGGTACCTACATAGCAGGTAAAATGAAAATGCTGATTGAACCAAAATAATTTTAAATCTAAAACAAGATAAAATTAAGATAAGAATTAAATAATTTAAGATTAATCAGATAAGTCAATGTTATACCACATAATACCTACACCTACCTACTTTACACGAAATTCATAAAGCTGGAAAAGTTTCATGAAACAATGTAAAGACCTATTGTTATGTAAGCGTGTTACTCAACACGAGTAAGAAATGCAAAGTAGATAACTGGGTAACTAGTAACTACCTACTCATGTGATAATAGCTTTGTTACTTGGCCACGCTGTCAACATAGTTGTAAACAGAGTTGATTCCTTGACCCTAGATGTCCACGCCTCCGAATCTTGAGCTATGCATGTGTGCCGGCGCAGAGTAAATAAATAATTTAGTGCGCAAAACAAGGGCAGTGGCTGTTGACCCCGCCGAGATCTATCGGCGGCATCTGGCAATGATCTCGCAGGCGCCACACGCGGAAGCGACGGGAATTGACCGTGTTTCAATGGGTGCTTGATTGAATTTCAAGCTCTCATCACATACTGTGAAAAGGATTAGAAAGTGGGATTATGCTGGCCCGATGGCGTAACCCCATCGGAATTTTCACACTGAAGGTCCCAGTGTTCTTAGAGAGAGTGCTCCCTCATTAGCATTTTAATGCACGCGCCGGAGACTGCGTCTGACCTAATGAGATCATTGTGTTTACATAAAGCAGACACCGCCGGGTATTTCGTTTCGGTGTATTATTATCTGCATCGAATCCTCGAATGTTGAACCCTACCTTGACATGTATGCGCGAGTGAGACGATGATGCTGCACAACAGAGGTGCGCCAGCGCTGAGATGCACGCAAATAGCTTTCCAGTCGGAATCTGAGTCGATTGTTTCTGAGAATATTCAGTAAGTTATTTGGGCTTAGAACTTCAATGGAGATTACGAATAATTAATTTATTCATCTATCTTTAATGACTGGAAAATCAAAAAATATATTTGATTTGCTAGCCTCAATCAGTCATGTTACGGTGCACGCATCCGGAAATGTGCGATGTAGTCATGTTAGTTTACACTGTGCCTGACGGGCGGTCACGACGAATAGCTGTTATCCTTACTCGCCACGCATTTAGATGTTGCTCCTTTAATTAACGTGCCTGAATCAACATTGAGCATTTAGGGGATCGCGTCGGAAACTTTCTATAGTCACGCTTGGACTGCATCAATACCATATTCCCCTAAAGGGACGGCAGGTGTATACGATCATCCGTATAAGTGTGTTCTTAAATCGTATTGTGGGGGTGTAAGGTTTATAATTAAAGGCAGGTGCATTTTTTGTTTACGAATTTTGTGAGCTTTGGATGGAACCGAAGGGGATGTCGAGTCGACTAACGTACCTATTTATCGTTTCAATGTTCCATCTACAAACACACATTTTTTGTTAAAATATATTACCATTTGTTGATACAGCTGATAAATTATGTCGGTGTAATTAAAATGACAATTTTGTAAATGAGTTGTCACGAAGCTGTCGTCATTTAATCGTTCCACGTGTATTTCGGCCGTTAGCGCATATTGTATGTAAATGACGGCTGCTGGCCGGTGGCCATCGAGAAAGTGCTGCTAAGTGTGTGCACACGACGGCGGATTTGCATGTTAGGTAACTTGACCGGCTACGCAGCGCCTCATGGGGCAGATAAGGATAATTACGGCAGGTCTTAATTTTTGACTTGCAAAGAATGACCCATTTTTTTATCGCTTGTTAACTTTCTCTCTTTGACACGTTTTCTGCGGGAATTCACCCGCTCACTGGACATTAACTAGTATGTAATAAGAAAGGCCCAAGTTCAAGTACAACCTGTCTGTCTTCATGGGTATTACGTCGGTCGGCCTATCAGGTAAAGACTTTAGCTCTCTCTGCACACTTGGCCACTGTGTATGCGCTGTCTTATACCTACCAAGTTCAATTAATTATTGTTTTCGAGCTTTGGAATTAGAAATTCTTATATTCAGTTGTTATTTTGTTTGCACGTTTTTCCACTATGCTGCGGTCATGTGAGCTTTTCCTTATATCCCTTTAGCTAGAGGTCAAATAAACCTTAACAAGAATGAAACAATAGCCTTTTTCCTATTGTTGAAAAGATAAAAAAGATAAGAACATAGGATACTTAAAAAAATACGTTCGTTGTCGTCTCGTTCCCGTTGAAAAGTTTCCTGCAGATTACAAGGTGTGGTATTAGTTATCATAAGATGAGGAATTACTATTGAGTAGGCAAAGGCGCTCATTTACACCCAAGGTTAACCACAAATTAAAAAAAAAACATTGCACTATGAACAAACATTGAAAAGTTTGCTTTGATTTGGCTTTAATTACTACTATAGAATTGTAAACATTTTCAATTCGTCGGTCTTTCATCTTGTACTTTTCAGTTGTTAAAGTAAATGTTTCTGGTATAATTATGTGTAGGTAAGGTACCACTATTCAATTCGCAATGTAGGAAATTCCTTCCAATTTCATTAAAATGAGGAACAAAAGCATGTTCTCTTCAGAGAAGGACATAGCACATTGCTATGCACTGGCTGGTGAACAAGTACTTTGTTAAAAGTGCACACAAATGTAGACGTATCGCAGACTGAGGTCCTACTTTATCAGAAGTTGTCCGTTTTTCCGCACTTGACGTCTTTCTTGCTCGCGCCACAGATTAAGTCTCACGCTGAGATCTGGGCCTATTGGATACGACTGCGAGAGTCAGTAATATCATAGAGAGGAGGCCCCAGCCAGATTATCGGCACTTTGAGTATGAATAGTGATTACGATTCGGTTTTCGCAGGTGGCGGTATTTTGTCACTCTCGTGAGCAAGTGTGTCGCGGAGAGCGTCGACCTACTGACTGTCCCGTCATGTTCGTTTAATTTCACTATCGTTTTATAGCATAATGGACGTTCAAATGTTTGGTCAATATCACGATGATCGTTGAACATTATGTAGCATGTAATTTGTTCAAACAACGTTGCTAAGTGGCTACTCTAAATAATTTGCGGTTCGCTTTGTGGTGTCATACAAAACCATTTTGCAAATGCGTTTATCTCGATTAGGTAGATCATGTAACTAGGCAATCTAGAATGACATAACAGTACCTATATATATTTTTATATTTATATTTATTTTTATATTTTTTATAGTACCTACCTAGTAGCAGTTTCAACTTATAATAAATAAATAAATTGTTTTCAACAAACACACCAATTACCTAGCCCCAAACAAAAATAATAATGTATAATAGTTAGTAATGTACTTAGATTAATTAGCAATTGATTAATTAATTAGTATTTACTCGTATTACGCGAAATTAATTCATCATTATCATCGTGTTTTTTTTTTGGAAAATACAACGGAGTCCTAAGGATCTAACCAGAATCCTATAGAGTTATGGAACCGAAGTTTTAATTTTCATTAGGATAGTGCGATAGCTAACATCGCTCGCTATGGAAATAAGTATTGGCAATTACATAGAACATGGGTTTGGCAAATTGGCTGTGATGTAGGCAGAGGAATCTTGAGGTTAGCTCTCAAACTACGAATTCAAGAATGAGGTTATTCCATTAAAATACCTTTGTATTCTAGGTTGCATAGCATAGGTACAACGAGACTGAGTATTAAACATTATTAACCCCTAATGAATAGTCTCTTCATTTCAGAAACTGTTACGAAGATGACGGTGCATGTTCTTCCGCCTTACTTAAAAATACAACAGCAATTAAAGATTACGACAACCTGCCCGTCCCATATTCAAATGAAGCGAAGTACATCCGCGTTTATCTACCGTTCTATCTACGTTCGCCCCTCTGTATTAGGGCAGTAACAAATGTGGCATATCAACGTCCAAAACGAATCAAGAACTGTCTGAACTAAAGGCGTCCCTCGTACGCACAGAAGTTTATTCTGAAGCTGGGTTTGAGCTATTCATTTCCATTATAAGCTGAACTATACTGTAGGACAAACCGATCCCTTTAGTGTGGGTCAACTTATGCTAGTATCGTTTAGCTTCACTTGGATTTTGCGCACGCGCTGGCCTCCGCCACGGTTGGAAGACACCCGCCGCACTCGGTTTATTTATAAAAACGCCCATTCATTCATCTCCCATTTAATTTTAAGCTTCATTAGGGCTTGCAGAAAATTAAGTTTAGATGTTTTTGTCTAGTAACTCGGTTCCATGACTTTCGAGTTTCAGAACTATCAATACCTCATCCGTCAGTGGTTGAGTTACCAACATTTGAAAAATCCTTATTTAGGATTAGAATAATGGAGAAAAGGTAGATCCTTTATTTCAACACTAACGTCAAAACGGGTTTGGATTAATCGAGGATGTACTGTACAATGGTACTACTACTACTAACTTATGTTCAAATAAGTTTGGAAAATACGTAGAGTTAACATTAATAATTTCAAGCTCGTGTCCCGTCAATGACTGGTTCTCGTGTTGACGCTACAAATTGGTTGTTGATGGCTAGCTTTTAAGCAGGAAGCCAGGGTCAGGATTCTGAACGAAGGGTCCGTTGAATTTGCGCTCTAATAACCAAATGCGTTTCTAAACGGACGTAATAAATGAGCGTGCGAATACGAAATCGCATGCATCCTACCGAGACGATGTGTCCGGAATATCGCCTTCATATTTTTGGAAAGGAAGCGGGCGGTCGGAAGCGGCCGGCGACAGATTTCGCCGGCGAATAAATAATATATCACGCGCTGTTTCATGGTCGTATCGATACCCGCAGCGACTTCACACGCAATAAAATCAGAGGTCCTACTATGTTTGACATTGTTCGAGTGTATTATTCTTCTTATTCTTGCTAGTGTGAGTGAGAGCGACGACTGGAACCGTGAATGTCAGCAATATTTTACAAGTAGAATTAGGTCACAGGGATCGCGACTTGATGAACAGGTAGGATAGGTACCTACTGAAGGTAATCGCATTAACTTAATCCTGATCGGAATTAATTGGTTATTATTATAATTTTGTTGTAAATTATCCAAAACCTATATTTTGAAGCTACCTACGGTCAGGTTTTATATGCTAACTATACTTTTTTCACCTTGTATAGATCTGTATGCTTGCAGCGTACCTTCTTTCAAACTACACGTGTGACACCGTAAAACATATTTTTAGTGAAGGTTACTTATTGCTTTCACATGACTTTAAAAAAGTTTTCCTTGTCTTAAGGCAGTCACAGCCCTATATAAAATAAAATACAAGCAGCCTTTATTAAAGGTTACCTGAATGCTCAGCATAGGACTCGTTTAGCGTTTATCTCAGCTTAAGTGTTATTTCGCTCTTAAAGCTCTTCGTTCTTTATTTTTTACTTGTAAAGGTCACTAAGTTCACGAACCTTAAATTGGAAGGTGTGTAGAATCGAGAGTTTTTATTGGTAATGCCCATAAAATTATGGCTATGACACAGAATAAATAATACTATGATAAATAAATAGGAACAAAAACCTGTTTTATGAATAAATTGCTGCAACTAAATGAAAACTCATGGTAGCATTTATTAAACTTAGGCTAGGATATACTTTGATGTGTACCAGCTGCAATAAACTCTTACCTCGATATTCCAAAAACTTTGTGCCGGGTTTAAGACAGGACTATTAGCTAGCCAATTAGAAAAGCGCTTCTTTATTAGGTTATGTCACGTATGTGACATTCATTCCTTTGCTGTCGGCTAATATTTAGACCCATTTTAAACCTGGTCAATTTTTTTTGTAATAACACCGATAATAAAGTACATATTTCTAAACAAACCTAACCTTTATTGCCTAAGCTAAGTTAAATAAATAATTATAGCTGATACCTTCTTGGATTACTGTACAGATTTATAGAAGCAGAAGCAATCAACTTTGGTATTTTAGCTAACGTTTCATCACCGCTGACACCTGTGACTAAAGCTCTATCATAGCACAAATAGGAGAGCCTACCTTAACGCGAAACTGATTAATAAGTTCAAAGTGGTAAATAACAAACCTTCGGTTAGCTTCGGCTACGAATACGACACACAACAACACAGGGCCCGTAGACAAGTGGCAATTTAATTTCAAGCGAAGTTCGTTATCGCTAACAAAATGTATGAAACTGACATAAGCCATCGAAACATCTCGTGACTTTTGCATAGATATTTAGACATTTCGTTGGCGAAAGCGAAGTTCGCTGCAAAAAGATTGCCACTTGGCTACGGGCCTTGGTTATCTAGAAGATATTGCTCTTGGTGATTAATTCGCGGATGTTGTACATTTTATGTGTCCTAAATTGTTTGTTTTCTTAATGGTGAGCAATAAACTAATCTATTTATATAATTTAGTACCTACATTAATAAATTAAGGCTCTACTATAGGTAGGTAAGTTAGTAATCGCATAGTCAATTAACTGATTGAGCATTGATTGATAGTGAAATGAAGTCATCTGATTTTATACGAGTTCTTAATTAATTTTCAATTAATGGGTTCCTCCTAGATAGTAGATAAGTACGTAAAGACGGTTCTTGGTTTTCGATTCATGTTGAATAGTTTAAAGTCGCCCATGAATATTTTCAATACATATAACGAAGAAGATTGTCAATAGGTACTATAAGGTTTCCGACGAAGCCTCTTTGCAGATAGATTACAATTTCAATTAAATGAAATTAGAACTACAAATGATTAATTTTCAACAGCTAAGTTTGAAAGCTTTCCTGAAAGCTATATAACTATTGCAATTTGAAAACAATCGAGTAGGGCATGGGTCTGCCAGTCAAGCCCTTCGGCTTTGCTTTCGCATGTATAGTTACTGTTCTTTTTGTGCCGTAGTCGTCAACTGAGAGGAGGCTTACCTTGAAGGGAGACGCGCGTACTCTGGCGCCGGTCACATTATAACGGGCGTCCGATTCGCGTACTAGCCCTGCAACAAGAAATGATTGTTTAAAAACTTGTACTGCAAAGATAAATAAGGTAAGATTTGCGCTTGATCTCTCTACGGTCATGTCGGATTGCCGTCTTAGCGAACTTCGAAATTCTAAAAACAGAGTGTAGGTTGTGTATTGCAGTTGCTTACATACTTTTGCACTATATTATATCCAGTGCAGTTGGCTAATCACAGTTGAGATTGGCTGCCGTGGTCGAAATTCAGGTAGGTGGACATCAAGGTAATAGTGAAGAATTTTCAATCACTTTTATTTAACGTAAGTAAGTGGTAAAGGGCGGATACCATACATAATTGAATCAAGAAAACAACAGAATATTAGTTGTTTTTGGAAAAGCTCATATAATTACGTAAGCATATCAAAAATACGATTTGTAGCTTTACATATATTCAAAATTGCAATTTCAAATATATGTAAATTCTACAACCTCTACAACAACCTGTAAATGAGATATAAGAGCTTTCCACCCACGATTAAGGTCATCCAGTTCCCACTAGGACGCATTTGAGTACTACCTACATTGACGAGTCCTCATTGGTGAGATGAAGATTGAAGCGGTGATTTATTCTGACCGGATCATTAGTTTTTCTGATATCTTCTAACTTAGATCGCGTAATCATCGCCATTTTATCATACAATTTATCCCGTTATAGTAACTTACCTGGAGGTATCTAATAAGCTCATGATTTCTTGATGCTTTGTTTAATTTATAAAATAAAGCATCAATAAAACGGTGCGGTACCACATGCGTTACTGAATGTTAATTAGTGAATGGACGTTATTTATTGGCCCGGTCTAACCGTTTTTAGCTCTGCAGCAGGAAAGTGATTTAAAGGCTCCTCGGGGACACATGCCTTGCGTTAGGATTGTAAATTTGTATACCTATATCGGATAACATACAGGTTAGAGGACATTCGAGTCCCTTTTACGTTGTATATTGTATAACATAAGATAATTTGAGTGAGCAGAATTATATGGTAAAGGACAATCTAAAGACCATTAAAAAGTTTATGCACATTTCAACTTATTACTCCTATATCACTAACAAGATAACTTGTCACACATAGTTGAGATTCAGCGAACAATAGAGACAATGAGATAAATATTCGATAGAAATCTAGTGATGTATCTGCAATTTATTACAGAAGCTTGCACTAAATAGCGTCGAGTGAAGTTCCCGCGTCCCAGACTTGAGACTGGGACGCTTTCTAGCAATATCTGTGAGATATGTGCGAGTTCGAGGCACCGTCCACCGGCAGCCGACACACAAACCGCATGAAAGTTGATCCACTGGGCCTACATACACATATTAATTGTGTACATGTAAGTGCATGTCCTCGCTGTGTTATTGCCTTTAATCCGGCGTTCGTTACGTAAATACACCGGTGAAATGTGCACTTCCCAGACGCAGGATATTTTGGTACCGTTTTCGGATATGTAGTTTTTACATAAAGCACGCAACATGTGGCGATAGAGCCCGTTCTATTATAAACAGATGGGCAAACGTGAAAAAATAACACACTTTGGCGCAATTACCGAGTTTTGAATTCGAGTGTTTGAACTGCTTTCAAGTTACACTGAATTCGGTAAATATCGATGGTCTACTCATAACTAAGTGTCTAAAGATGCAAACCCAATATTTGATAAAAAGATCCACTTCAAAGTACATCAATATTAACCACACAAAGCAAAAGATTATACGACATTTAGTGGACAAAGAAAAATGTCAATATTGGTTGTATGGGCAGCAGACGGTGAGCGAGCTCCCTAGAAATCCGACTACCTATGTTCTCCGGTAGATAGGCTTATTGAAGACTCGCGATTGTCTCAGAGACAAAGACTGCCTCTTAAAAGTAATACCCAGTGAAAGGCAGTTTTTATTACTAGTGATCATATCAGAATTAAATAACGTAATGTCGATGTTATGCAAAAGAAAACACAAGTTTTTTAGTGCTTATAAAAGTTTTTGTCATTACATATTATTTAAGTTAATTGCAAAAAAAATAATATGGGCCGTACTTACTTAACAATTGCGAAACTAATTGCGAAATAAAATTGTGATTAAACGAATCTGTAAGTGAAGTTCGATTATAATTATACGAGCATTTCATCCTAAATTGACATGATAATGAAAAATAGTGATGATCAATGACACTTTATCTATTAGGAATGTTCATGGTCACATTTTATGAACAAGATTAAATGTCAGTCACATGTTTTATGAGGATGTTTGTATGGAATGAATTGACGAATTCAAACGACAGATAGCACTTAGAGTTTGTTTATTGTTGAAACATGCGCTGATTGTTCGTTCGTTGGCAATACATATAAACAACAAACAAACGGTAGTCTGTACTTTTGTTGAATAGTAAAGAAGGCATTTGCTGCTCTCCTACATGATAGAAAGCAAAGTGCGAACAAAGGAAATATACAATTCAATAATTCTAAGGCAAGCAACAAACAAGATAATGATAATAAAAATATACCTACTTACCTAAATCAAACGCAAGCGTAGCTATGCTTATTTTGAATTGTTCTGCATTTTGCAAAAAATAAAAAATGCCATTAAATTAAAGTTAAAATCATTTAACATAAATGCAGCTTAGTACTTACAAAATTAAGGTAGTACACGGAATGATATTTTCAATACCTAGGTAGGTATTCTAAAGGATGATGCAGCGCATCTATTAGACATTAGTTACAACTCCTGACTTTCGACCTTGCCTGTTTTGAAAGTTTTATGCAAACGAATTAGTATTTAATTAATAATACAGCGCTGCCCTAGTTAAACCTAGAGCAGTAAGTTTGCAACTAATAAATAATAATAATAATTAATAATAGTTCAATTAAAATATAGTGGTGTCACGTGCTGTGTAGAATGTAGGTAGGTAGGTACTACATACACATTACGTTGTTTAAGAAAAAGTTGGTAAATTCGAATAATCTGTCAGAAGTAATGATTCACGTGCATAAGTAGTGAAAGTCAACAGTGGTTCAGTTGTGTTCAATCTAAACATACCTAATGTGTGAAAATGTGCGGCGATAAAACAAATACTTCCGAGTGTTATTGCTTGTTTATGCACATTGGTTCCCATCTGCGGTTCTTTGCGTTCAATCAATCACATTTTATTGACTTGACTCCCACATTTTTATTTCTTCTGGTTCCCCTACCTACCGACTTACTGTCAAAAGGTTTGGGTAATATTGTATGAATTTCTGTTTATTAGAAATCAAAAATCAGTATAATTTTACCTGTAGAATCAATAACGCTTGGATTACAACAAGTAAAATAGTTTAGTTTTCCTATTTTTTTAATCAGAACTAACTAAGAATAAAAAAGGAACTTATTTGTAGGGTCACATTTTTTCTGTCTATTATTAATGACATACTAATAAGTAAACACGTAGATACTAATAATATTTACAAATAAGGGTATAAAATAAATAACGTAATTTTCCATAAACGATGCTGCGTAGTGGGTGGGTAATGAAAAGACGACAAGACATTCAATTAAAAATATGAGTGACTTGAAAGTTAAAGGTTACCCGATAACAACAAGTTCAATTATTCATCAAAAATATTGATAACGGTACAAACAACGTGTATTGTTTTAATTATTTTATAAATTCTCGACTTTGAACCACTTTGTAAGATTCATAAAAAAATTATGAAAGATTTTATGTGGCCAGGGAAAAGCTGCGATTTTTCACATTAAAAATTATTCATATCTTTCTTCTTTAAAATATTACTCTTATCTGACTTTAAATCATTTATGCAGTCGGTATATCATAACATGAGCTTTATGAATATATTTTTGCCCTTGAAAAAATGATTCCCTCTGGTAGTCATTTTTTCAAGTGCAAAAATATATTTAGATTGCATAGTGAATGCTTATCACTTTAAAACAATAATTTATGAGGTTTATGATTCCGAATTTTATCATTACTGACCTGACCCATTGCCAATGACCCGCATTGTATGTCTCATTATACAATATTACTTCGCCTTGTACGCTTATTCGTAAGCACAATAGAAAATTATCCATGTCTATGATGATAACCATTATAAATTATGTTAAATAAGCTACAGAAATATAAACCATGACATACATTTACATAAGAATAGAACGCACTAAATAGGTCACTGGATTTATTAATTTATGTTATGGAAAGTCTTGTAGCATTTTATAACTTATTTATAGTCTGATAAGGAAGCGGTTTTGCCCTTTGATAATTTTAAAGTGCCGGGTTTTTTGTGAGTTCATGCAGAAGCTTTATGTGATGCTATATCCAAAAGTTTGGAAAAATTCATCGAAGGCATTAGGTATGGGATAGGTATTTGTAATAAATGTGTGTAACTCTCTGATTACAAAATTAAAGTGAAAAAAGTTGATGGATTCGACACAAGGGCTATCTAAATATGATATTTACCAAAGTTTGGAAACATAGGTATTTGGGAAGTATGGAAAACTAAAAAAACTAAATATCTCCACCAATAAAATGTTAAAGTGATTGAAAATTATTTTAGGAAATACTTTTAAGTTAGGCAAATCTAGTGGAAAAAGTTTGGAAGTCTACGTTTTCTGCTGAATAAAATTTTTGGTTTTTCTTGCGCTACATGTTCTACAAAAAGTTAAAATGTGTAAAGTTTGCATCTATATGATCATAATAATGTAATGTATCAACATACAAAAAAATATAAATATTGACTGCTTGCGGTCGAAGTTATAGAATTAAATGTAGTGAAACGAATGAACAAAAATATAGGTATTTTTTTTGTCATGTACAATACCTACAATACAATGACATTATTTTTGCGCTAGCACGCAACGGGGTCGAGATAAAAGCGATAAATGATTTCATCCTTTCGCCATCATACTGATCGATCATTGTCGCGCGCGAAACCGAGAGCCAAAATCAAAATGATCCGATCGTTGATCGTTCACGATCGGCACAGGTCTAGTGCATGAAATGCACGGAGTGGCAACGTCGCGTTCCACAAATCCGCGCGCGCCGCTCTGCGCGGTGCGGTTCAGTCGTTCAGTTTCGTCTACCATTACAAAGTCCAAGCAAAAATATTAATTGCATATTTTTGATTAAGTATGCCAGAAATAAAAATCATCAATGATTTAGCGTATTTAAAGATATATTTAATCGTTACTACCTACATGCATAGTATGTAATAATTTAAAAAAAACATACAACTTTAGTAAATCGTTACCTACATGCGTGGTATGTCATAATTTAAAAAAAAACACATCTTTAAAAAACTTTTTGTATTCAGTCTTATTAAGAATAATGTTGTTTATAAATATCTATTACTATAAATATTATTGGTTTATAAAAAAATGTGTTTTTTTTAATTATTACATTGTGTTTTATAAATCTATGCTATATTTTTTTATTTTTACTTGCAACTGAACAGGAACACCCACCTACTACGATTTTTTTAACTAAATAATAATAATATGGGGTATATTATTCTATTTGCAGGTATGTTTGTAAATTCAGTATCACCACCACCGCAATTTATTCGTATTTCACCCAAATATATAAAATACTATATATATTTCATTATTTCATTCATTTATTTCATTATATATTATATTTATTTCATTCAACTGCTGGGGTCGCACTCGCACCGTGGCAGGCTGTCACTTCGCTCATTTATATAAGTTTCTTATAAAAACTTGCTATTGCACGCGATTTCGCGCAAATGTCAAATTTACCATACAAACTTCAACTCCCTATTCACCCCCTTAAAATGTTGAATTTTGAATAATCCTGAAATACGACATTCTTTATTTCTAACTAAATAGCTAACCAATTTTTTACTGATTTAGCTTCAAAACTGACAGAATTTTTTATTGATTTAGCTTCATACAAATTTGCCCCCTCTTTTAACCTAAAATTATGAAAATTATTTCTTAGTGTTCATCTACACCATAAAGGATGGTGCAAATACCTATTTTGAGCTGTGCATTGATAATGCCATTCAGTCAGTTTAACATTTTTTATTTACATTTAGTTCTAGATTGTTTGTGATGGCTTCTATGTCTGCTAGGAGTGCCTTAGAGTTTTGATGATGAAAAAGAAACTTTAACTAGTTTATTCTTAAACTACTCGTTCAAATTCAATGAAATTTGAAATATAACGTGTTTAGGTATACAATGCTTGCATGGTAACTTAAAATTTAGAGGTCTAGTTTATCCACAACGAAGTTATAGGTGGTCGAAAATGGCCTGAACTGTTTCGAGAAAAAAATGGTGCCATAGCCGGCCGCACCGCTTTTTGCTCCACTTGTCGAGGGCACTGCCACAGTCCCAGATAAACGAAATACATCTACTTTTAGCAAAAAAAAACCGCCGCTTTAAAACACACACACACACACACACACACTAAAGTAAAGCCTAAAAAATGTTTCTGTTAAAAAAATAGTTTTTCAAACCTTTTAGTGCGTTTTAAAGGTAGTTGTTTTTCGCTAATTTTTTTTTAATAAGGTTAATACTTAAGTAAGTATTCGCTTACGTTCTCACTAGCTTTCGCTGCTGAGGCCAGTGGCGCTCGGGCGCTGCCGCGCACGTCCGCACGGCGTTGCCAAACCGCTCCGATTATTGTTCTTTTGCTGATAGTGAGTTATAGATAAGTAGGTATGTTTTTTTGTTTAAAATTTGCTGCATACTAAAACCAATGCGCTTATATTGAGTATTTTTAACCCCCGACGCAAAAACGACGGGGTGTTATAAGTTTGACGTGTCTGTGTGTCTGTCTGTGGCATCGTAGCTCCCGAACGGATGAACCGATTTTGATTTAGTTTTTTTGTTTGAATGATTAATGAGTCGGGAGTGTTCTTAGCTATGTTTAATGAAAATCGGTCCAAGATGGCCGCCGTAACAAAATGGCGGATCATATATATATTTTAAACTCCTTCAATATGGGTATCAAATGAAAGGTCTTGACTAGTCAAATTCTTTATACTATGACAAATTTCAAATCCAAGATGGCCGCCGTAACAAATATTTTTTTAAACTCCCTCAATATGGGTATCCAATGAAAAGGCTGACTAGTAGAATACTATAATACACTATGCTAAATTTCAAATCTTTAAAATTGCGTATTCCATTTTATTTTAAAGTTTACCTACTTACTTTACCTTAACTATTTTACATTAATTATGTATATTAGTGCGGTCCCCCGACGCGACCACATTAGTATTAAAAATTGTACACCTACGTACTTACGTAGGGTAAAATTTCAGTTTTATTTTTTGCTTTTTATAGGGTTTTCATTTCCATTTAAACCAACTGTATCTCGTAGCTAAAATTCCATAAAATTAAATCAAATTTCACTTACAAAAATTAATCAACTGTGTCATCCGGTGGGACTCGAACCCACGTCCCTTCGCTATCCGGGCGAGTGCTCTTACCAAATAAGCTACCGAGGACGTTAGTCAGTCGACGAATTTTTGCAAGTGCTTGCTACGCCAGTGAGCCGGCGTTCGATTTCATCAATACTTGGGGAATGTACCCGCATGTATCCAATGGAAATATTTTTACAAATATTTAACCATCAGTTAAGATGAAATCAGCTTAACTTATTATATTTTTATAACTTAAGCAATTATTTCAGCAGCTCAGCTCAACTATAAGAAATATGAATAGAGCGCCTTAGGGAACATTGTTCAGCGAAATGAGCATTTTTTATTGACTTACACAAATGGAAGGTGTGGATCAATTGTTATGCTAAATTACTTTAGACTAATTTTCAAAACTCCAGTAGGATTACCTACTGTCTCCAAGTTACGATCTGGTGACAGAAACCTGGAGAAATCGATCCTTCAGATAATAAAGGCATGTATACCATTTATGCTACAGCATTAATGAAGGTATTTAATCGTTTACAATCAGGAGTCATAATTTTAAGGTGCTGACCTAATGATGATAATCCTTAACGCTAAGTAGTTCGTGGATACTTTCACCACAGACAGTTTGTCAAAATTTTGTTGAATTACCATATTACTAAGTTATGAAAGATCAAAGTCAATTGGCACTATTTTTTTATGCTACTTATCACTTACTAACGAAAATTGAACTCGAAGATTACTTTATGATAGTAGTAACTAACAAAGGAAAGGCCCTGAGTAGGCTAAGGACACAATAAATAGATACTAAACCATATCCATCTATTGCGATAGGGAGCTTTGAGTCTAACTTTTTTCTGAACACTTAAGCCTAAAGTTACCTTTATAGTTTTACTAAGAAACATATACGACAAAATTAGGTTATTAATAAATGTATTTTCTTTCTTTCTTTAATGCTAATTTTAACGATACGTTCACAGACGATGAGATGGACAAACGGACAACAAATTAATCGTATAAGGGTTCCGTTTTAGCTTTTTGTGGTACGAACCCATTAAAACACTTTTTAACACAAAATCAGCGATAGGAAAAGATATCAGATATAGGGCGAGCAGAATCTTTAATTTTATTTTATTTTTTGCTTTTGATGCCCGAGCTTTGCCTAATTTCCGTACTTTTTTTATTATAATGTAAGTACCTGAATTTCCTACCAATATTTAGCATCCCACTTCTTGTTGCGAATGATGATGTAGATGATATTACAACAATAAAATCATGTTGGCACTTGGCGTGTACACACATATTAATATCTTATTTACTTGTTAGTTTAAATTGGACCATACTTTTTATTCTTTAGAACCACTATAGTGTTTAGTAGATTATAGTACTGTGCTACTACACTAGAGTCGGATATTTACGACTGCGACGTAACATACCTTAGAATTTGCATTAATTTTGCGACTTACAATGTTGTTTGTTTTGTTAACATATTTTAGTTGCATTAGCTAAAAATGTGCTCTTACATATAGGAAAAAAACATAATATGGACGGACATATCCTTAGACTATTATTAAAAATAATCATAAATTGTATATTTCTCAAAATAATGGACGGATTTATACAACTTTGTTAGTTAATGGGTTAAAGTTCTTTGACTTATTCAAATTCTTCGTCTTCATCACCTTCGAATACGTATTATAGACAGCGGAG
This sequence comes from Pyrausta nigrata, assembly GCA_949316185.1. NCBI lineage: Eukaryota > Metazoa > Arthropoda > Insecta > Lepidoptera > Crambidae > Pyrausta > Pyrausta nigrata. The sequence goes on from OX438943.1 coordinate 13,339,132, forward strand.
TCTAAGTAATAGAGTCCCGTTTTTACCCTTTGGATACGGAACCCTAAAAAGGGAGCCTAGTCTTAAGTGAATGGAGTCGGGTGCCACATACCAACGCGCGCGCCGTTGCCACACCGCGACCGCCGTCACTCGCTCCGCTTATTATTCTCATGCTTTGTTATATTGAGGCATGGTTTTTAGGGTTCCGTAGTTCTGACAAGGAACCTTTATAGTTTCGTCATGTCATGTCCGTCTGTCTGTCTGTCCTAGATTTTGCTTAGAAACCGTTAGTACTAGTAGAAAGCTGTAATTTTTTAGGTGTATACAAATAACGCGTGACTCGAGGACCCGACACGCACTTGGCCGGTTTTTATTTATAGTTATTATTTGCAAATATTAGAGGGGTTGGTATGCATTTAAAAATACTTTCAAAGTAAACTTTTACATATGGCAAGTTATAAATTATGTAGAAAATAGGTTCTTATTATGTAGGTACCTATAATATTTAATGATCAGATAAAACCACTTTTTAATACCTTTACTTAATTAAGTATATTTTGATCGTGTAAGGTTAGTAGGTAGGTAGGAACCATGAACACCACGCCACGCATCACCCAATATTAGGGGTACTTGCGTAATGTACTTGCTATAAAACAAAATGTCAGAAATCAGAAAAGTCTTCCTGGCTCGTGCGGAACCGCATAACATGCTGCTAGCGCGTGCGGCCGGGTGCTCGACTCGTGGCACGCCACCCCCGCCCCCCGCCGCACACGGCGTTATAATTAGTTCATTTCGTTGATTCTTAATAACTTCGAAGGCACAAACTCCACATTTCTAGTTTTTTGTAAGTTGATACATTACATTATTATGATCATATAGATGCAAACTTTACACATTTTAACTTTTTGTAGAACATGTAGCGCAAGAAAAACCAAAAATTTTATTCAGCAGAAAACGTAGACTTCCAAACTTTTTCCACTAGATTTGCCTAACTTAAAAGTATTTCCTAAAATAATTTTCAATCACTTTAACATTTTATTGGTGAAGATATTTAGTTTTTTTAGTTTTCCATACTTCCCAAATACCTGTTTCCAAACTTTGGTAAATATCATATTTAGATAGCCCTTGTGTCGAATCAATCAACTTTTTTCACTTTAATTTTGTAATCAGAGAGTTACACACATTTATTACAAATACCTATCCTATACCTATTGCCTTCGATGAATTTTTCCAAACTTTTGGATGTTAGTATCTTAAAAAGCTTCTCTATCCACCCACCAAAAAAAGAAACACTTTTATAGTTGCATAACTTTTATTAGAAATATCCTATAACTTTCCTCGCCTATTAGGCACGGCCATAAAAATGCTATTTCATAAACTTTTATGTTATTGTTTAAAATGGTGAGAGGGATGTAAAAGGTGTGTCTGTGTAGTTTATGAGAGGATATAAGACATCATAAAATTGTTTGTTGTGAATCATTATGTCATTCAGCTGGTTATACAATGTCATGGTTAAGTCAGTTCAGTTTCCAGATCAGAAAGTTGGTCAGTGGTACATATAAGCTCTTAACTTCAAGAGAACGTTAAAAATAATAATGAACCATTTTTCCCCAGGGATTACAGCTTACTTTCATTATTCTTTTAGACGACCGTAAATAATTATGAGAAGAATAAATGTCACGTGATTATAAAATTTACTTCTATTCATAGAAACGAATGTTATTTAGGGATAATACTTATAAGAATGACATGAGTAATTTAGTTTCTAAAACATTAGGTCAAGGTTGTATTTTGAAAAGTTGAAAGCAGCTTGTTGCTTCTTTGTTAGCACTGGTTAGTAATCTTGTTCCTTTTTAATGCAGAAGACAGCTGTACAGATTTAAGAGCTCTAAACAGCTTAGTCTTATAAATAAACCATTTAGGTGGTTCATTTAGGTTCTGTGACAATGAGTTGATTGCCTAATATCGCGTAGGCTCTATCAAATTGCTGGGTAGGCGAGGTGTTAAATTATACATCGGCTTCAACAAAGCATAATTGCTGTGGTACACTGCTACTACAAACTACATCTGTAGGCTGGCGAGAGGCATAGGGAATGCGTGGGACAGCCTAAATGAATGACTGAACGAACGTTCCTATTCGCTCTAGTCACAGAATCCTCAAGATCGTTAACTTAGGTTTCTAACACCGACGCAGGCTTTTACTTATTGGAGACAAGTGCCAAGTCGCATATACTCAGAAAAATATGTTTTTTTTGTAGCGTTTCGTTTTCAAGATACTGAAATATCAACTCCATGGTGTGGTTCGACGTGCTACGTTTCATTGATGTCTGTAAAACTAGATTTTATGTGTGCTTTGACTCGCTCAGAATCAGTGCTTTGTTAATTTGAAATCTAGATGTACACACTGGCACAATTTTTTTATAATAAGCGACGTCGTTATCGAAGATACAACCAATTAGTTTACTTTCTGCTATAAAAGTTGTTCTACTTTAATTTAAACGATAGTGTGTACACTCACTCAATCTGCCTGTTCGCGGCAATGTTTACTTAGCTAGGGGACTAGTACTAGCTAAAACTAGTCAGTTTACTATTCATGAAAGTTGCTCTTGCGCAGACAAGAATGCCAGCTGGCGCCGCGAGCTTACTGACTAGTGTCGCCGGATAATCGATAGTTGGTTAATCGACTGTGTTCAATCAGATTCATACAAATCGATTGGGCTATCGATACTAACGGTTATTCGTAAGCTTTGTATTGAGGTATCAAATTAATTATTACATTCCCTTCACGCTCCCAATAAAAGTATAATCATGTAAACTAATTTGATTTGATTTCAGTAATAGGTATCGGTGTCAATGTAGACATTGAAAAATGATTATAGTAATTTTTAATATTATAAATTGAAAACATCACGAGATATGTCCATAACCTTGTTATTAGAAGTATCTTACGCTGATTTTCAGTTTATTAGGTCCCATTCGAAAAATCGATTATAAAATTTACTATAGCCTATACGGCAACACTATTAAGTACTAAGTGAAGGTATGGCGACTTGCCGGATAAACTTAGATCACTATTACATAAATAAAAGTTGTAAGTGCGTTGGACGTCGTTCCTAGAGCATTCAATTTATCAATCGGATTTTATACGGAGCTCTGAGTCTGAGGTAAACATTGTAAACGATTACCTTGTTAGGTATTGTCTGGAAAACACGTTTTTGCGATTTTCAGACGAGAAGTAAGCACGAGCTTACAGTACAAAAGCGATAGCCGTCATTTGCAATATCTGAAAATAGCGTAGATAACCTGGGCGTAATTCTATTTTAAATACTTTCATCGCTTACTTAGAACGTTTTTAAAATTTATTTCTCTTTCAAGTTCTTCAAACGAAAGTTAGCGTAAGTGTCCTTTGCCAATAATATTAAAATGATGCTAACCAGATATTATCAAAATTGGTCCATTGTCTTTGCTTGAATATTTAAGTGCTTAGGATTGAGATGTATGTTTGTTTTGTTAGTGTTAGTTAAAATGATGTAAGAGGCCGTATGTAGAGCAAGAAATCAATGTCGAATTAATATATTACTCACAAAGGGATCGATTGTACGTACCGTTTCTGGATGAATCAGTTTTGCGACATTGAAAATGTATCAATCAGTGTATTACTAAAAGTATAACTCTACCTAGTATAAGTAGCAATGTTTCATTTTGTAGATTGGCTTGCCCATGCAAGATAACGTTATTGTTGAAAACCGCAATAAATTGGTAGACTGATTTAGTTGATAAAATGTTACGGAAAAATAAAGATCGGTAATTAATTACTTGTGTGTTGTTTGTGGTTATCATCAATAGTATTTAAGTACCTATTTCAAAATCGTTTTTGTCTCATAATATTAAAACGTGTTAGCACAGAATAAATAACAGTACAAGTGTGTGAGTAATTTGTAACGTGACAGAGATGCAAAAAAAAATTATTTTAATATTGTAATAAAATATAACTGGACTTTAGGCTTTAATTACCATTAGACAAATTAATTCCACCTTTAGCATGACATTAGATTTAAATATATTGGTGCTTGCGGACAGCCTTATAAAATAAAAAAGCGAAGTCATTGAACAGACAATACGAGTAATTGAATACAATGTAACGTGTAAAGCTAACTGTCTCGGTATTCTTGTACTGATGATCTGCTGATAAAATCTCCGCACACGTAAGTAATCAGTGTAATAACACCTAGGAAGTCCGCTTGCCTTATCGCACGTGCATTGTTTAGAAGAAACGATTTGAGTATTTTTTTTATTGTCGGTACATATTATTACAAGCATTGAAGTTATGTCAACTGTACTTACTACAGAATAAAATATTGCGACTTTAGCCTATCATTTTTGCTGGTTGTCTGGCTTAACGTGCAAGTATCTAATCGGTAAAATAATCCATAAATATAATAAACTAAATAGGTAACCTACAGTAACAAAAATGTGAACATGAATTGATATAATTAATAAGGAATAATTACACAAAAAAGCAACCAAGGTACTTACTGATTAGAACAAAAATATCAGCAAATTTCCGTAGTAATGAAATTAAAATGAGTTCTACCTGAACCAGAGCTAGTTAAATTAATATTTTCGAGCAAAAAATTACGTATGCATGAGGTTTATTGGTTGTTAATTTGCTTTTGGAGTTGAGATAATTGCCCATTGATTTTGGTTTTGATTTATTGCAGCTCGCGATAAGGATTTATGCTAATGATTTATAAATTGACTGTGAGAAACATTTGATTTTAAATTCTTGGTAGGAAATATTCTGGATCTGGCCAGCTCACAAATGTTATCTTTACTTTTCCGATTTTTAAGGAAGGTGTATAGCTTAGGAGGACTCTATAAGCACGTCTAAAGCATACTTACTTAATTTAGTTAATTTTCACCACGTAAGTGATTAAAACCGAAATAAAAATTGCGCCAACCCTCGATAATTATGTGCTGTTTCAGTGCATTTTCAATGGCGTTACTAGATCCAAATGAATAAGACAATGTGCATTACATTTCACGTACAAAGGAGGTCTTGTAACAATTGATGCTAAAAACTGAACTTTGCAAGACGTGAAACATTAAAGTGTGGGTCACGTCATTGTGATATGCCGCAAGTAGAGCGGTGCCCATACCGGGTTAGCACATCGACACTTTTACTCGTTGCGACACTATAATGCCATTATGTCACGATTAAGCATCATTACATGTATCATCCTAACTAAAGTAACCGAGACCATGCCACGAACAATAGCTTAAAGATGGATAAATCTGAGCGCGACGTATACAGTTTAGAAATAGTAAATAGAGAATAAAATGAAATAAAATTTTAAGAATTTCAAAAGGTGGCCGTCTTAATTGTAACATACGAATTGGCAATTATAAGATGAACTGTGTTGATTAGTTTTAAAATACCGAAATAATTGTGGTTTGCAACCTTGCAACGACCACAAAAGTTACCTATAACATGTGGGAAACAATGTATTGGCAAATGTATATTTTAGTGTTTGGTAATTACCCGTTTCAAACAATGGATTACTAGACGATCGTCTTTGCAATATTTTTACATGCAATGCGGATGTTAGCTTAATCGTGAAAAAAGCTGTGTTTTTAGGGTTCCGTTGGGAAACAGGGTAAAAAACGGGACCTTAGTAGGTACTAAGCCTCCGGTTTCTGTCTGTCTGTCACCAGGCTGTATTTTATGAACCGTGATAGCTATTAGACGGTTGAAATTTTCACAGATAATGTTTCTGTTGCTGCTGATTTGTTTCCCGTTTTTAAAATAAAAAATATGGTGTCTAATGTTATAATATTATAGTGTTTAATGTTGTATAGATAATGGTACGGAACCATTCGTACGCAAGTCCGACTCGCATTTGGCCGGGTTTTTACTACAGGTCAGATGAACTTTGCATTTGCATCTTGGCGTGGTTATGCAGCATTTGCATTTAAATTACCTATTTCTACTAATATTTTTCTGGATTCAAATTTTGTCATCTCGCGCCACAGGGTGTAACTGTGTAAGGCGCAGTGCCCACAGTTGCGTCCCAAACGGGGTACACACAATGCTCGGTAGTAGACCTGTGTCGATCGATCGTTTCTCGTGAACCGAATCGATCAAAACCCACCCCACGTGTGGTCATTGGGTTATAATGATTCGATAATTTCGATCATTTGAGTGTTGATTAATTTGTGCGACTTTGGGGTGCAGGAATTTATGGGCCGGGATCAGGTCGATGATACACGAAAGTGAGATAGAACATGATTGTTTATTGGTTATTATAGGTAGGTAATATATTGTAAAACGTTGTACAGTGATATCATGAGACAAATTCAATTTAGCTTGTATCACTTATGAGTTACGGTAACTGTATATGTTGGTGATAAATACTTATTAAATCCTTTTTTTTATAAATCTTTGTACTTTGTCTATGAATTTTATTTTGATACTTTTACTTGTTTTTAGTTGCTAGTTTTTGAAGATACAATAAACAGTAAAAAGTGATTTATTTGTTATTTATCGATTTCGATTACGTTGTGTTGCATTTCTAAAAGTATACCTATGTTGGGTCAAAAATGATCGAATCTTTAGGACATCGGTTATTCGATCGTTCTCATATGTCGCGATCGAATCAAAATTATCCGATCGATGACTACACCTGTGTCTACTCGGTAGCGGTTTTCACTTTCGTCTGGTCGGTAAATGAGGCGATTAACAATTCCGCGGGCAGGACGTCACGTCGCAGCTTCCGCATTAGCGTCCCCTGACGAATGCTAGACAATGCTCGCGGTCTGTACCCTGCTTTACTTTCTATTCTTCCTGCGACCGATAATGACAGCGACGATCATTAATGTTTGTTACTCATTATAATTTCAAATTGCCTAAACACCAATTTCTGTAGGCGGTTGACGCTGAAGTCTGAACTTTCACTCTGTTGACAAATTATGATTATTTGCGAATATGCAACTGTTTTTTCGCAGTCCAGTCTTTTTTTAATAAATAAAAATAATTATTTAAAATAAATCTCGTTAATGAATATTGATAAAATACTAAAAAACTTGAAAAACATAAAAATAAATAAGTGGACCACATTTTATCTTATTTCAGAGTAATGATAACTACTAAAAAAAAATGAAAAATGCAGTTTTTCGTCTTAGCTCTACCATCACAGTTCAGTAGCCTAAATAAACTTAGAGTTCTCCAAAAAAGAATACCTTATGCCCCAGTAATGTCACGGTTTACGGTCAGTGTTGTCTCGTCAAGTTTTTAATGACTTCAAAAACTGGTTGTTACTTTAATTGCAATGGTTTACTACTACAAGTTCAGTGTCAAAATCACGATGGATGTAGTACAATCATTACTAGGCATGTGCCTACTTTTACAGCCTTAGTTTACAGTTGCGATAAAGATTTCATGATCAATGAAATTTTCTATAATGAACAGCACTACTTTAGCTCAGTTAGGAGCAGCCTACATACAGTTATCGTATATTAACTAAGTAAATAATAAAGTGGAACGACCACTCATAGCGATCAGTGCACCTGCGATGTCGTTAGTAGTTCTTAGAAACCATTTCTCCTAATGACAATGATGATTCCATTAGCAAGTTAACGCGGAAGCGCCCAGTTGGGTCATTGTTATATTTTCATGCATATTTGTTTGTTTTATAAATGCTGTTGTTAACGATTTTATAACTAGGCTGCTCTTTCAATTAGTTGGTATTGAAATCCATAGTGTTATAGTAATAATATTCTTACTCGTATATTTTATTATTCTTGATGGGTCAAAAATACTTATTATGACTTATCTTATTTGTTTCTTATGTTTACGCTAATAGTCAAACTCATTAAAACACAACTCAAGTCATTAGTTAATACATAGTTCCTAAACTGTCAAGTGTAACCACGTACGTTTTAAAGTGTTCGAAATATCAGGTTGTAAATAACATGAAAATATATTGCGAAGTAATAAGTTTTAAATAATAATTGTGTTTAATTAGTATCACATATCTTAGTCAAGGTTTTATTATAAGTCTTTTTTATTTGCACTGTGGTAATGTCAATCGGTGTATAGGGTTCCTATTCTCGATTTTAATAAATAAAACTAACTACTTAGTCTCTTTTTCTGTACATACCTTATGTGGCCTAATTTTCAATTTTAAAAACAAAAGGTTTACAATGAATAAAATTGCAACAATGGCCCTTTATGAGGTATGTATGTTAACGAGAAAGCTACAATAGGCGTTCATGTTTTATTTCCGCTTTTGCTAAATAAATAAGCACCGAATGCCATGGCAAACTAGAAAGTGTTATTTTCACTCATTTATTTTGTCATGTCATGAAGTTACTTAAGTACCTATGTACTAATATTTTTAAAATTGAGGAAACGGGAATCGTACTACTTAGCGCGTATATAGATCATTAAAAGATGAGTAGGTCGTTTTTACAGATGAGACGTAAGAGTTACTTAGCTGTTTTTACGTTAACATTTGTAAGACTACGATTAAATTCAAGAAATGCATTGCCCATGCAAAGGTTATTTCATAGCCCCGGGAATTAATTGTCCTTAGGTGAAATATTGAGATACGAGTACCAAGCTAAACAATTTTCTGAACTTATAGTAGGTAAGTTCAAAAAAATGATAATAAAGCTTGGTTTACCTTTGTAGTTGATATTATGTAAATACATAATTGCATGTGTTTTAACCTTAAATGGTGTGTCACATTATGATTCCTACGCTAGAAACCACACGTTTCTACCAAACGTTTAGTACGAACATTTGTAAGTAAGTACATATACTCTAATTACGTACTACCAGGCCTGTGTATCTCCCCGCGTAAGTAGCAAAAACGTACCTACGCGCGGCGCCCCTACTTTTAGTAGGGTATTTAGTGACGTCAACCTTGCAGATCTTCAACAAAGGAAGCCGCTTGGCACAGACGTACCTTGTGGTCATCTGAGCTGATTTAGCCCGGTACCCACGTGGCACCTCCCTGCAGGTAGGTGGGGGGAGGGGGGGAAAAGCCAATCTACCTTGCAGCACTCTCACGTCCATATCTCCAAAAGTTTAGCAAATAGGTCATGTTTGGTATCATTTCCGTATAATTCAAGGACGAGGAATTCATTTCTTGAACAACATTTTCACTCGTTCATAGAAAAATAACGAGTATAGCGCGAAAATAAAAAAACTTAAAATTTTTTTTTCACAAAATCAATTCTTACAATTTAACTAAGAGTTTATGTTTCATAAAACAATTCGTTTGAATAGCCCTGTTTATCTAGAATATATAAACATAAACTTTATTAACAGTTTTGACTTGTGAACGTGTCAAAAAAAAACATTTACGTCGCGCGGCGGAGTTGCGAGCGGCGGGAAAAGTTTGTAGTTTGGATAGGATTTGTCACATTTTGTTTAATTATTACACAAATTGATTAATAAAAGTGGTTTTATACCTCAAGGTGGTATTATTAAAGGAAGACCTAGTGAATATTTGTACATAATTTCATAGAATAATTAATAATAATAAAAGTATAATATTAATTAATAATTAATAATATTCGAACAAATGTTTTATTAATCACTGACAACCATTATTTTATATTATTCCATTTTGATCATTTTATTTAGTACAAATTGGTATCCACTCGTAGTATTCACATAATATAACTTCAAATGAGAGTAGGTAACAAAGTACCTACCCTACTAAAAATAATAAATTGTACTAACAAACACACCAATTTACCTACCCAATTTTTTATTACAAAACTGCCCCTATTATAACAGCATTCTATATTATTATAACATAACGTATTACAATATTATTACAAATACTGCAGTGTGAGTACAACAATATCAAATTTTGTTCCAAATATCGGATGATTTATTCCGCTGCAACTACGCAATTCGGTACACCTTAAAAAAAGTAATATTACACTTTACGAAAAATTACGACTAATTTATCAGGTCATTATTATTTGTCTAAACGCAGTCAACAGAACATGGCAGGATAGTAGACATTGGTTAAGTTGACCGCATATAATGCTCTCAATTCAAGTGCTTGCAAAGTATCTGCGGTTTCGAAGGGCGTTTTACTGGAGACAATTACCATCTCTAGGACCGCCGACATCCCCATCAGTCGAGAAGCTCCAACAAGAGGAAATCGTCTCTACTTACCAGACACTATCGTTTTGCTGCCCGCACCTGGCCACCCCCGCAACTTTGATGGCTGAGCGATTCGTTTGGACTGGCACGAACAAAGATTGCCACGTCTGCCAGCGCAGCAAGCTTCATAACGCTGCTCGGCAAGTTCTCCACTCTAACCAAGTTTCTGTCATATCCACAATACATTAACATTATCGGCCCACTTTCTCGCGAATGCGAGTGAAAAAATACGCAAAGACATTTTTCAGAGTGAATCGCTCTTTTTGGTGGTCCATCTCTCGTTACGAGAGTTACCGGGCGAGTTCATGGCTCCCTCCCATATTTGCTACACAATTGCGTAGACACATGACCTGATTAAGGCCAAGGACCGCTACCTCACATCTACCACTGACCGACTTTCTTGTTCAAGAACTTCAATCGATCCTGCAAAAATAGACATGGAATTGGGCTAGACAAAAAGATGCTTAGGGTGACTCGCTCCGATGCAGTCGCTAATAGCGATAAGCGACTCCTGCCTCCTAGCAGACCTAGGTCTGGGCTAATCGATGGGCTGGAAATCTTGGCAGTGGGCGAAAGGGATGATGAATGAAGCATTCATTGGTTGCGAGGCATCCTCCCGAGTGCTGTGGTCGCAATATTAGGTGCGGTTAACCGCTGGGACGGCGAAGTGCATGCGAACAGCGATTTTTGGTCATTTAGGACCCTGATTTACAAACACTCGAAGAGTTTCCGTGTCGGCTCCTTTCCGAATTTGAATGTCAAACCGTATCGGATACCACCGACAGCGTTTGTGAATAGGGTTTTTTAATCTGTTCAATAAGAAGGTTTTGTGATTCGAATACGGGAACAATCCGACACGGATTCTTTTTGAGTGTTTGTGAATAAGGGTCTGATCTCCCTTCAGCAGCCTGAGTGAGAGAGTCTCCGCAGAGGTTTTAGTGGTACTTGGCCACTCGCCAAGATCCCATTCATAGGGCCTATCCCTATGAATGGGAACTTAGGTAGGATCTTGGCGTAGGTAGGGCCTATCCCTATGAATGGGAACTTAGGTAGGATCTTAGCGAGTGACCAAGTACCATTAAAACCTCAGCGGAGACTCTCTCACTCAGGCTGCTCAAGAGAGATCAGCACCCTTATTCACAAAAGTTGCCCAAAAGGGCAACAAGTGTGTTTCATACTTTTCTTCGGCGGAAAATACTAGGTTCTCCAGCTGTCTGACATTTTCCGTATTCAAATAGTACTTGTTTAGACACCTATTCCTGTTTTTCAATCCATATGCTTAATCTGAAATATGTAACAAAATGTTACATGATATTATTCATTCCAATAGTTACTTCACTTTAAATCATAGTATCAACTACCTACCTACTTACAAAGCAATGTATTTTTAATAGGTATTTAGTTATAACTTAAATTGGTGATTTACTGGAGTTAAACTGTCATTAGTAAGATGTTTTATTATTAAGCTAACCTAACTTTTACCTCTTATAAGGTAGGTACCAATTTCTACGCATAAAATAATTAAAATAAGCTAGAATTATAGTTGTCAGTGTCAGTATTTAAATATTGTGTACAAATTATTACGAGATATTCCTTTAATAATACCATCATGAGGTATAAAATCACTTTATATTAATTAATTAGTGTCATAATTAAATAATACGTGACAAATCCTATCCAAACTACAATTTTTTCCCGCCGCTCACAGCTCCACCGCGCGACGTAAATGATTTTTTTGACACGTTTATAAGTCAAAACTGTTATTAAAGTTTCTGCTAATATATTCTAGAAAAACAGGGCTATTTAAACGATTTTTTTTATGAAACATAAACTTTTTGTTAAATTGTAAGAATCGATTTTGTGAAAAAAAAAATTTCAAGTTTTTTTATTTTCGCGCTGTACTCGTTATTTTTCTATGAACGAGTGAAAATGTTGTTAAAGAAATAAATTCCTCGTCCTTAAATTATACGAAAATGATACCAAACACGACCTATTTGCTAAACTTTTGGAGATACGGACGTGAGAGTGCAGCAAGCTAGATGGGCTTTTCCCCCCCTCCCCCCACCTACCTGCAGGGAGGTACCACGTGGGTACCGGGCTAAATCAGCTCAGATGACCACCAGGTACGTTTGTGCCAAGCGGCTTCCTTTGTTGAAGATCTGCAAGGTTCTCCATACAAACCATGTCACTAAATACTCTACTACTTAGGGGCTAAAACAAGTTGCGTGTCGCTGACGTGTTGCGGGGCGCGAGCGTGTCAGTGACACGCTCGCGCGTTTTATTCACCGGCGGCCGCGCGGCTACGTTGCTGGCTGGACGAGAATGAATAAAGTACTAGAAAGAGGCGCTAAATGGCGTTAGAAGCTTCTCGTAGCAGTCAACCCTATCGCGTCGCGTGATATTACGTCACTGAATAGGTTTAGTGTATTATGAATCATATTCCAGAGCAATAAGTATAAAATTATCTTGCAATGGATTTTTGTAGGTGTCTACACGAAAATGTGCTTGACTCTGAGGCGAACTAAATTACGCCATATTGTTGACGACATTGAGTAGACATTTCTTCGAATACAATTGCTAAGTCATACTTCTGTACGAAGTACTAGTAGTCTGTGGTACTACAAATCTATTTTAGCTTGCTTTAGAAATCAGTTTTGTTCTACTAGTTTATCCACGTAAACGTGCGTTAAATTAAAAGAGTTTCCTCTCTACCAAGTTTGATACAGGCCTTATTTTTTTAGTGAATAAAACTTATATAAACTAAAGCGGCTCCTTGAATAGCAGATAGAGGCTAAAAGGGAAAGCGTGGATCAAAAAGGCATCGAATTCATTGTTTGTGGTTATTCTACCGCACGAAGCACGCTGCGTATTGTCGTCTCCACCTCGCCAAGACAATATCCAATTGTTTTCCAACCTTTCCTCGGACAATTAGTTAGAAGCATGTCACGAGGTATTGCCTAAGAGATCATAATATTGATCCATCACCCCGAAAATAATTGACGGTATAAAAGATTTCTTATGAGGGCGTCAATTATATGCCATTGTGATGGCCCGCTTATTAATAATAGTGATGGCACTATTTTTGGTTCTATTCATGAATATTTAGGTCTTCTCAATTGAATATCACGTTTACTCTTCAATCCCATTAACTGTAGATCTGCCGTTTGTTCTCGTAATATAAAAAAAAATGTGCTAAAGCCTACTTATAAGCTTTATACGTAACATTCAACTAGGAAATTGACCTAAATAATCTAATCAATTTCGTTAGGCCTGACATTAGTAACTTATATTTGTTTAATAATATTATCTCACACGATTATTAACTAATAACATTATTATATAAGTGGTCAAGCGAACAATAAACCATTTTGTTTCAGTCAGACGTCTTGTTAGTAACATTGTGTGGGCGTGTCGGCAAAACATTTCACACCTTTCAATGCTTGTGTTACTGTAATTCACCATAACTAAACAAAATTTACCAATTCCAGTAGAATTATAATTGCTAAAATTAAAATATCCTATTGAATGCACGCTGAATTGAAGTTCATTTCGATGTCGAATAGAAAAGGAATAATGTAAATGACTAATTAAGTCTAAAAACGACGTGGAGATCAGTGAAATTGTAAGTTAAATAGTTTATTAATATAGTACCGGGTTTAAGACAGGACTAAGCTATTTACTAGCCAATTAGAAAAGCGCTTCTCTATTAGGTTATGTCACGAATGTGTCATTCATTCCTCTGTCGGCTAATATTTAGACCCATTTTAAACCTGGTCTATTTTATTTAAATAACACCGTAATAGTTTAATTGTAGTATTTTTGGCAGTTACCGTAAAATATTAATTCAATAGCCAAACTGAGCTGAAAGTTAATTACACCATTCCATATTCATCTGTTAAGCTGAAAATTAAAAGCAAAAGTTAAGATATTTCGGCTTTACCTTTGCAGCCTTTGTGTCATACATAACCCTTGTTAAATACTCGTATTTAATTGGGTCAATTTGCACCCTTGATAGTTGATACCTGTTGTGACCAATGAAGTCCAAAAATATCGATGCCTGCTAAGAACTAATAAGATAAAAAACTTCAAGGCAACGTCTCGTGCGGCACTCATACTTATGTCCGCTTATTGACAATTGACAAATCCGAGTGCGGAAAAGCGGGCGCGTAGTACAGAATATTCATTTGATTGATAGACGTGACTTGAAGAGGGTTCCTTGTCGATAAGCAACATGAATTCTGATGTCGTGCCCTAACATTTGGGCGATGTTTAGTTAACACTGCTATTGGCAGAGGACGCGAATGAATACAATACGACACAGGTGTTTAAACAATACAACTACGTATGAGAAATGGGCAAATGTATGTTCATTTATTTTACTAAATGTACACTCAGTACGCTTGTGGAACTCCTTACCTTTGACAGTCAGAGTCCATCGCTATTTTCAAAAATATACTTAAAGATCATTTTCTCCAATAATAAATACTTTTATTAACTGACGTTGGTCAAGTACTTCTCATATTGGTATATATGTATTTATTTGTATGTATGCATGAATATGTATGATTTATACATATGTAGGTATATTTACTTATTTGTATGTATTTTATTTATTATTTATTTGTTCATTACACCTATTCTATGATTTTGCACCAAACTCCCCCTTCCGGTGAATGAGTATGTTTCTTTACCTAAAGGTTGTCTTATAGCGATAAGACCGCCTACATTGTACATTTTTCTGTGTAAATCGCTGTGCTTACTGTATTTTCTGTTATGGTGTGCAATAAAGAGTTATCTATCTATCTGAATGTTAATAGGATGACGTAATTATTTATTGATTGGATTGGAAATATTAAGCATGGTATTGGTGGAGGTCTGTAAGAAAGGTATTGTAACAGTTATTTTGATTGGGAACACGTGTAAGTAAAGTGCCTGCCTACTAATCCTCTTATTCGTTTAACATAGTTTCATCTTAAGTACATTACAAATCTACTTTGAACGATTTATTTAGTCAGTAATTAAAAATTTTCCACCAACTTCCTCATTCGTTGGGAAATACCTGTGCCCTGTATTCGAAACAAAGGGACAGCAAAACGACCGAATATGAAAATTAGGTCACAGTGCTAATAGCTGGGCATGTTCATAACTATCTGTTTAATATAAGGAATTCTACCAGGTTCGATATAACGCTCAGCCGATACTGCAGTTCGCGCGAAATGAAACGTAATCCGATGTTGGCATAACCGATATGGCTATATCGGATATTTACGATTCTACGACTAACTAACCAGCTTCCAAATGTGATGTCTAATTAACCCATATTTCCATTTCATTCATTGGATGTCTTGTCAACATTGTGTTGATAATTTACTCTTAAATAGAGACATTACAATTATCCGTAATGGTACCTACGATTACCTACGGAGGATTGTATACATACACTTACTTATCTACCTATTGAAAACAAATCACAGTATATGCACTGTACCTATAGCAAGTAATTAAGTAAATGGTTAGGGAAAGGTAGAGACAAAAAGCAGAGGGGAGGACGTACGAGTATAAAAAATATATATTTGTGAGTTTGAGGTTTGGAGTCATTCATGATAACAAAATAGATCACAATATTTCAATCGGTTTTGATTAAATTAATCGATATTTAATTATAAATTAAGAAGATATTAAAATAGCTGTTTTAAATTTTTGTTTGATTAATTATCAAATAAATCCAAAAAAGTGCAACGTTAAGACATTTGATTTGTATTCGTTTTGACATCTGAGGCCCTACTCCTGTTGATGATGTCCGTATTTTCGAGTCTAGCCATCACGCTCGTTCGCGTTGTCATTCTGTCGTGAGTAAAAGGGACGGCTACATTCGAAAATACGGATGTCGTCAACCGGAGTACGGCCTCTGATTATATTGTTCAACTTTAAAGTTAATATTAGTATTGAAAATAAATGTGTAATTAGTAATGTTACTATTACTAATAATTAACTTAGTAACAAACATTTATTTAAAAAAGTTAGATTTATCATGTCGCCGTACAATTTGTAATTAGGGCGTATTCAGCTCAGTGCAGATGCCTTCCTGTCTCGCGTCTCGCCGCTTAGCGCAAACAAAATGAAGAGGGGAAACCAGCGAAATTTTTCCCCAAGAGACCACATGCAGGGGAGTTTATCACAATTTGTTAGCTAAACTGCAGCGCACCTACATAAACAGCGTGGGTAGTATATTACAATTTGCACACCCTAGTTTTCTGTATTGCTGGGCTTATGCGTCTTATTGCTGAACTTTATAGGTAGGTACAGGTAAATTCGAGTTTATATTTGGCTTATATCCGTCATAAAACTTGTCTCGTCTGACGTAGGCTCAGTATTATTGAGGTTCTGTAATTTTTGAGCAAATTCAAATGTTTTTTTATAAATTCACCAATGTGATGCATTTTTAAGCAAAACAATAAGTTTATTAGAAGGTGAAAATAACAAAATTAGAGAAAAAAAGCTACCACGAAAAATTTGTCTGACTAGTTTAATACTCTATGTAATGTTCATAAAATAAATTTATACTTGAGGCCGTACTTTATGTTACTTCACAATACGCGAACCTACGTGACAGAAAGGATCTCGGCTGTAAACATTTTTATGTTGCATGTGAGACTTATTTAGATTAAGACTATTTATTACCTGTCCTAATAGTGTAGGTATGTAAGAGGATTAAGCTTGGAGTTTCTAAATGCATTAGTAAAACAAAGTAAGAGGGTATTCAAGTTTCAAACAGTACTTGCAATATTTAAAAGCATTTTGAGGGTAACAGATCCCGTAATAAAATACAGTGTTTATTCAGCAGCACCATGAATAGGTTCTAATAATAATTTGGAGGGCTTTTCTTTAGTGTTATTATACTGATCAAGTTACACCAGAGATGGTGTTAAGGAACAGTATTGGGTATTACTAAATTCCTCATTAAGAAATGATATAGAGTCCTTTAGATATTGGACACTAACGCCACTTCAGTTGTTTTAGTATTTTCTATTTTAGTTCATAGGTTCAAATTCAAGTGCCCTACTACTAAAAATTTAAAGCGGAAATTAGGGAACTATAAAATGCCGGGCATTACATTTGCCAGTAACATATAAACTCGGTCATCATACGTACATTCCGAACAATGATCAGTTAACTGGACTGTCAAATCAATGATAAGTAACTGATTTGATTGGTTAACTTATGGAGTTAAACAATTACATCAGTTTACATTAATGTAACAGCCAGTCAGTTATTGTTTACTATCATTTCTGTGTTTCTATTTGTTGTTGCATGCATGTGTGTCTAACTTTACGATTATTAACTCTTGTTATTTGTTTCCTGAAAGATTAGCAGGCAACCCTGGCATCGTTTCTTCCTTGTGTGAGTGCAGTCATAGGCACGGATGTCTGTCTAGCTAGGGTGGCACCACGGTAGTAGGAAGGTAAAGTGTGGTTGCACACACCAATGAATTTTTGATAGGTCTACGTAAACGCCGGCGGAGCTTGTCGTAAAGTTTTATCGCCTCGCAATTCGGTTGGCATACGTGGCTAAGGCTATGATTCGCTGATATAAACCTAGCCATTGGTGCCTGAATAAAATAATGTAAAGTGGGATTTCATCTTTCTTTGTTCATAGAATATTATGCAAGCGTAGACATGAACTAAGTGAAGACTTATTATAAGTCCATCCGCCCCTCAATTTAATGAGCAAAGTAATAAAGCCCTAATGCATATAATTTAAGTGCTATTACATCTGAAGAACGGCCCAGTTGTCTCTTGTTCACGTGCCCACGTCCATCTATCAGAATAATCTTACTTTCTATAAAAGGAAATCGAAATTATCCAACTTCATATGGCATTCCATTTCTCTCTCGCTAGTTTTGATAATCTCCCGCTCGGTTTTACTTTTAATGCCATTCGAATAGGGAAAGGGTCTATCAACATTCTTCGGATGCCCGAAGGTTTGTTCGTTTGTTTATTTAATTACAACGTTTAATGGAGGCTTTTATGGGTCAGTGCGGATACCGGCTGCGCGCACGATACTATACATTTACATGTTGACGCAACAGATGTATGTTAATTAAAATTGTGTTTGACATTTTCGGCATTCTAAAACAATATAAATAAGTAGCATGAACGGTTCAATGAATCTGTTTTTGTTCGGGACGGGTATAACGGAAAATCACTATACAAACAAACCATAGCCGCGCAAAAAGTAGCGATACGCTTGAGCGCATGAGTCCGCATGTCAATCGATGCCTACATTGCATTGGTATGTATGTAACTGTGTATTGCGTATTATGAGTTGGGGTATGAGTATTTGGTGTTTTCTTTGGATCGTCGCCTCCAGCGCGACATCCGATTGTAACTCAATTGGGCCGCATTTGCTCATGGCCAATCATATCATCGCTCTGTGTACCAGCTGCTCCATTTACCAGGATATTGTTTTGAGGCTGGTCCGACGTCAAACGTTCATTGAGCGGTCGGCTGACTCGCGGCGGCAAAATGCGATTTCCTGTCTCTCTCTATTACCGTCAACTTGTTGGACACAACAAGTTCGGTAGGCAATACTCTGCCAGTAGTTGAGAATTTATGCTTCTAATGAAAAAGTATGGTGTAGCTACTGAAAATAGACGCTAGTTATGAACAGATATGACGATGGTCTGTTTTAATCTTTGCAATGTGATTGAGTTTGTAATTTAAAAATTCTTAACGAAATGCAATTTTCAACGGATAAAGTTAGCAATATATCTACACATCATTATTTTCTTAACAAACAATATTTTTTGTGAAAAAATGGAGCTTTAAAAGTTAATAATAAAGAAATCAGAGGTCATAGATATCTATCAGTTGTAACAAAGTAATAAATAATAAAGGTACCCACTACAGAGCTTTTACAATTGACGTCCAAAGATATGTTAGTAGTACGAGATTTATGTAGTGCCAACAGATAAAGATTTACTTATCTCTGTAAACTTCGAAATGCACTTAGGGCCTTCAATTTCGCATTGTTTACAAACAAACAAAGGGCTTTAGAAAGGGTATAGTTCGATGAACTCGCGTAAAAAGTTCCCCGTTAAACTGTGTTCTTATTGCCAAGAAAAAGACAGGTAGTACGACTAGCAATCCGCTCAGAACAAAGAAAGCTAATAAAAATGTCTCAATGCACGAAACATGCAGTTAATTGCTATGGGTTGTAAAAGGCACGCAGTGACACTCGTCTCTCGCAGTCGTCCGAGTGATCTTAAGGAGATAGTTATAGAGGTTATAATGATCCGACAGGGTGCATAGAACGGCGATGGTGGACATTCTAGATGCCGTAGATGGCGTCAAATCTACGCCTGCAGCGATATAAATAGCGGGGTGGGCGGAGTCCGACGTAAAGTGGACACCAGTTTTGTGCCTGCGTCTATTTCGAACAAGTGTAAATAAATCTAACAAGTCACTTTCGTCCACGGTTGTCACTTTCATTGCCGGCTTGCCTCGCCTAATCCTGTCTCCGATGCCGACTGCGTGAGTCAACCGAACCAAGTCATATGTGATCATTTCGCAATTAATTAGCCTTAGCTTCCAGGATCTAGTTGAATAATGATGAAATTCAAATAAGATTGATTAACATTGCATTTATACTACTTATAATATCGAACAATAATAACTATTATTTGTAATTAGAATTAACTAGGTTATCATTAGATACCAAATGGCTATTCTGCAGGCTAATTAACAGAACTTAAATCTGTAGGTATCACGTAAGTGATAACCTTCGATAATGTCCATCAAATATTAAACATGAAGTGTGGAACATTCAATTTGTTACATATTGATTAATGAATCACGCACGATTGGATCTAATGCCCTTGGTTGTTTATTGTTATGTCAAACGCGCATTGCGCCTCTATAAACAAACAGTTGATGTAATTAAGATGTTTTGGCGGGTACGGTTCAATCAATTCCATTAAATTTTAAATTAACATCGCATTATTAAAAATTAATTTGCTTTTAAACGCCAATCCAATAAATAAGTTTTGATTTTCGTAGGGTATTAAAATTCGTCTTGTATCATGTTATTTAGCGCTTTCGTTGACATACGATGAGCAAACCGTTTACAAAAAATAATAGGATATTAGTTTTACCTGGTTCTGCAACTCAGGAAAACATTCTATAATTTCTGTTGAGGATGTAAACACATCGTATGTACCTTTATCAAACATAAAGGAACATACTTGCATTTGTTTTACTTGAAGTGATTCCACTTGATAACGACAATAAAGGTCGGACTAGACAAGGAAGATAAATGAACCGAGTGTGACAGGATAGTTGACAGACAAAACGTCGATGGCAGAATAAAAAGCATTGGGGAGACGATCTCAAAGGCTTTTATTAGGGGAACAAACGGACAGCCGGCCGACAGGCGCATCATTAACATCGTCTAATCTTCAGGGCACGCAGTTGGACAATGCGCCTGATTGTCATTTATTTATTCTGTATAGACCCTTTGGAGAGCTTCAAATATTTTTAAGTCTGACAATTAATGACCATCTATATGGCTATCGTTATATCGTTAGCGTTCACTATGTTTTTTAAGGTTTGGATGTTTATCTTATATACAACCTATGCACGTGTATTCTTTGCTCGTGTGGCAATATGAATCAATTATTACTGTAGCTCTTGTTGTCCTTACATAATACATTTGATGGTTGCAAATGTTATATTTAATCTCATCATGGAAACAAATGGATACATTTGAAATGCATTGGATCGGGTCAGCTTTAGTGCGTATATCAAATGCACGTGTCAGTAAGGTATCTGCCTCTCACATTTCGAGTGTCAGCGAATATTTACGCATCGGCCGGTGTGTTCCCATCGCATTCCAATGGTTTTGTCCTTGCAATATTTATTTACTCTTCATGCACTCGGTAATCTTGTTTCTTGTAAAGTCTTAGAATTAAGTATGAACTGACGACCGGCTTGGTGTAGTCGTTCGCGCACCGGACTTCTAAACCAGGCGGTTGCGGGTTCGAATCCCGCAAGGGGCAAATGTTTGTGTGATGAGCACGAGCATTTGTACCTAAGTCATGGATGTTGATATGTATTTAAGTATTTCTATCCGTTATCCTAGTCACCATAGCACAAGCTCACGCTTAGTTTGGGGCTAGGTAATTGGTGTGTTTGTTGAAACCATTTTATTTAACTTACGTAAGTAATGAGTTACCTAATCCTCATCTTGCAAATAAGTGTTCGAATGCATTCAAGCTGGACCATAACTTTGACAAAAATGAAAGTACTTCGTGTAAATTATATGGAGTAAATATGGGGCTGGTTCTCTTAAACGTCATATTACAAATTCCATCTACCTGGACGATTTGTTAACACTAAAATACAATTGAAACCATTTAATGGATGCAATGGACCCCATTGTTCAGTTAGCTCCATGAGTTAACGTGTCTTTATTTGCATAGGATCCTTAATAACAAGGCACGGAATGGTGAGATCGAGTATTGTATGAGTTTTTTTATTATAAAGAAACCCAGTTTTAGAGAATGAGGGTATATCAGTCCTCATGTACATGCATCACAATAAACAATAGCAGTTAGCGCAATTGCATTACTTAATCGCAAGGTCATTCCACTGCTTTTCTTTGATACCAGGTCACACCGCTTACTGGAAGTGTTACTGTCTGCATTATATGTCATTTAACTGAGGTTACAATTTCAGAAATAACCATAGGAAGTGGACACTCCACAGACACGTGTTACTAAACATACTGCAGTTACACGGAGACATTTACACCTCGCCCAAAATAAACGCACTTTGTGAAGTTAATTACGTCCAAAGATAATAAATTACCGATGACACAACAGGACGCGTACTTACAAATTACAGCATGTAATGCAATGGACTTGGCTTGGCTTTTGTGGCGAACCAAAACAAATGGACATGACACCGTTACACTACTTCGCGGAAAAAAATGACGGTAAGCAACGGTAATCTGTGTTCACGGCGTAAGGTCGAAACCCCCTCTTCACGGTACAGCACCAGCTCAAGATGAGAACTACTGATAAGTCACTTTGTAATTAGAATCAAAACTGACCGCTATTTGGCGTCATTGCCCGAGCTTTAGCATGGTAGTTTACAGCCGTAATTATACACGTACCAAACTAAAGCTTTCTTAATCTGTTGATGATAATAAACATATTAGCCGTGACAGTGTTGTGAAGGGCCGCTTTTTAAAAGGCAATAAATAAAACAGAAGTCGGTTGGTTGTCACCTAAGTGCACCCAGATGGCACAGTTCCCAGTGAAAACAGTTTTGGCTTCTCTATAAACGCGAGTGGAAAGGCGAGGCGCAGCGCGGCGCAGGCGGCGCTGGAGTCGCGTGTTTACGCGACGGCTGCGATTAACGATAACGAACGATACGTATTCCCTGCCCCGTGCGCCGGCGCAGCCAAAACACTAATTGCACCAACTATTAATAACGAGGAAGTACACCAAAACGAAACGCCGATGCCCCATCATCGCATTTCGTACGCACGATTAAGGTCTATCATTAAAACAACGCGTTCCAGATCTGAATTGGATCAGGTCGGCGTCTGATCAGAAGGACTGGTATCGATGGCATTATCTGCAAAAAATCGATACGCGGAAGCATTCTTGATTCTACAAAACGCCGAGAAAAAGACAAGTTTCACTTCCAGGAACTCTCGATGAACGTTAAAGATTAATGTAAATTAACGAAGATGGAGAAAAAGTGAGCAGTAACGTGGCTATTGTGTGTGGAGTGCGTGGAGCGGCGCGGGCGCCGTGGGAGCGCCGCAGTCGGCCGCGGGAACGCTCCCGCCTGTGCTTGTTCACAATACATACAAAACAGAAAAACATTCAATCGCATTCGTGAATGTCGTTTCCACTACACATTCGTTGTTTTTATTTGGTATAAAACAACGCCGGAACGGAGCTTCGCAGAGCATAATGCAATGTTTACAATTCAATAGCCAATTGTCACTATGCTCGCAAAAAGTAGGTTTAGCAATGTTCGTTTAGTGTTAGTTTTAGAACTTAGTTCTTGCACCAATGCTGCAGCTATATGACGATATATTTAAGTAGCAGTTAGACAATCAAAGCGTCGTTAAAAATCCTATTTCGTGTGCTAGTTGTTCACTTTATAATAAGTTTAGATTTTGTAAAAACAATGAATACCTACATCAAATCAACATTATGTAAATAGCTTTGCTAGCCACCTACTCTACATTTCCAGCAGATAATTTACATGAGCCAATACCAAAGCAGACTCTGAATAAACAATGCGTTAGCATGATTTTAGATACTTACTGGTATCCATTGTGCACAGATTTGTAGAATATTTTAATATGTCGAAAAATCTTTTTTACAACTTATCTTCTCTACATCTAAAACAGGAGGATATCGTCAGGATATTTAATTTTTTCTAAATATTTATGTGTATATGATAAATAATATATTATGTGTGTATATAATAAATAAATAAATTCTGATTCCAAATTCATTTACCTTCCCAATACCTTAAAGAATTGCAGATTGGTCGGCTTCCACCTAACTTGTTTACATTAAATCATTACGGAATATTTTTAATTAAAAAGGACACTAGTAACTAAACTATAATAGTAATATAATTACAACTTATTAATAAAAATTAAGATAAATTATTTAATACAATAGAAAAACAAAAATTATAAAAAGGGTCCTTGTGGTAAGGTTCCCAGGATGCCGGCAGCATTACCGCGCTGAATAGTGATGCTTATACGCTGAGCAAGGTAGCTGCCAGAATTGTATTCGATTAATGAAAAGGTACTCAGAGTTTTGAAAATCATGTTTTTATTAGCATTGGACTAATTAAAGTATGCATCGCAGTGAGTTAAGCCAGCCAGCGGTTCTTTGAAGCTATATCATTTACGCTGCTGCGCAAACATTTATTAAAAGCGGATAAAATGAGGAAATAAAGTTTAAGTACGCCGTAGATGCAAGTTAATGTTGTAGTAAGTAAACATAGTAGATAGTGGCTTTCCTTAGTGGAGGCAGCAGTGAATCGCTGAGCCAATATCATGCCTGCATCTCGTATAGTATATCGTCACCATATCGGACTAATACAAAGTAGGTAGTAAAATAATTAAAATGTACTTAGTTACCTATTTAAATAAAAGTCTATTCCAAAACTAGAAAATATATAATCTGTCTTGTTTTTTTTATTTATCGCCACAACGAAATTGATAAAACGTAGAATGCTCTTCAGAGCCTTCTAACTAAGATAAATATAAAATAATTGCTTTATGTGTTTCAAAACACATAAAGTATAAATATTTTATAATAATTTATAATTACTTTTTTTCTAAGAAAATGTAGGTACATTTACCAAATATTAATAAAAAAAACAAATAGGATTACTTGTAAAAATGAAAAGAACTATGTCTTCTGACCCAACAAGTACTTATAGCTAATGTTCAGCCACAAAGCGCAATTCGTAAGACGCAAGACAATCGAAACATTTACTATCGGGCCAAATTGACCGAGGAATGCATCATGTAACTTGTTAACGTCGGTAGTGCACACGATCGCAATAGAACTGAATGCAGCAGTGTTACTAATAAATATAAGATCATACAAATACCAACCTAATAACATCAATTTCCATTTAGACTAAAGTGGAGCATAATTTTTTATGAAGGTAATAATGACGCTTTATATATGCTTTTCTAATTGGTAAACCATCCGTTTACATTTTATAGTTGCAGTCAATATCTAATTAAATCTTTAAAGCCTATTTATAGTACGGACAATCATGGTTAAATATAAATAAATAAATTGTTTCAACAAACACACCAATTACCTAGCCCCAAACTAAGCGTGAGCTTGTGCTATGGTGACTAGGATAACGGATAGTTATATACATTTTATAAACATCCATGCCTTAGGTACAAATGCTCGTGCTCATCACACAAACATATGCCCCTTACGAGACTCGAACCCGCAACCGCCTGGTTTAGAAGTCCGGGGTGCGAACGACTACACCAAGACGGTCGTTAATATAAGAGAACATATTCGCTGATTGAAGTGATAGATACTGGCATGTCAGATTTAGATTTAGCTATCAAAAGCCAATACAAATTCTTTTAGGATAGTTATATTCAGATACTCGAAGTAACAATATAACACACCCATCCGGCTCGCGCACATTGGTAAAACATTCATTTGATTATGAAGATATCGTTCCTCAAAAGTATTGGTACTTCCAAAAGCTGATTACTACCATCAACTTTTATAATGAGGCATTCGCAAATTTCGTTTGCTTTAATGAAGTATTCTACTCTCTGCAGCATTCCTAGCGTTCTTGTTCCGCCGGTATGCACCGAAGATTGGTTTCTGGCACGAGTCCAGACTTCAAGCGGTTTACTCACTTGACTCAAAAGCAAATCGGTTATTCGTTCGGCTCTGTCTTTAGCCATTTATCATTTTGAGAGATAAATAAAATTGGCACACTGTTGCTGAACTTGAGTCTGCATAATATATTTCGCCGCGAAATCAAGGGATTCAACCTTCGAAGGGCTCGGTACTTTTCAAGTAGCAATTAATAATGTTTGTCAGAATTCAATAAAGTAGTCACGAAAATAAAAGAGAACAGTTAAGATAAATAAGAGTAATCAAGCAAAATTAATAACGAAGAAGAAACAATTGACACAAAATGGATATCAAAAAGAAGAAGGCGAAGGATAAAAATCTACAATCTCTGAGGTCTACGATAAAAAGATACTCATCGGACGTGCTAAGAAAAATCAGGATTAGAACCTGCTTTGAAATTTTAATATAATTGAAATCTTTGCAGCCAGCTGCAGAGCGGAACATCTTTGAAGAATACGAGTACCGCGTAAAATATACGTAAATTGTTATATTCTCTCTGAAGTCCGCAAAGCAATACGTTACAAGAAAAAGCATGTCGCGTAAATAGCGGCAACATTAAAGGGGAAAGACTTATTCCGAAAGATTTATTTTATTGTTAATTGAAGCTGGTAGGTTTGCTTAACTTTTACTCAGTCCCGATACATTCAATAGGTATACTTACTCGTTACTAGCCTCGTGTGAAACTTAAACAAACATAACTTAAACTCTTACATATTACGACCGTCTTGGTGTAGTCGTTCGCGCGCCGGACTTCTAAACCAGGCGGTTGCGGGTTCGAATCCCGCAAGGGGCAAATGTTTGTGTGATGAGCACGAGCATTTGTACCTAAGTCATGGAAGTTTATATGTATTCAAGTATTTGTATCCGTTATCCTAGTCACCATAGCACAAGCTCACGCTTAATTTGGGGCTAGGTAATTGGTGTGTTTGTTGAAACTATTTATTATTATTAATTTATTATATATTTATTGTTATTGCTCATACTACATAAATTGACGTCACAGGAGATCGGTCTGACATTTAAGCTGTTAATTATGAAGTTTCACAAGTAAGGAGTAATATTGCTAACGAAGTTTTAGATTCCTTCTAATGAAGACAAGATATCAGAAACAAGTAGGTGTATCAACTATATAGCAATAATTGTATAACTTCAGTAAACTTTATTATCACGACTATTATTATTCGTGTCAAGCATGCCAATTAAAACTCTCTGACTATTACTCTCAACACCTTTTGAACGTACGACGTACCTATCAAATATAATTTATTATCTAGTGCTAATGAGGTCTTCTATAATTTGATCGGTCATATTTGGAGGAATCAATTTCTCTGGTAATGGCAGTAATAAACTTCGTGGTTCGCGATTTTGTGTGTCGAGCAGGTGTGCTGAGTTTCTGAATTGCTACGGGTTTCCTGCGCCTCGGGCTCTCGCGCCAGTGTCAATGAGCAAATCATCACTTTAATATGACGTTGCGCTTTTACTATGAAAAGCTGATTCCACCAAGATCAAAGAGCAAGGCTCTTAGCTCAGAACATAAATTCCGGTTTTTATCAACACGTTTTCGAACGCTGTAAGAACCTTGTGGTGATGTTAGGTCGCGGCCAAGTTTGTCAGTCAAAATAACAATGTTACAAAATTATTTATGCAATCGGTAAATTATTATTTCACACTTAAAAGACGGAGTGGTTCGTTCGAGAACTGGTAATTAGGTATGCAGGTGCATCGAACGTTATTGACATTTACATTTTACGATTTATTGTGGAACATGTATGAGTACCTACGCTAAACGTCTTAACTGTTTTGGATTTTTAAAGAATATTGCACGGGTAAGTAGTTTTTGAGACAAAAAAAGTATTAATCCGGTTAATCACACTATACTTTACGTATTTTCCCTCCTTACTATATTACCTAGATCTATACCTAGTATTACAACTCTTGATCATTATGTGGAACGAAACACATAAAGCCTTTCTTAAAATCAACTGTGAATAGATTTGAATGACTTTTTAATGAGTTTGTCGTTTTACCACCACCTTATCGTCGTTCCGGTGAAGTGAAAAATAGGTTCAAAATCAGTTTTATTGTATTTGAAATATGCAACAATATAATATAATCATGTATGATCTAAAATCAATATAAAAACATGATAAACGCAACATGTATTGGACCGTACTAATTAAATATTGAATCGCTGCATTGTAATTATGTCTTATGTCATGATTTTATGATCAATTAATACTTTACGTTCTGATTCACGATTCCAATAAACGAATACTTTTGAGGAGTTTTTTTAATTAGATATTACCACGTCGCAACCAATTTAATTCAAACGATATGAGATGAATGCAATAAAGGTTTTGGTGTGATATGCGTATCGACTTTTAATTTTGGCAGCTTTCGCTGGTGAAGTCTAACGTTAAATGACTGAGAATTCTCTCAGACACGGTAGTCCCTATACGAAAATAACATGTTAATTGTTAAAAGAATGACAACTGGCTATTACGATGATTGTATTCTATCCACCCAGTTTGTAACCCAACCCGTGATAGTGTGGCCATACGAACAAAGTTTACATTACGCGACCGCGCCATTGTGAGCCGATTCGTGCCAAACACTGGTTAGTAGGAATACTAAGGTAACCTACCATGTTCAGTTTTGCACCTACTTCGTCGGGTTAACGGTTTAGCGCTAGAAGAATGAGCACTGTCAGTTTGTGACGGCTTAACACAGGTTATCTGGTTGAAACTTAAACATTAAAGTCTGAAATTCTAGAATACTTTTAAAAGGAACAATGAAAAAGCTTGTAATATCAAGAAAAGTAAAAAACTTCTCATGTCCTTCGTACCACAGTAATCTGATTAACGCTTTTAAATTTGTAACAATTCAATACGAAAATTTACGTGTAATTTACAGTTTTCCATTTTTTTTCTTCAGAAAGCTGAAATATGTTCTTTTTTGGTAGGCTACCTGTAGTACTGCACTGCATTATATTATGCCTATATAAATGACGTATTTTTGGCGAAAGATGAATGAACTTGTGAACTTTATGGTCTGCCAACTAACTATTGTGGATGCTCGTAAACTTATAGCTAACTACTAGTATCTGAAAGGTTCAGTAATTGTCTCACGCTTGAGCAAACACATACGAACATAGCTTCTACAACAGTTCTTATCTATATGGTTAACGAAAGTAAAGCACAAACTGTGATTTGAAAATAATAATTGGTTCTTGTAAGATGATAGTGTCTAATTGATTTCACAAATCTTAAACGCTTTCTTTTCTTTATAGTCGCTGCTAAAAATATGTAAAAAGATATGTAATAATGTGTTCATCAAGCTAAGGATCCTGATTATAACACGATTTATAACAAAAAAAATAACGAAATTGAAATAAGACTGTTATTTCCATTTGCGAACTTATTCTGAATGTAAAAAACTTATTCAAGAATGGGTGAAAACTAAAACCTATGATGAAACCGAATTCCTGCTGTATAAAATCTCATAACATAGATACATACACATCACACACGCACCTACTCAAAAACACACACACACACACACACATACACACACGCGCGCACACACACACATCTGTTATTGGTCTGTTGGAATTGTATGTTTGTTTCTAATTTTTTATTTTTAGTAAGTAGTTTGAATTTAATTCATATTTAGTATTCTTTTTGGATTTTTAGATTATGTATGCCTAGATAAGGAAGAGCGAGGTCCCCAAACACAGGCATTACTTGCTTAAATGGAGACCTCAATCAACTATGTACCTATGTATAAGTTTTTAAACAAAATAAAAATTATTATTATTATTATAATTCTATTATAAAAAATATGAGAAATGATTAGGTAGTTACATACATCTCCTTGTGAAATATATTTAAGTCCTGTTTTCGCTCTTATGTACGCAAGATAGGACGATCAATCAATCATGTAAAAGGTATTTTATTAGTGGTAAATGTCAGTTGCTTGCTAGCTAATAGACAATCACACAGGTTATGTTAACAACACTCAGCATGCGTGTAAAATGCCAAGGATTGTTACTAAGAGACTGGCACAAGTAATTGAGGCAACTCAATAATACTTGCTTGGGTAATCCAGCGGACATTGATGTTTACAGAAGCAACGTTATCATTAGAAAAATAATACAGCTACAACTGCATTTCATTTACTCACAGATAACAAGCATGTCACCTTTATCGCACATAAAATAAAGTTTAATTTCGAGTAGCTAATCGGTTTGATCCCTCCGTGCATTTGATATCCTGTATTTATTACTGCAAATTATGCGTTCTATCTCTGTTTGTTGACCTACGTTTAACAAGGAAGTAAAATAGTGTTATTTGGACAAAACTAGGTGAAAAGAGACTAGTTTCTAAAAATGAGATTCGGCCTTTTATCAGCTACTCGTAAAAGACTTCAACGCACGAAGTTTGGCGGCGAACGTTTCGGAGCGAATTATAAAATCGATTTACTTTAGCCATGGCTATTTTTTAGAGAAATACAGTGGGCAGTTACTTATATACATTATATAAAATTACTACATTATTGCGGTAAATACATTTCAACAAAGGCCTAAAGCAGCGTTCGATATTTTACACTCCGGTCGTTGTTATACCTAATGACCAAATAAATCTATTTGGAACAGGATTTTATGATTTGAATACCTATTAAGGCACTTTTCGATTTATTTACCATTAGGAACATTACTTAATAAAGGATGGAGTAATTTACCTGTTTATGTAGATAATTTTGTGGCATCTTTTTATTATTGTTATTGAATGCCTCCTTTGTGGTAACTTGCCACATAAGTAGGTAATGTAGCTTGTTGCAATGCAATGTGTTTTTTTAATTGGATGTAACATAAACTTAATTACTAAATATTTTTGAAATAGATGAGTTTACTTCCAATTTGCATAAAACTCGTACCGCTTAGGTAATGCGGTAAACCGGCTCTAATGCATGCAACTAATTAATTGTATTGCACCTTAATAATTACAACTATTCATTCGAATGCGGCCAATCATTGTAAATATTAAAGCGGCGATAAGCCTCTACGACCGACATAGAAACAGATTGTAACAAAACGCATTGACCTTCGATCGGCAAAATGCAGCCGATCTCATCTCCGCATAAATCAGCTGCTTCTATACAAATAAATAAAAAAACATCACGTACTCACCGTAAACAGTCGGCCGTATTGAAAATAAACCGATCACCTCCAATGTGGTCACAAAACAAAAATCAAACAACACAAAACAGAACTGTCTGGTGGAAATAAAAGAAAGCGGTGAACTAAAAATGTTTTGGAATAAGTAAACACTTGATTCACGATGTATCGAGGGAAGTTCGCGGTGAGCGCCGGCGCGTGTGTGTCGCGCGGTGGTCTGGACTCGAATGCTCGAAGCGCTCAGTCCGCTCAACGCTCTTCGCTCACGGTCGCGGCTCGCGCTCGCTGCGGTCACCGCGCCGGTTGGTGCTGGCGTACCCGGCGGGCAGGCCCCGCGACGATCAATTGGGATTGTCAATATTTACGATATTAATAATAAATAAATGATGCTTAACTTGACGGTGCGAATGATAGACCTTCAAGCAACCCGTCAATTGCTAGCTGCCATTTTGCTTTCTGTCGACAAATGCCGATATCGAATTTCGACCGAGCGATTGTCAATTGTACGGCGAGACGATCAATGTCTGCATCATTCGCGATTGTGAATGGGCTTCAATCAAAATTTCCATCATTCCCCTTCAATCACGTAGTTGCGAATGAAAATCGCTTTAATGCATCGGTCGACGATCATTCGGCCCATCAATTACTTGAACATTGACAATCGCAATTGATCCTCTCGGGGATGATTACATCAATGCGTTCATGGGGCCCTATTGGAAGGAAGGGAACAGTAAGCCTGCATGCCGTTATTCAAAACAGTACAATTTATCAAACAATTTTATAAATGTATAAAAGAAAAGGCGCTTATACAGGGTGTCCCGTAAATTAGCGTCAAACGAGAACGGTGTCATTCTATTGCTCAAATACAACAACTTTTTCTATGGGATCAACATCGAAATAAAAAATAAAAATTTTGACTTCTTCATACAAACTGCTCTCAGCCGATCGGCACTTTTGTATAGGAAAGCCAATATTTTTTTTGAGATTTCGATGTTGATCCCATAGAAAAAGGTATATATGAATATATTAGAATAATATAATAGAATGACGTCACTCTCGCTTGACGCTAATTTACGGGACACCCTGTATAATATATTACGACAAGTTCGTGTGCGACCCTCCTTGCGCCCCGCAAGACGTGCGTAGGGCGAGGAAGCGCCACAGACAGCTGACACTGACAGCTAGTGTGCCTCGCCCCCCACACCCTTGAACTTGTCGCACTTATTTACTTAGTTACTTCCGCTGGTTTTTCTTAGCACTCGCCTCCAAGTTGTACGAAGCAGTGGTAAAACTTATTTATGGTAAGACGACGAGTATAGGCGCCTGTTGGTCTACCATGCATAAATTTACTTTAATGACTTTTGCTGTGACATATAGCTGATGATGACTAATTTATGGTCCTTCCTGCTACTTGAATGTTACCCGTGTAATTTTTTAGTTAGATAGTAGTAAAATATCATGAAAAATAATAAAGAAACAAAACAAAGATTTCCACTTTCCATGGGTCTCTTGTGCTATTGTTTCACTAAGTGTGTTGTTTTATCTTAATGTATTTTCGTTATAGAAAATAAATACAGGGTGTTAGTGTAATCAGTCTGAATATGACTATCAATACCTACAACTTTTACTATGGGACCATGGTCGAAATCTTTAACAAAAAAACTGATGCTCCATACAAATAATTCTGCTACCTCAGTGACAATGTATGGAGAGCAAAATTTTTTTTTCACGATTTCAGTGTTGACTTCATAGTAAAAGTTGTAGGTAGTGATGGTCATATTCAGTCCCTTAAAGGATAAGACGGCTTACACTAACACGCTGTATATATTTTTTAAAATATTTTAAAGTTTTTAATTTTCTTGAGATTTTATTGGTGCTATTGCGTTTCAACAAAGTTTGGTTTCAGCGAGGTGTGTTTCATATAGTTAGCTTTATTTACAATGTGAATCGAGGAAATATACCAATACATTGGTATTACTAACAACTATATATTACTATATACTAACCCCTCGATATACTAATGTTATTTATCGTCAAATTAATTTAATATCAGTAATTTTACAAACACTTAGAGGTATTTGTTGCTGGAAGTTAGGATTTGCTACACGAACAAATCAAACCAGTTTCTAATAGGTAAGTAAGGTAACGAGCAAGATTATCTTATCCAATTCGAATCATAAGTTTTATTAGTCTACAACAGACTTTCATTTTTAAGATAATTTAGTTAATTATCATTAATTCGCAGGCAACATCTAGGCTTGTAAATAAATACGTCTTTACTTGAAGGTATTTATAAGTGAACCTTTAGGGATAAGAAGACCATCTAAATTGTACAACTTTTTGTTTAATAGTTTTGTGATTTACAGTTACATGATTGATGATTTACAGATACAGTTAAAAACGCGCATAGAAGTATTATGGTCACGTGAGTAAATGTAGAGTGGATGTTAATGTTACGCATACCGTGTTAGCATATATTCTAAACTCAAATTGGAATCAAAAATTCGACTTAAATGAAAACAAATGAACTTCAGTACAGAATTTCTATCAAACAGTATTCTACGCAGTGAGCCAGACGGTCACATCCGCGGAGCTTGCAATGAAAATTGTACGCGTTCGCACTAATATGCATATAATCTGTGATCTGCGACGTCCGCCGGAGCCGCGGCCAATCTGAGACTTTTAACGCGATTCTAACAGCTGCTGTCACATCATTCTGCATCAAACGATGTACACTTCCCACCTTAACAGTTTGCTTTCAAGCAATAAAGGAAACTATAATTTTCTAAATGCAGCTCTGCTCTTGAATGGTAAATAATGTTGAGACATCATCGCGATAATGTGTAAATAATAAACATTGGACTGTCATCTTAATGTTAGTCTTTTTTATCTTAAAAATTAAAACAAGTGGGCAAAGGTCGCTTGAAGAAGTTGCTACGACGCGACGCCTAAGTTTGCAAAGAAAGAGGAAACAGGAATTTTACGAATATGTGTTTGTTTATATAAAAGCTTGAGAAACCATTAACGGCCTTTATTTTACAATTTACGTGTTTTGTCCCATAAAGTTGCGGCCTTCGTCCTAAAGACGTGATGCATTTGGGAAATTGAGACCTACTTTAAAGTAGGCCAGCAAGGAATGTCCATCTAATGGAAATACAGGGAGGAAATTAACTTTTCGGGGATTATGCACTCGCGTTTAATTGTTCATGCAAATGCCCAAATTAGATTTTATGGTTTACCTCAATTTATTTTGTTAATGTTTACAGTTTCCTTATTGCACGAAGATATTTATTTACTTAAGTAATTTTCCTAAATAAAAGAGTCTGCAGGTTTATTTCTTTTTTTATTTTGAGTTTCACCGATGTAAACAAGGATAAGGACTGTAATATTTTCTCAAGGACAAAGTTTCGCAGAAAAGCTTTTAAAACAAAATACAGAAGCCTAAAGAAGTCCCATGATAGCTAGTCGTCGTTTTCGTAAAATCACTTCCATGTCGCGCGATGGGTATTGCATCGAGGCGCATTTCGTAAACGACGATGTGTTAGAGAAAAGTTCTTAAAAATTGCTCTGTTTTCCCCATTGAATAAAAAATGCTACGACGTACGTTATACGAGTATAAGCAAGTTAAAATGGTCTTATTAGAGCTTTTTCTTGTGCATTGATCGAAAATCACTGTAATATTTTTGTAGGTATAATTTGTTACATAATAATGGATTATTATGTAACGAATTAGAGAATAAAATTTAGTAAGGTAAAATTTTTGTACGAAAATATGTAAAAATGGTGGGTTTAGATAAACCAGCAGTAAGCATCCGCCAATTTCAGACGACGACTTTCGAATATGTAAGTTCATCCAAGAATCACGACTGAACTTACTTAATCATTAATTAGCATTACTACTATGAGAAGGTACATAACATTTAAAAAAGATAGGTACTTTACGAGGCAACGACTCACTAAAAAAAGTCCTCAATTTCTATCAGAAAGCTGTCACGCAATTTTTCAGTGGTACAAGTGTTTTAATTGGGTTCGGCTGCCTGTTAACGGGCTTTATTACCGGCTTATCCTGTTCACCTTGAGCCCATCATTGCCTTTCAGGTCGGATTTCGAACGGGTTACGGGTACAGCGTAACAAATTTCACAGGATTTTGTTATCTAAGCCCATAAAAACACTAAGTAGCTTAGGTCCACATTTGGACTGCTAGCAAACCCAAAATACCTTAATGATGAAACGAGTTCTACATAACGAACATGATTACTAAAGTCCAAAATTAACTATGCTGAAATATCACCACATACATGTACTCGTATATGGTAGGTAATGCATTTATGCCGGCACTTATGTGCACGTACAGTACTTAGGAGTACTTTACAACTTTTACAGGACGTCATATTAATCTTAAGGTGCCTCGGGTCATGTCAGATGATAAAAGCGTTTCCCTGCAGTCAGATGTAAAAGCGCTGCTGTATATGAATAGGTATCACAAGCGCAACACACCATTTCACTCGTGAAACACAATTTCCTGAATTTCCCTTTGGCATTATCTGAATAAGCTCACTGCAGTCAGGTTTCATATTTACATCCTGAACAACGTTGAGACATTTTTCTCTAAATATATCACATTCTAGCTTTTGACAACGCCTTTTGGTAAGTATGACACGTGCTTTTGTCGTTAATAACTTCTGAAAAAGAACTGCTATTTTGACCATGTCTCATTTTAGTTTCAGTACTGACTGTAAAAAAGCATTATTTAAGACGAGTGGTTATTTTTCTAAATATTTTTTTTAAATTCAGTAACGTTAAAGCACGGTTAAACATAGGTCTAAAATAATATGTAAAAATATAAAGTACTATGTAGGTAGTATTGATTCGCAGTTACAGCGCAATAAGATACGCGAATTTTAGAAATGAATGTTATTTTCGTTATTCGCTAAACACTGCAACATTGAAGAACTATCGTAATGACAAGTTTGCCGTGCTGTTTTAACTTTCGACATGCCACTTGGCTACGGTGCATAATTTAGCAAAGTAGTACCAAATACATTTTCGAGTCTATTTCGCGTCTAGTTACTTTCGCCTCATTATGCGACAGGCCGCTTGCTGTCATTATTTGCATGTATTGATATTGATTGTTACTTAATAGGACGCCATCCTTTCTAATTTGCTATCCGTCTCCCCGGTAGACTCGGCACTAATAGATACTAACTCCTAACAATGAATGGTCGTTAGACATTCATAGGAATACTAATTTTGGGACTCGTCGGGCGAATTCGCAATCGCTTACATTATTTGAAATGACTGCCATAAAATCGAGACTTTCGTTGAGCACATCTTTAATGCGAGTCAAAATGGCGAATGCAATTGAAATACGTAATAACCGCATTACTGGTCTGATACAATAATTTGGTTGTATAGAAAGCCGCGTTTCACCGTAATCCAACGAGAGCGTCGACAGATGTCACGATTCCACTTTCTTTCATCACGCATTACATTTCAGCATTTGCAAAGTAAGCTGGACATTTAATTTTGGCACAATTCACTGTTTTCGGTAGCATTACCTAAAGTAAGCATTATATTCCACGTCAAAAAAAGCACCGAAAATCGACTAATACCGCCACATAGTGTGGGTAGGTGAATTTTCACTAAAATTAACAGGTTTCGAATAAAAGCGACAAATTAATGTAGTTTTTTTTTTATTTTACAAGATAATTATGTTTTGTAGGATTGTATTGTATGTCATTCTGCATTTAACGTGTAAACGTGCAGTGATTACCGTGTAAGTTACCATGTCAGACCAAATTCCACTGTTTTTGGTTATGCACGATAAATGTTGTTATATTGTATAACACTTATAATGTAAAGTTTTGCTGTAATCTGTAGAACCACAGGGGAGTTTGCATAGAAATGAAAAAGCATAAGTTGGTCATGACATTCATGCATGACTGTTTATTTTATCTGATAGGTGTTGTATTCTATCAGTAAGTATGAAGGTTTTCACCAGCTCATGTATCTTATCGTATGTTATGGCTGCTGTACACACTGGATTCATAAACAATGTGTTTTCGATTTTTGTAAAGAAAGTATCGGTTTTTTCAAAAATTTATATTATGTGCTTATCTACAGAGTGGTCAGTAAAAACAAGCGAAATAAATACAGTAAAAAAGATAGTTTGAGTTTTACGTCTAGGAGTTACATTGATGTCATGCCTACTTGTAGTATCGTGGAACAAGTGTGTAAATAAACCCGGTTTAATGTATACATAGTGTATTTGAGTCATTTAAGTATGAAAATAGATTTCTTTCAGACGTTACTGAAATATTACACAGAAATCTTAAGTACATTTTACAGTTTATTGTAGAACCTCCTTTAGATTATTTTTACATCCACACAGTGGTATTTAATGTTCATATGAATGGTACCTAACCTGCCAATTTGTCAATGTCACCCTTAATTTATGTGCATAAGCTGATTGTCCATGGCTGGCCGATAAAAGCTTAATGTACGGGTAGTAGATAATAATGTTCAGTAAAACATTCCACTTACCTAAGCATGATAAGAATTGTGGTTTGGTGTCTAAAAAGGTGCTGATGAAGTAAGCTTTAAGAGAAACGAGAACATGTCAGGATGTAGGATCGTGACCAAAGCAAGCAATGTAAGCACTTAACAAACTTACGGCAGCTGGCTGAGAGCTTTTGACAACCTCACGACTGATACCTATCAGACTAATCACTTTTCTCAAGGAAGAATATGTTTGGGATGATATATGTAATACCTACATACTTACTTGAAAGTAGCGCCGATTACTCAAAGCTGCGGCACAGAAATTTTACTGACCGCAGCGCGTGGGTTTATCCACGTTGCTAAACTTTGGTAATTACTGTGAAATATGCAACACCGGTTAGGTTAATTAATATTTACACCTTTTTTTCTTGGTCGTTTTTTTCATCACTGAAGGTGTCTTTAATAAAAGTCCTTCGTGTCTCTTATGATTTGCTTCCATTCTCTAGCTGTTCAGCTTTTCGTAGGGCCGTTGTTAGGAGGTGTAGGAGGTGGCCAGTGAGTTTCTGCTCAACTCAAAAATGCCTTGGTGATCGGCTGCTGGGTAAATATAAATAAAATAAATTTCTTATATTCTTGGACAAAGATGAGAAAATAGGTAATAGATAATTTTAAAATGTAAAAATATGACTGCAGTTTACAAAAAAAGAAACCTGCTTATTAATCCCACTGTATTTGTATATATTTTAAATAGTCAAATTAAGACCTTTCAGATAATACCTCTATTGTAATAATATAAAGACTTTTTTTTCACACAAATCAGTGTCGTTTTTCCATTATTTTTAGTACAATTATAACAGTTTAGGTATAATATATAACTTGGGACGGTGAAAGGATTCTAACGGTACTAGACACTTCTAAATCGGCTCAGGCGTTTAGAAGTTATGGTGGGATAAAAAAACGTAAATACCAACATGAACACTGAAAAAAAATACGCTCAGTTTTTGGGTGTGTAATAAGTGAAACAAATGACCATTACAGTTACAATACATATGCTAACGTAACATTATGCAAACGCGTCATTTGCATTTTCTGCTTACTACTTACTTAATACCTACTGAATAATGGTGTTCCATGAAAAGTACCTACTCGATATAGTGGAAATGTGCAGGAACAGGGTAAATGCGCAGGAAGCTTAATTAAAGTCACTAATGAGAAAAAGTATATAACTTTGTTTGGGATGTATTTTATGAATGTCAGTTGATACGAAAATCCTGGATACACATTGTTTTGTGCACTTTTATATTGAAATGCTATTGGATCTTGGCCATTCTAGAGTAAAAAGTAAAAGCTCGTAGGCTGGTAGGTCCTACTGCAGGGCACACTTTGACTCATGTTAAACTCACCTATCTACGTAACTACTAATAAGTACCTACAATATAAAAAAAGTAAAAGAAACATCAGTACAGTTAGCCTTTACTACCTTAAGACTTTATGGTCTTAGAGTAAGGTCACAATAAACTATTTGTATTTACATCTCACTGCATGCTGGGCAAAGGTGGCAAAAGCCTCCTCACCTATATGGCGAAGTTTGAGCCATACTCCACCACGCGGGCTTAGTATGGATTGATGGAAGCAAGTGACCAACCTTACTCTCAATACTCCTGGGCCCTATTTCACCAAACTGACATATGTCAGTGACATATTTCGACTAAAAAATGTCAAGGCACATATGTAAACTGACAATTTTGAAACCGCCATAAAAAAAAGACAGTTTCGAAAAAAAAATTCTATAGGAAATTGTAAACATTCCTAGCATTTATGTGTATTGACAATTGTGTCCAGTATACTAGTATTAATGACAATTTTGTTATGAAACAAGAATATTTTTTACAAGTTGACAGATATGTCGAATTGTCGGGCTTTCTTGACAGGAGGTCGGAGCTGTGTTTGTCTTGCTTGCGTGACAATTGTAGTGTTTTCGTCGTACAATTAAAAGGTATGACTGTGATAGCGATTTAGTCATGTTTTCATACAGAAAAATAAATAGAGAAAGGATCTTAATTGAAATTAGTAAGTTTGCGTTTTTAGAAAGATTATAGAATATGTAATACATTTTCTACAATATGTAATACATATTCTACAATATGTAATACGAGGGTCAAACTGAAAGTTCTTAGAACTGGCCACTTATAAACAATATAATAAAAAAAATATTCTAAAATTTGAAAATAGAACTCTTTGCCAATATTACTGAGTATATATTTCATTCATTTGTCATTTGTTTTACGACTTGGCGGCAAATTGAAAATTGTCTGTGTCACGTCAAAATGAATTTAACACGAGAAAATTTTCGTGCAATGATTTTTTATGACTTTCGATGTCATTTAAGTCAACAAGAAAGTTATGATAGACTACGATTGGCCTTTCACGATGAAGCCCCATCTCGTGCGACTGTTTACAACTGGTTTAATGAGTTTAAACGTGGTCGCACTAATCTCACTGATGATGTACGTGAGGGACGGCCTTCTACGGCGACGACTGAAAATAACATCTGTGTTGTGCGGCGTATGATAGAGACTGACAAAAGAGTGACCTATCAGCAGATTCGGACAAGCTTAGGCATCGGTATGAGTCAAGTGCACAAAATCCTCCACGAACATTTAGCGGTCAGGAAGCTTTGCGCCCGGTGGATACCTCATAATTTGACTAAGGCTCAAAAACTCCATCGTGTGGATTGGTGCCGTAAAATGATTGAAAGATTTAACGGAGGTGACTCAAATGCTGTGTTCGACATACTAACAGGTGACGAAAGCTGGATTTACTGTTATGATCCTGAAACCAAAAGACAATCTGCTCAGTGGGTGTTTCCTTTCGAGGAGTTGCCAACTAAAGTGAAGAGAGATCGAAGTGCGGGAAAAAAAATGGTGGCCTCGTTCTTTGGAAGGATAGGTCATTTCGCAACAATTGTGTTAGAGGATCAAAAAACAGTTTCTGCAGAATGGTACACTACCAATTGTTTGCCACTTGTCTTGGAAAAAGTTCGAGAGAAACGACCTCGCAGTAGGATCCTCCTTCACCACGACAACGCCTCGTCGCACACCGCCAAGCGAACGATCGACTATTTGGCGACATCAAACGTTGAATTACTGGGTCACCCGCCGTATAGCCCCGACCTTGCGCCTTGTGATTTTTATTTATTTCCAAAAATTAAAGAAAAACTTAAAGGAAAGCGGTTTATGAATGCTGAAGAAGCGGTGGCTGCGTATCGCGATGCCATTGAAGAGACCCCTAAGGACGAGTGGGCAAAGTGCTTTTCCCAGTGGTTCCATCGCATGCAGCGGTGTATTGACGTCAATGGACAATATTTTGAAAAGATATAATAAAACTAATAACTGGCTAATGTAATCAGTTTTTGATTTTCTAAGAACTTTCAGTTTGACCCTCGTACATATTCCACAATTTTATTTTATTATTGAAATAACTTAAAAAATGATTTGATTTGAACTTTTGTTACAATTGCGTCTGTCGCGTATGCTGAAATAGGGCCCTGGAATCATGATAACCGGACAGATTTAAAAAAAAATGATTCA
Source organism: Pyrausta nigrata (assembly GCA_949316185.1). Taxonomy (NCBI): domain Eukaryota; kingdom Metazoa; phylum Arthropoda; class Insecta; order Lepidoptera; family Crambidae; genus Pyrausta; species Pyrausta nigrata. The sequence goes on from OX438943.1 coordinate 13,380,010, forward strand.
TTAGTAGAAAACTTTGTTATTCCTGTCTTGAGTGACAAAGGCTATATTTTATTCCTTAAATTGCACCCGATTGAAGTCTAAGCGTGCCCTACCTACAATGCAAAGGAAAACCTTGTGTCTAGTTTTTTGTATCGTCAGGTTATAATGCGTTCAGTAAACCTTTAGTATTCACAAGACAATTACTATCTTTGTCATAAGTAAATTAATGCACTATATCTGTAGTGTTAGTTGTAGTCGAAACTAAGCTAGTCTGGTTATTGGAACTTCCTCAATTGTTAAATTGGACTGTCACCCACATGTATCAGTTACCAGTGATTCACACCGCCTAGTCTAGAACATGGCCGAGTCTTCTAAGTAAGGCTATGTGCTTAGGTGCGTATTTTGGAATACAGTTTCTATTGTACAAACATTACATAGGATTAGACAAGCCACTGGCGCTTGCTTGCTTTGCTTGGTGATTTGAAGGTATGAGCAGGCTTCAAAATCTCATTGCTTTCCCAGACGTCCAGTTTAAAAACCATTCAATTAAGCGGTAGAAAGGCTTAAATATTTTATTGAAAAGTTTTACACTATGTAGGTAGGTATTAGTACTAGCCTGTTTTCCCATCATCATCATATGGTGGATGTTCTCAGTCCGCCGGTTGGTATCCTAAAAGTTTGTCAGAGTCAGTACTCTGAAAATTATTAAAAACGGACCAAAGCTTAAACCAATGTAAAATAGTGTTCGACCGTGAAGCAAGGCAAAATTGTGGTTTGCCTTTAATGTTGTTGCAATGCGACTGTACATTTCTGTTTAAATATTGGTCAAACTTTGATTCCTGTCGAGTGCTTTGCTTTACTGAAAGCCGAAGTCGTTATACATATATATAAGTTTCCATTATATTTAAACTATGATTTATTCCTAAGTTGTCATTGTGTTTTAGTTAAAGATATACGAAAAATTCTAAGGAATAAACTATTGGATTTAAAAAATATAAACAACTTTTAACATCAACATTAAAGTAATACTCTAACTATTTTATGATGATAACATAATGACACATATGAATAATGATCAAGAAAGTTGAAACGCGGGGATTTTATTATAGCTTCGTTGTGTAGATAATTATTTTTAAATTCAATAAATGTTACGAACATTTTGTCGTCGGTATTGGTTTCAATTGCAGCTTATTTTTACCTTAAAAAAGTATCTGCTCCAGAGTTAAGGTAATACGTTAAGCTTTTGTCGTTTTAAGTGGTCAATTTTTCCTTCAGTGCGACTGACAAATAAAAAACTGGATAAAACCACGGTTGTGCATTTAAGTCTTTGTAGTGCGAGAATGTGAATAAGTTCGATGTAAAAGTTTCGAGCATATGAGTTTTTGTCATGTTATTTTACATTCTACTCTTTTTGAAATTGTAGGAATGTTCTTTTAATCCTAGAATGTTTATAATAATTTCATTCTTTTCAAGGTTTATATACAAATAATTGTTGATTCTTAACTGTCTGAGCCTAGCCTCATGTAATCTGTTCGTATAGTAGTAAATATAGCATGATGATTAAGGCATCCTATCAAATTGAGTGTCCCAGTTCAGGGCAAAAGCATTACAATTAAACGATCATCAATTTTAAGATTTTAAGATGTCGAGCTTTCTGTACCCGCCTTCTAGGTCTACAACTTCACAGGTTACTGTAATTATTTAAATCCCAATCAATTAACACAGTTGTAAAGCTTCATTATCTCTCACTATATGGTCAATGTCTTTATTTATAGGCAACAATTGCTGCCCTATAGATAATCCGGTCTTGCTGCGTTGGCGTCGCCGACAGCTCCTGCGATCGATTCGCGCAAACTTTTAATGGTCCCGCGCCGGACGTCCCACTTAGAACCGCCGCGCTTTTTACCCGACTGCGGAAGGAGGGTTATGTTTTTCGAGAGTATCCATACTTCCATACTAATATTATAAATGCGAAAGTGTGTCTGTCTGTTACTTCTTGACGCTTAAACCAATGAACCGATTGAGATGAAATTTGGTATGGAGACAGTTCGAAACCCTGGAAAAGACGTAGGGTGAAATGGGGGATGAAAGTTTATATGGAAAATCCAACTCTTGCGGGCGAAGTCGCGGGGAATCACTAGTCTATAATAATAATGATAAACATTTTTTTTCTCTCAACACAAACAGAAATGATACATTGTGGATCATGTATGTATAATTGTTTGGCACGCCCTACAGCCCAAACGGCTAGACAGTTTTTGTCATATGAGGTGTCGCTGAATTTGTCAAAAATGTCACTTGACATAAGCTATATACGTGAAAAAAATTGCGCCCGCAAATGGAAACAAAGGGGGGAGGGGGGTTTGATTTTTTCCTTACCATAGCAATATGGGTATCAAATGAAAGCCAGTAATAAGATCATTTCAAAAATATAATATTTTTTGCAGTTGTGTATTTAGTTTTTTAATAATTGTGTTTTTATGCACTGTACTTTCGATATTTGCGGTACCATACACTTTAGATGAACAAACTTTTTACGTAACAATAGTTATATTCCTTTGTAGGGTTCTCTACCTGAAAAGGCTTTAAATCAACACAGTACAAAGATACGGCCATTCGAGCCTTGTTTTCTAACGTTTTGCAGGGAAATCAAATCCTAGAGGGTACTTCCCGTACACCTAGAATCATGAAATTTGGCAAGCAAGGAAAAAGTATACATATACGCATTGATTTAATATATAGGGATATCTCATCACACTGACAGCTATGGCACATGCTCTAATCGGCCGGATCGCCATTTTAAGCCGATTAAGTATCTAATGACGCGTGGTCCGTCAAACAATAAACATGCCTAAGTGTGTCGTCAAAAATTGCAAAAATCACAGCTCAATGAATCGTAAAAAATATGGAATGACGTTTCATCGGTAGGTAAATATTATTGATAAGGTTTGAAACCGAAATAATACTTGAAACCTGCTTGAATATTTTATTTTCTAATTTATTTACGTAAAACATTGCCAATCTCCTATCACTTTCACACCCAAAGCTAAAATGAAACAAAATACGTGACGTCATCGGAACAAAGTCAATTTTAAGGATGGAGTCGCCAGTGAATTTTTTTTGTTAAACAAAATACTTGAGTTTTTAGGTTTCCACAAAATTATGTATGTGAAGAAAATGAAGCAAATTCATCGCAATAAACCAGGACGATGAGTTTTATGAGAAGGGAAAATATAGCGTTGTGTGTTCGTATATTTTTTCTGAATCTGATATGTAGGTATTACACTACCCGTAAAGAGATGAAGATGCAAAAAGGCTTCAATTAGGCTAGTATTCAGGGCACCTAGCCTATGTTTTTATGTTGTATTTCACTTGTTTGTTGTTTAACTGTCATATATCTTAGCCATCGGTAAAATCCAATAAAGAAGTTAGGTATGACGAGTACCTAGACTAAAGAAACGGTTTTTAATTTTAGTACAGCCAGCAGTACGTAAGGTTACATGTGAGCTATAAAACAGCTTTTATTACGTAGTTAATAGGGGTGGTCTTAAAGTGAAAGTGGGGTAGTCTGACGTGAGCCGAGTGTACTTACACACCGCAAGTCAGACTACACGTGTTGACCTTGATACCGCTTCTACTCCTTATATGATAAACGCTGTTTTTGTAGTTCAAATGTATGCCTTGACGTACTTCCGACTAAACTTAACTAGGTTACCTTATTCACCTCATTTTTAAATTAAGTAAGCCAACTGTTTAGAAGAGAACCTTCTAGCTACCTTAGCAGTAAATCAAAGTATTTTCATAAAACCACACTATAATAAATAACTGTAGCTAAAATAAAGACGAAAAAAAGTGTTTTATAAATGTAATGTTCAAAGCATAAGATACATTTTCAATAGAATAATTTAGTAATCCGATTATAATACTATTACACTCATTAATTAACTAAATTAATACCTGTGGCAGTAGCCTTATTCTTCTTATAAATCTGTGGAAGATGTTGTTGGTGTGTGTGTGTGTGTGTGTGTACTATAGTACCTATAGAATATTTTGCCTCAAAATCAATTTTGTACATTATCGTTTGTGTCATTGTCGAGCATCGAAATGTGAACCATCCCCGCATTTTAATGAGTTAGGTTAGGTTAGTTTGTAGTTTAGTGTAGTTGTAGTGTACCTACCCAGAATTGGTAAATTGAGTCAATATAATTATTATTGGTTGTAGTATGACAAGTTTGGACCTGTATAGTAGAAATGACGAAATATGATTATTATGAAAGTAACTTCATTAAAAAAATACTCGTATTCTCATACACATAATATACCTAATTTTATGAAAAGTAGTAAATAAAATATAAATCATGACATTCATCAGTTACTTAATTTCATACAAAATATGAACAAACAATCTACTCCATTAACTCTTTGTTCGTATTATTGGCTTATGAATCTTCAAGTGAATGATATTTGACATATGACGTAGTGTTGTCATCCATTGCTGCGTAATTACACATGACAATTTAAATAGCTGAAGCGGCAATGTATAAACTTAGCCAGTTAAAGCTTCATAAGGTGAATAATAACATGTGCCATGTTTGGGCTTTGATTTTGTACGGCGTAGTGCATCCTTATATGTATATAATAAATCAATGCATATACGTAAACATTACTCTCAGTGCGCGAGTTCGACTCGCACTTGCCCGGATTTTTATGTGTTGCTCGCGATTGGACTATATACGGAGTTAAGTTCACTGTTAATGGTTTTGACAAAATTAAGTCCGTTCATAGTCAGAAAAGTGTATAAAATAGTCAAATAACATAAACACAATCCTCTATCAAAGTTGGAACTTCTTAATTGAATTATATCATTGAAATGTAAATGTAGGTAATTAATTTTGATATTATGATTATGAATTAGAACCATTCCTGTACACACCTACCACAACAACGTTTTCCGGAAGAGAACTACGTTCGATATTATGAGAGTATCCCAATGCTCTGTAGGCTCTTTTAATGTCTTGAGTGCCCGTATATTTTTATTAACAGTTACGATTTGCGATGATAATTTGTAATGTAATAATTTATTTGGTACACATCACATAAAATAAATAAAAACAACACGAGTAAATACAAAAGAAAATAAAAGAACATCGCAATACGTAATAATACATATCAATCTTTGGTAATACCACTTACGTACCTTATAAACATTTATTGTACGTACTTAATTACTATGTTTAGTGTGCAATAAAGAGTTATCTATGCAGTAGGTAATGCGTTAGCGAGAGAGTCGATTAATTATTTATTACCTATGTTCCTATTGCACATACAATGTGCACAGGCACACTACACATGGCTGATGGCATGTACGAGTAAGTAACGTCAACATAAACCATGTTGGGCCTCAAATCCTTGCATCAAAGGCCTTAAATGCATTTACGTTGCGAAATTAATCGAATGATTATTCTGAAGTTCAAGCGTCTTGTAGCCGATAGCCGATAAGCTTATCAGCTACTTTATTCCATATCGAATTAAATTGACATATTGTAGTTTTTTTAATTTTATCTTATGGATGATTCTTCGAGCAAGGCATTCTTTGGTGATATCGACATTTGTATCTCTAAATATACCTAAAAGTAATATTTTTTTATAGAAAAGGCACCTCAGAAAGCGATATACTTACAGAGATAATCGAGGTTAAACATTAGAGACCACGCAAATCACAAATCACCCCACAATTTTTTTTTCTTAAAAGGTTTTATATACCTATATATATATTAGAATCAGTCAAGCATTGTTTATTTTTTGTTAAAGACATTACAAACATATAACACTTACTTCATACATTATATAAATATATAAAAACATAAATACCTATAGATTGCTAATATGACACTATTTTTATTGTTATTCGGTACTTATAAAATCAGAAACCTATCAACTCCGTGATTTTTAGTTTGATTTATACGAATTAACATATACGAGTAACAACAGTAAAAAATAATAATATCATACAATACTATTACAAAACTCAAATTAATTTACCAAAACTACCACGTAAACCAAGCAATTCACGACCACGGAAATCAAAATAAATCCTTTATTCTAAAAATATATAAAATCCTTTACAGCAAATAAACTGTGTTTTGAATATAAGTTACGTTACCTTATATTTGTACGCTACAATATTTTATTCAATACATAAATTCGTAGACACCGGAGAAAAATGAACCACGCAAATCAAGGTTTTGAGAAACCATGCCTACGCAACGAGGTTCTTACCTATTTTTAACCGACTTCAAAAAAGGAGGAGGTTATCAATTCGACTGTATGTTTTTTTTGTGGCTATGTTACCGCATATCTCAGTAAGTTGTGGACCGGTTTGAAAAAAAAATATGTTTACCTAGAGGCTATACCTTCTAGTTGGTCCCATTTTGGCCCAGTCGAGATCTGATGATGGGATCTTGGTGTAATCGAGGCAAACCCTCAAATTTTGAAGGCACGTATAGTGTTTTCGTACTAGTATCTTAATGTTGGCACGTTGTTATGTCTGATAGTCATTATGTGGAGCTGAGCTGATGGTGGAACTCCTTAAAAATTAGGAGGAGGAGACTCCAAAAAATAACAGATAATAAATTGGAAATAGGTTTCTTGTATAATTTCGTAGAACAGTTAGGTAATTTAAATATTATTTTGTACTTTTTAGTTTAAATTTGTTTATAAAATTTTAGGTTTTAATTAGCACTGTAGTCAGTTTTGAAGTCGGTTTTTTTTTGAAAAGAAATTTATGCGGAAACTCGACGCCTCGTTAAACTAGAATATGCCCGGCCAGTCGAAGCGCGACTAGTTCAAGTAATCCACGCAAATCAGTAAAAATAAAATTATAAGAATAATGTAACTGTCCCGGGGTAGTCCCCGGAAACACAGACAATCTCACAGTTAAAGCATGTACCGTGTCAACAATCAAGCTTTTATTTTATAAGTCTGCTGAACAGAATGCAACAAAAAAAGTGATCAAATAGAAAAACTAAAAATAATTTGCTTTAAATTTTCGATAAGCGATGCCGGCGTAAGCAGCTAACCATACCGCATGGCAACTGCAGGATCAAGGGCGGTGCTTCCTGCATTTTTAATTCACTTCAAATTTAAAAGCATTATATTTTTTGTTTTGGCAGCATTTGGGAAGTTGCGTCACATCTTCTCGTCGCCTCTACCGCAATGCCTGAAGAGCAGGGTATATAACCAGTGCGTCCTACCCGTCATGACCTACGGGGCCGAGACGTGAAACTTGACAGTCAAGCTGGCACTGCATGTCGCTCAGCGAGCTATGGAACGGTCTATGCTGGGGATCTCGCAAAGGGATAAAATCCGAAACGAGATCATCCGCCAAAAGACGAAAGTCATAGATATCGTTCAGAGGTGCAGTAAGCTGAAGTGGCAGTGGGCTGATCATGTCTGTCGCAGAACCGACGGGCGTTGGATAAATAAATAAATAAATGCCACTTATTAACTTTCTGCATTCCCATGCGGTTGAATGGTAGAGAATACCTTAAGCATTGAGTCCGCCATTTGTAATTTCTTTTTTGGTGCAATAAAGTTTAAATAAATAAATAATATTTTATTTTTCTTTTTTATAATAAGTTTCTGCAAAGTTAACGCCTGATTCCATCAAATATATCAATTGTATAAGTATAATAATTTACTAAGTTTGACATAAACATGCTAAGTTGTAGAGTATACCAGCCCGGCGTTCGCACGGTAGTTTAAAAAAATAACCCATGTCACCCAGGAATAATGTAAGTATAGAATTCTAATGGCTCAAGTTTTTTTTAAATTGGGCTATCAGTTTTTGAGATTATTACAAGTCTATCCTCTTTTTAATATTAGTTTTGATATTGTAAAATTGATTTTGCGGCAGTATGTACGAGAATGTAATGTCGATACGGTTAATTTCTCAGGTACACCTAACTATTATCCCAGTAATTTCGTGATGAAATATGATTCGTTGAGTGGTAAAAGACCAACCAATTGCAACAGATGTAACATGTCAATTCCGTAATCAGTCTTCAATTTACCAAGTGACGCAGATGACGGGCCAGTTGGTTGGCCTGAACCTCAAAATGTTTTCCACTATCGAACATTCGATTAAAAAATTTGACAGCCCTATATCGAGCACGTGTAGTCTCGTGCCTGAGGCGCGCGTGCGCAGGCACAGTGGACACGAGCTTACGCCTTACTCACCGCGACTTAACCCTGACTCACCCGGCAAACATGCCCACTATTTAGACCACTCGGATTATGGGACTGGGATGCCAAGTTTGACACCTGATGAGAAAGTTAATTCGAATTATTCGAAATTAATTGTATTAAAAAAATTGAAAAATTATGCGTGAAAGCGACGGGTTCTAGAAGTTTTAATTAGCTTTAGTACATTTGAATATTTAAAAAGTCAAACAAAACGACTGTTGAAATCTTTTTGATTGACTTCTTACCGTCATCTTAGTTAGTCCAATGTAACACCAAGGATTCCTGATACAGCAAAGCTTTGGACCTGGCCGAAAAGAACAAGGAAAAATCTTTCGATTAAACTCTGGGTAGTAGTACGTGTAGAGAGAAAAGGTTGATTATAAAGTCAGTCTATATATATCCCACTGCTGGGAAAAGGCCTCACCTCAACTATGAGGAGGGACGAGCCATACTCCACCACGCTTCAACGCTATCTAGAGGTTGATTGATTATGTAAAACAAACTTTTTTGTTTCTCCATATACTCGTATATGTGCCAAATTTCCATTTAAAAAAAGATAAAAAACTGGGGCAGCGTGCGGAAAAATGGTCTATGGCGGTATCTCGCACATGGCGATAAACCTTACCGGCATCACGTGACTAATGTTTACTAAACAGGGACCACGTGATAAGCCGTGCCACTCGGATCACATTTACTGCCTCACCGAACATAAAGGGGTGGACTTTTCTTTGCCCTATTTGGTTTAAGTAGATTACTGACAAATGGTAAACAACTTTAATGGCGATTTGATACAGGAAGCAGGTTGTAAACTTAGGTTTCTTGATAGGCTATGTGTACGACGTGTTATGTTACTTTCTAACATTGTACGGTTATTAAATTAAAACGCGTGATACGCGTAAAACATAGTAAAGTAAAATTAAGACCTCAAATGAAAAGTTGTGGAGGCTTAAAAACTTCGTGACTCTCGCTTTGATTTAGTGTCTTTAATAAATACATACCTACTAGTTAAAAAAAAATTATACGACTGTTGAAAAATCCGCCCTACGTACCTACGTCTTATTTGTGAAGAGGACACGTAATTTTTTCCAACGCCTTCTTTGCAGTGGACAGTATCATAGGCGCTCTACAACGAAATTGCTGATATCTTAAGACGTCCAAATAGTTTGTTGGTATACTTAGTTAGTAAGGTCACGTTTTCCTAACACGCGATACTCATGCCTGCAGCAGAGATGCATTCTGCCGGTGTTGCGTAGGAGTCCCTAGCCACGAGGATATTGTTCACGACTAGTTAAGACGATAGCTTTATAGATGGTTTGACCTATACTATTAGTAGGGCCGTATGTACGGCTGACGTAGGCTTTTATGACAAGCGCCGAGTTAATGTTTTCAGACCTCGCTAAAGTTAAAGTGAAGCTCGCTAAGTGGTGCTAATCTAGACTGTGTGGGATGAAGCTTATTTCATCAAGATAAAAAGTATGTATTTATTTTATTAAAAGATATTTATTACTAACTACAATAACCTTGCAGCTAAATTACTTGAACTACATACAGGCTGAATGTAGTTTCATGGTCTAAAAAGAACCAAGCAGACTACGAACTGTGCGTGTCTTTTTCAATGAACAGCATACGTGTTAATATTTAAATGCTTAAATGCTTGATTTTTTATTTCTTAATCAAACATTGTTTAATCGAAACATTATCAATAAAATATTGCGGGAAAAATAAAAATAATTTTTTTTGCGAACTTTTCTATATAAAAAACGCAAAAAATCAAAATAATTGAATAAAATGCCCCCCTTTTAAATAAATATCAAAAGTTTATTTTTTGAAATATTTTTATTCAATTTCAATTTCAATTTCAAATATTGTAATTTGTAAGGCAGGAGTTTTTTTTTTTGGAAAAATGTTTCAATTTCCGGAAGTACAGGTTTTAGTAAAAATGACCCTATATGGATATTGAAAATTGTAAGAAAATTACTTATTTTATAAAATTGTTTTCAAAATTATTTTAATTTAGAAGTTTATAGTGTCTACAATAATTTTGAAAATAAAAATATAATGTTATATACATACATTATCAAATAATAATAGATTAAAGGTGTGTTGTTTAAAAACAACACCACGCATTTAAGGGTAAAAATATCTTTTCGCAGTTATTTTAGGACGTTTTTTTTTCATATAAGTATTATCACTATTATGAGAAGTAGTTTCAGAAAATGTTAATAGTTTTCTTAGAAAATCCGGTATTCTTCACTTGGCAACAGCTTGAGATTACAAAATTAGATTGAGCACCAATTGTAGTGTACCTCTAGGAACACTATAATTTTGATAATTACGATATTTTCAGATAAATCTGATGCCACCTTCAACAGAATTAAACGGTATCTCTTGTAATGTAATGTCAAGAGATACCGTTTAATTCTGACCTTCAACCACCTTCAACAGAATTAAACGGTATCTCTTGTAATGTAATGTCAAGAGATACCGTTTAATTCTGTTGAAGGAGGCATTCCATTCTATATTTTTCGTTGCTTATTTTAATATTTAAATTTTAAACTTGCATTTATGTTTGCTTGATTTCAGAAATGTTAGCTTATTACGTTAGCGTACAAAGCAGACTAAATAAATACCTATAATGGAATGTACGGAGTCAACTTCATTTAATAAAGGGTTCGTCGACAATTTGGATAGAGTTGAGTGTCCTTTTGGATGCATAAACATTTCAGTAGTACCTACAGATTATTACTGAATTTAGAAGGAAAACTATCATGGATAAGGAAGATCTACTAGTTAATGAATAACAGGTCGACCAACATATCGAATGCAAATTTCGTGAGATCTATAGAAAACCAACACTATCAGTGCTCTAGATTATTATGAAACTACGGAATTATACACTTTAGCGTGGCAGACACACACGAAGACAATTATTGGAATTGCAGGCAACAGATGCAAAGATTTATTAGAAAAAAAACCTATGGCCGTATGCTAATATTTAAGCTTCCCGAGATTAAGGTGAATCCCGTGACTGATAAATCGGATTAGTAATTGTTAAATAAGTAAATGAGGCAGTAAATCAACTTGATGTGGGTCAGGGCGAAGCGGCCTAGTACTGGTTCCTAAACATTGGGGTTTTCTTAAAAGTCAGTCGTGACACAATTTATTGAACACCTACGTGCTTCGGCTCACTCAAACGGTCTAAAGGTACAGGTTCAAAGTCCAATTGTCAAGTCTATTAGTCGAAGTGATATCCTAATCGCAGCAATAATAGGCAAACCTATTTTGGATATATTCGTCGTTGTGTTTCGTTGGTCTTTTAGCATTTTAAGTTGAGTGGAAGATTTCATTCAAGTAAAATTTTCTTGGAACCTTATAGAGAACTCTGCTCATCGTATCTGCAGCTGTGGTTTGATTCTATCGTTTATCAGTTGTGTACGTTAAAATGGTTCGCGGAAAAAAGTCTGTCTGTTGGTTTGATTAGAAACACTATCTGTCTTTGGTTGTGTACACAACGCACGCCAGACTGTTCGGGGCCGCGGATTGCCAACAAAAACAGAATCGACTCAAGTGTTGTGTTTACGAACTGGAGTGTCCGTCGATTTTGCGTACTTCTGTTTTATGGAGGCCGGCAAAAACGATGAGTCAACAGCACAGCGCACAGCTGCCGTTAAAACATTTTTATCAGCGTTTGTTTTGTCTGAAAGTGTAAGTACTATGTTAATAAAATAAGAAAAGCTCTGAAAGATAACAGAACAGAAGTTCAACAAATAAGTACTATCTTTCAAAATATTGTTAACATACTGCATATTTAAGGCAGGCTAAAAGTATAGAAAGTGGAATGGAAAACTATCATAAAGCGTCCGAATCAAGCGTAAACTAAGCTTTATTAGTTGAAAATTTGGAATATTGTTTGCACCTAAAAGTTTGTTTATTTGAACTAAAGTGTTTAGATTCTCCGTCTAATCACTATTCACACACTGTAGAGATTTATTTATGCTAATTTTAGCGTTCAATTTGATATTGAACACACTCGAAGAAACCGTGAGAAAACTCGCTTTGTTTGATTAGGAGGTTTGGATTCATACACCTCAGAAAGACATGTTAGCCATACAAACACTGCTTGTGTAAATAATCTTTGCCAGAATCAGTCTATTTCTCTACGTAAAAATCATTGACTGGGGTACTTATATCGTTTGCTGCTTGCGTGCTTTCTTCAAGAAATATAGTATTTAAATCATGTTTTTTACTAGACATTTTACCTACTATAGGTGTTGCACGCATTTTTGATAGCGTTTATTACTCTCCCCATACCCATTGTAAAGAAAATTAAATAGAATCTTCATTTTCAAGTACATAATTCTTTTTTCTTTAGCTTTTATTTTACTCTACCTAGGTATATCTAAGGCCAAATTAAGAGTAAACAAACCTGAGTAAGCACAACAATTTGTAAGTAATTTAGAGTTGGTACTCACGTTTATTGGAAAGTTATTGTAAATACCTATTTACTTGATTTTAGTGGAGTGCTAAGGCTATTGTGATAAGGCAACAGTACTTAGGAGTAGTACTGAGTATTTAACTTGAAATTATTACCGTTATAGATAAAAAAATGAATTTGTAATGACCGTTTGTCACTGTTCTAAGTGTCCTTTCTGGCGCCGTTGGTCTACAACGAGTTTAAGATTACTGTTTATATCTCAAGTCCAGCTATTAGGGCTACTAGGTAATGTCTTTTAAATGATGTGTGAATGTTAAGTTCGAAGATAAGATGACTCAGCAAGGTGTCATCGGTATCTTGGCTTATTAGCTTCGGCGTCTCTTTCACAAACAGGGCACAAAAGGGAAAGGGAAAATAATCGGTTCTCAAGTGACTCACGGGTGGAACTAACCGCAAATCGGTGTTAAGAACTTGTTTCATCTGAAGCAGTAGTTATTAAATCATGAATCTGCTAATATAGTACTACTTGCTGACTCATCATCAGCAGGGCGTTATTCCTTTGAAACGCTTTGCAGTTAAAAGCTCTATTCAACATGAAAACTAAGAAAATAAAGTATGTATTAAACGTATGATGTTTTAAATTAATGTTTTTAATTATTATCGATAACAAATTTAAATACATTCATTTTCGACGACCATCTTGGTGTAGTGGTTCGCCCCCCGGACTACTAAACCAGGTGGATGCGGGTTCGAATCCCGCAAGGAGCAAATGTTTGTGTGATGAGCACGAGCATTTGTACCTAAGTCATGGGTGTTTATAAATGTATATAAGTATGTCTATCCGTTATCCTAGTTACGATAGTACAAGCTAACGCTTAGTTTGGGGCTAGGTTAGGTAGGTACCTAGCCCCAAACTAAGCGTGATTGGTGTGTTTGTTAAAAAAAAAAAAAAAAAACTTACGATTAAATTAAATTAATTACTCAGGAAGGTGTCAGAAGATGAAGGTGGTATCTTGGCTTATTAGCCTCGGCGTCTCTTTCACAAACAGGGCACAAGAGGGAAAGGGAAAATAATCGGTTCTCAAGTGACTCACGGGTGGAACTAACCGCAAATCGGTGTTAAGAACTTGTTTCATCTGAAGCAGTATTTATTAAATCATTATTTACTTACGATTAAATTTAGTTACTTAAAAGTGGAGGCCAAAGATTAGTAATTATTTATTATGTCATTTCTGAATCTTTCTTTCGATCAGGCTAGGCAAGCTTACTGAAACAGAGTTACCAACTCATAACATTTGCTTACTGTCCCTTATTATTGACTTATGGGAGTTGAATAGGAATAGTTTTTGGGAAAGATATTAGGTTACTAACTTTTATCGAGGTCTATTGAATGACATTATTTACATGAACAAAGAAATGAAGGAATGAAACAGGATTATGATAAACGAATTCGGGGAATTTGGGTAGCCAAAATTAAGTTTAATTTATTTTTATAAGAAAAGAAGACGAAAATTAATGATAAATTATTCAAGATTCTACAATACCTAGTAGAATCTTGAATAATTTATCATTAATTAATGTGTCATTAATTGCAAAACTTAAACGGAGATAAGTTGTAGTTTAAAGCCGAAGCAAATGTTTAAAGTTGGTAATCGCAAGGTAAGTAATGTTTGAACTTGCTGCCGATAAGGTTTAGGGCTTAGGCACGTGGAAGTTTTATATGAAACAAAACTCACTTTGCAACAAGCGTGTCCACTCATTATTACTTATGGTATTCCCATTAATATATACGATTACAGATAGAAGTACTTACGCGTAAAAATAGTTTTTTCAGCTTCACTCACATTATTGTTTGATAGTTTAAACATTTTTTTTGCAAAAACCTGTCAATCCCCATAAGACCTGCGGGCGGGCCGATAACCAATAATTTTCTATTGCGTCTGGAAACATTATACGTGAAGGTTTATACCTGTCGTAGATTCGAGTCTCACCAGAAGACGGTCGATGGTTTTCTGTAAGTGAAATTTATTTCACGCTGAAAGTTATTTTTTTCCTTTTTTGCATTACACACCATTAACGCAATAATACGGAACCCTAAAAATGAGGTTTACATTTCGCTTTACTCAAACGTTTCGAACATATCACTGATATGAAAAAAAAGCTATACTAAAAGCTGAGTGAGTAAGCGTGTTTACATCCATTACAAACATCTACTTGCCTAATAGGATCATGAATGCATAAAATACTTTAAACATAGAGGACATTCGTGTAGGTAGTTACAGATTAAATGCTGTCAAATTGGCCATATCCGTAGCAATTCTGCCACCTGCGTGATAGCCCCGGGAAATATTAACAAGTCAAAATTACAAATTACTACTGTGCAAAGATTATAATGCCTCAAGAAATGCTAATAAACTATGTTAACGTTTTAATTATTAATGAATTATACATATATGTTCTGGATTACAAATCATCTCACGGGGATTACAAGGGACTATCAAACGTGCTTACTCACGAAGATTTTTCACATCTAATTAACTTTTTGACAAACTGCTGTTAACGTGAGAAAATTTCACGAAATTATTATATATTTTCCTCATACATTCTTCATAAGTTGACATTCTCAAGAAGCTGGTGAAAATAAGTATACTATTATTCAAATCGGCGACCTTAAAACAAACATTAAGTGCACTGATCGACTGCATAGATTAACACGTAGCATTTAAATTCATTATGCTTGCTTAAAGTAGACGTAGTTTAACAAGAACAGTCAACTCATCTTATGTTGATACATACTATGTAATACTATGTATGTGTAACAAATTGGCCTCAAGAAGTTTGATAAATAATTTTGTTTAATAGTAATACATTAATGATTATTTAAACAGTAAAAGAAGGGAGTAGTTTTAATAAACATATACTTATTGTAAATCTTTAAAAAGAGAGAGACTACAGAATAGTGACTGAGCTTTTTGTACTGCTTCATCTTCTTCTCAGCACACACAGTATTAACGTCTGTTGTAGAGTAAATCAGTAGTAGGGTCTATATGTTGTGTGTTTATGAATAAGTGCTAAGTCTATGTACAGAAATAAACCAATTTTATAAGTATCAGGGGGCTGTCAGCAAAAGTTGCTAAAGTGCTATACTTTAAGATGTATTTTTAGTTTGTAAGTTCGTAATCGTTTTTTTTTTCTATGATTTTATTATAGCTTGTTTTTAAAAACATCACTACGGGTACAACGAGGAAAACAAAGTGCCTAATCCGGGGTTGCTATGCGGTTTTTTTCTGTCAACAGAGTGATTTCTGTGGAAGGACTAGGTATTTTGTGAAAACTAGAATAAATATGAAAATGCTCGTTGAAAATTAGGTAAAATTATAAATAAAATAGTTAAGAATAAATTCCCTCTGGGGGTGTCATCAATAACGCTGCCTAATGTATAGTAGGAATATTTCGCTTTTATAGGTCCGCGAGGGCATATGTGTAAAATTACCGGGCACGCGCCCGGCTTCTGGTAGAAGTTACAGATACTAGAGACGCCGCTAGTGTAGAAATAAATAGCACTGTTCTAAGTAACCTGTTCGTTTTGTTTGCGCTACGCCGTAGGGCCTAATTCTCGCCAGTAGTTGTATGTTTAGTGGCGCCAAAGCGCAGACAGAGTGCATTCCAGAACAGTGGAAACGTTGCCGACTTCCGCCGCGGTATGTAGGCCCAAGTAATTAGAGATTTCATCCCAATTAAAGAAAGTAATGAACTAGTATCATTGCTCTACTTTTATAACCTTTAAACACCAGGAACGAAGCACACGGCACGGAAGCAATGAAAATGAAACTTATGCTATTCGTAATATCGCTGGTTAGTCTGTCATTTGCATGAAATACGTTCATTGCACTGAACAAGTTGTTTCTTAGTTTGTTTCTGATGTATTTATTTACAGAACGCCAACAAGGTTAACACGTGGTGAAATGTTATATTAATAAGAAGTTAATCTGATTTTTAGGAATAAATTACGAAATGTATATTACCTAAACACATTGATACAAGTATATTGTAGCGCTAGATCTTATGTTTATGGTATGGCACTGTGGACACAAATTAGAAGAAAATAAAGGAAGTGCTATACTAATGTTGTCAATGCTATTTAATTTATTTGAAAGAACGCTATTTATTTTATTTTGTTTGGAACTTATATATTTTATTTGAGAGGGTTCACAAAATTAATTAAGTCAACTTCTTATATTTAAACAATATACTGAGGGAGGTATTAATTTTGGTGAGAGCGGAACATTTAAAGGATCTGTCACCCTAACAGCCATACTCAAATCTCGTAATAAATAATATCGCTACAAATCACTACACTTAATTGAATAATTATCGCGAATAATGTGTCAAAGGGGTCGTTAAAGTGAAGTAAGCAGACTGGTAAACAAACACTACAGAGGCATTACGTGGGAATTGTGCGCTTGCAGCAGTGTTGCTGATCTATCGATAGTTTGACTATCTATCGAACAACCTCTAAAATAATTCAGAATATTGGCAGTGCTATCGATAGTAATGTTACTTGTCAATATTATCGGTACTATTCATAGTGTTTTGAACAATATGTTAAAATAACGGCAACACCAACTTAATATCAATAATATCCATAGTCGTTTGAATAATAGTATCGATAAAATTGCAAAAATCATAAAATACTATCGATAGTATTGCTGGTATCAATAGCATTGCTCAAAAAGCACAATCGATTCTGTTCAGCCATCAGCAGAGGTATGAATGGTAAGAAAACAAAGCGTTAAGTCTGTCTCTTATTAAAAATCTGCTTGTGCAATAAAGTTTAAATAAATAAATTTGACTATCGATAGGCAAGACTAGTTTGCAGTGTGCAGTAGTTAACCACGCTTGCTCGGCGCCGAAGGCTGCTTGCGGTAAATTCAGTTTACAAACATATTGCTTAACGGGTTGCGATTTGAGGGCTTAGGAGAGTATGCTGGTAATTATTAGTAAAAGCGAGTCGATGGAACACGAGAATTACATCGTAGCAGCCCAGAATTCAGCCACTTGTATTGCGGATCGACTGCCGTCCATTAAATCCGCCGGCGTGCAGGTGTTGGGGCACGCCAGCGGATAAATAATAATAATAATAATAAAAATATTTATTTGTACCAATTGGTAAGGAAGTTTAGGTCATATATTTATTTTATTCTTTATTGCACGAACGAATGTAAGTACCTACTTCACATGCACCGTATACGATTACGCATTTAATTATCAGTAAGGTTTTTTGACCCGCATTTAAATGTTAAAGGTAAAGTCATCATTATTATTATTATTAATTTGTTTCATCTGTAGATTACCAACGTTTTCAGTGAACGACAGGACCAAAACATATTAAAATACGAGTACTAACAAGAGTATCACGCAAGAACGTGTTATTTAATTTATACGATTTTTTCCAGCGCGTAATCATAGATTAAACTCTCTTTCTATGCTATGGTGAATAAACCTTATAGCTTTTCTTATAATTCCCTATATGTACTTATCCTCTGATAAAATGTAGCGTAAATTCGAAAATCTTAAGTGGCGAGTATCGTCCTGACACGGCAACTAGCGGCTTCCGAGCAACGCGTGCAGGCTTGGCAAATTAGGAACTTATTTGAATACCAAACCATCTTATTCCGGCCGATGCCTATTCACAGGATGCGCTTCGGGTGATGAAAGTTACGATTCTGTTAAGGATATCCGCCGATTTGATAGTAACCCTTTTACTTAATTTACCACAAATTATATAAGATTACGATACACAATAATGCTTGTGTTTTTGTTATTAAAATAATGATTACATAACCTATATGCGCAGGAAGTTTGTGTTTAGAGAGTGATTCGCATGTGGATTATTAATAGTAAGTAGTAATCTTCCTTACTAAAAACATAGTGTGCGTGTCACGCATGAGTTTGGCTCTCTAAAATATTTGGGCAGCTTTCCATTTCTTTTTGTTAAATAAGTTTATGCAATTATATTAAAATAAATATATTTCATGAAGTATTCGGTTCTTTTTATACATAGACCACTTTTTTAACTAAGAAACAAAACACTAATTCTGAAAACAAAGATAGTGTAATTATTTAATAAAAGCTTAAAAACACACATTAAATTTAACGAATGAAAGAGTAAGGTTTTTTTTGTTTGTTTTACGTTTTATATATGGTTCTAGATATCGTGGTCTAAAACTGTAACCATAAGATGAGCCACAGAACCACCTATCATCCAATCGAAATGATATCATCCACATATCATTTCGATTTAGGAACATGACCAAAGCTTTTAGTTTTAATTGTCAGTATTCCCAACATTAGCTAGTAGGAAGCGATGTGAACGTAATCGGGTTTGCATCTAGGTCGGGAGTGGGTGAAGCAGATGATACCTTCCTGGCATGCTGACTATTGGACGTAGACATTTACTTATCGGCACACACAGCAGATAAAGCTCAATAGACGCCGCATTATCCTTTAGAGATCAACGGCTCTATTACAGAATAGTTTCTAGGCTTAAGCTTGGTTAGGTATTTTCATTTCATTTCATTTCATATTGGCCGAATTGTTTAGGTAGAGTTGCACCACCAATAACCGGTGGCAGTCTGACAGATTTTTGACGTTTGTAAAAGTTAAAATATAAGATGATGCAACCAGCCTTAAAAATTATCTTGGCGGGTGAATTTCTGCAAATTTTGCTATGTTTTGTTAAATAAGCATATGAAAACTTGGAAATATATTTTCGGACTATTAGAAGGGACGATTTTATTTTAATTTAGAACGAGCTTACTTTCATAGTTCACTGATAGTCAATTTAAACTGGTCAGCTGTCTTACAAATATTACAGTTATCCATCTTGTAATGATTAAGCCTGGTAGGTACTTGGTGTTAAAAAAAGGATTGGTCAAAGTTTGGTACCTAGAGATAGTTCTGTACTGATACGTCTGCACGTCTAACTTATCTGTGCATGGATGGCTTGCTGATCCCCAGCCTCCCTTCGCTTATGCATTCATGGAAGTTATGTTTTATTCCACTGGATGGAATACACCTGTTGAACCTTTGGGATTGTGTGGGATGGGATATTGTTGCGATCGCAGGGTTACCTATTCGGGTATTAACATTGTTCCAAGGTAGAAAGGTTTCCTTATACGATTTGTAAGGTCACATTCGCATGGCAGGGAAGTCGTCGCCAGCATTTTGTGTAGTACAAAAGGACAAACAGACACCATTTATATAAAAACCACTTTATCAGTGATTCTGATCACAAGATGATTTATGGTATATTTAACTTGACTGAGTCATCAAAGCAAAGATTTAATTCTGAAGGCATTCCGATGAGTCAGCTTCGCTTTATAGAAGCAAAAGTTTAAGGATGTGTGTCAAAGAAACTTGGTGGTAGTTCTTACGGATGCAAATTAGCTGTCTACTTCTCAGTTATTGTTTCACAATTACAACATTTCTTTAAGAGTCACTTTGCATAACTCGTCTACAAATTGTATGCCTTTAAAACTACTTAATCTTAATTAATATCCAGTTAGCTTTGGTAATGGAGGCATGCTGGCATGACGAACGAAGACTAATATCTGATTAGGTCGGACTAATATTTATTAACGGTACTTGTGTACCGCCACGATACCATAGCTTATCGAAGTTTATGTCTATATGTGTGTTTGCATGGATGTCGTCTCTAACTAGTGCCCCAGGCAAGTTTCAATTGCTTAGATAGGGGAGAGTTACGGCGGCCAAATGGAGAATATCGCAGTTTCAATGACTGATACGAGTATAGAAAACAAACAGACACGAGAAATTCAAAAGCTTTACATAAATGATAGAAGGATATAGATAAACACAAACTCAGTGCACGCAAGAAATGCCTTCTACTTATGTCTTTAAATAAGCAATTAAATAAATATGTTGTTCTGGAGAACTAAGGTCCCTATTCTCACATTCTCAAGCATTTCGCTGTAATGACTCCATAAAAAACTAAGGCTTACCACATCGTTATTACGACGGTAATTTAGGCTTCTTATCTGGTTATGCTTGGTATGATACTTCCATCAGCATAGAATGCAAAAATGTATAACGGAGTGCTCCTCACCCACCCGACAGCAATTTTCAAATCGTTTGTGTCAATTTTACGCATATTTTTCTTTAGGTGCAAACATCGCCACACCTCAACTGATATTTGAGTAGGGATTGATAACACTGTCATTAGCGAAAGTGGTTGGCTGTACCTGTTTTACATATTTGCCCATACGCTCTTATTATCTGGTTCGTAGAGATAATAATCGGGTGTGGATTGCGTTCGTTTGTGAACTTGGGTCTGACGTGCTACGATGACGTAGTCAGGTCAAGGGTCAAGTGCACTGGAGCTAATTGAGCATGTTAAGGGTTGATATTGATTGACATTGAAATACCTGATTGATCAAGAACACAGATTTGACGATTGCAAGTTGAGAATATGGTTCTTCCTTGAATTTCTGAACACCTAACCACCTATTTAGTTACATAATGTAAAAACAAAGTCAGGTTTTTACAACACTTGTAATTTAATTAAATTGAGAACTGCTAGACCAATTTTCATGTTTCAATTTGTTCGATATGTCTCCGTCTCAAGTTGCAGAATAAGAAGAAAAACATTGTTTTTTTACATAACCGGTGTTAAGAGGATAATAGCTGGTTTGTAAGTAATAAATAAGCCATGTAAAATATTATTTTAATGTATTCTTTTCTCTTGCTGGCTTGCGAAGTAAAAGACTATTGTATCCTATCTAAGTATGTATTCCAGAATCCAGACTTAGGGCTTATTCACACGGGATCCGTCATCGACGATTCGTCAAAATACACAGGATACGTCATGACGGATGGAAGTCCACATTACATACGGAATTGTGTTTTTTCACGATTCGTCAAAATATCCGAATTGGTGGCATCAGCGGATCCGTCAAAATAAATTCACGGTTGGTGTATTGACGATTCGTGATTTTTTAAAACACGATTCGTGATTTAAGACGTATCATCATATTTCACGATTCGTGATCCGTGTGAACATGGGCATTCAAAAAGCATTGCCGCCGTCAAAAAAAGAACGAATCGTGAAAAAATGCGAATCGTCAAAACTCATGAATTGTCCTCGTTTGAACGAGCTCTTATGTTTACTCGGAAAAACTCAGGTAAAAATAAATAAATATTACATTGCATCACTAATAGAGATGTGCAGACACACAATGCAATCCAGGTGATGATTGATTCGTAAACGTGGAGTAAAAAATACGAAACTCGCTACAACTGCTACTTACGAGTACAACGGGTGGGAATTTCGCAAGTCCCACGCATCCGTTAACTCTGACAATGAGATAAGGAAGCGGCCACACGGACGCGTACCGTATTTTAGGGCGAGATCACACGGGTTGCGAAAATGCACGACCTTCGGTTATTGCATGCAGATTACGTGTGCTGGGCTGGGCTGGGTCTGAAGTGACTAATGTACGAGTATTGTAGGGTATACAACTTAGATTGCTAATAAGATTTGATGAGTTGTTGTTGTTTTTTTAAGATCTTGAGTAGGTATTTTCCTATCTGCAAGTTTTTGCATTATGAATGCGGTATGTGAAGATGATTTATTGAACACGTCTTGGTATACGTTCCGGAAAAATTCCAAAGCCTTATGAGCTTTATGAATAAGCTTATCTTATGGTACAGGTGTTAAAATCATATCAAAATTCATAATAGAATAGACCTAAACATATAGAATAGGTAGTCTGGATTCTGGTTTGCAAGAGTTAAGCAATATTCCACCGAATTGTAAGCTGAAACAATCGTTAAAAATTCGCTGCAACTACTATCTGGATGCTATATCAAGAGTACGTCGCCAAACCGTGGCGCCTACTCGCCGAGCCTTGGCGCCCGGGCTGATGAGGCAACCCGCGTCAAATCGCCGGCATTCCGAATTGTGCGGACCGTTACGATACCCGGACGTTTGCGCAACAGACGCATCGCTCTTATGCAACCGGTGCATCGCTGTCACACCACGCGGAAGGTCGGATTCGGATTATGAAAGCTGATGGCCACTCCACTGACGCGTGTAATTGCGGTCCGATGTTGTGTACTCGCCATAGATGTCCACTAATTAGCATCGACATTTTTTTGGAAGTAGAACAAAACGGTGCATTCAATTCGTTAGGCTTAGCGTGATTTATATACCTGATTTATTGCAAGAGATAAATGTGTAATGCAATGTAAATTAAGGGATTAATGAACTTGAGTTGATTAATCGTTCATTCTACTTTTTGATTAAACTGGTAAAATTCTTTAGATAAATATTTCCTATATTTGAATAGAAAGCACATAAAGTAACGTATATTTTATATAGGTAACTAAAGAAAAATCACGACAAGCTTATTATAAAATTATACGGAAGACACACCCTTAATCTCTGTGGAACAGCCTCATTAAAAAGTATGGAAATTGTAAGTAGCCTGAATTCAGAAATAATTCGAAAGTATGACAATTGTCAGAATTATGTCGAAGCTGGCTTTCAAAAATAGACAAAAGCTTAAATAAAAAGCACTCCATTACGGTCATCAAAGAAAGCACGTAGTGTGTGCACGCGCGCGCACTCACCGCGGCCCAAGCGGCCTTGACAATGTCACAGCGACGCGGGCGCAGGCAGCATGCAGGCCTTTCTTTGCCACTATCTTTATCGTGCCACTACACATCATAAAAAGCATAGAGTAGAGGTCCTACTCTGTTGTTTCATTCACACATTTCATTAGATATTGCACTAGGATTAAGTATTTAATATAAATTTTAACTTGATACCTCAGCGTTCGTTAGAAAAAGGATCGCGACGGGCAGAATAGACAGATAGATGGACAACTCCTATAGTATCTATCAGTGATTGTCTTTTCCTTAGGTACGAAACTAAAAAAAAAAACCGGGCAAGTGCGAGTCGGACTCGTGTACGGAGGGTTCTGTACAAACTTTTTTCGCTACAAAAGGTTTTGTACTACGATGTTAACCACAAAGTGGTTTTTGGATTTTTACCTTTTATGTTTTGATCACCTTGCGAAATGTTAGAAAATAAAGCCGATATGACCGTATCTTTCGATTGAGTTGACTTAGAAGCTTGATTTTTTTTACTTTTAGATTGAGATTTCAACTTGATCCTCCTCGTATTCTTGAGAAAAAGAGTCTTGACAGACACAGGGACAAACGAACAGACGGACAACTGAGTGATCCTATGAGAGTTCCTTTTTTCTTGTGAGGTACGAAACCTTAAAGACAAAGCTAGAAGAACCATAGGTGTAACGACACCTATGGTTTTTCTAATTTATTGGTGACCTGCGGTTACTGACCTGCGAGTAGGTATAATCGAGTAAAGTTTGTTATTTATTTACGTAAAAATATCAAAACAAACGGTGAATCGTTAATCAACACAATCTCGGGATCTTAAAAAATATTTATTTCTTTTTTATACAACTCTAATTTTTAAGCCGCCTACATTGTACCTACCAACATGGTTTTTCTTTGCTTGTATGTGTGTAATGTGTTTTATGGTTACAATAAAAAGTATCTATGTAATTTTGTGTATGGAATCGAAACATTTTTAATCTCGCGATTCCATTCAATGAGAATGAAGACAGCAACTGTCTTAACATCAGTCAAAAGCAGCAAGTATTTTTCTTCGTCATTTAACGTATCTTTTCTTTGTTTTCTGTAAGTTAAAGATAAACAGTCGTTACATAACGGAAAGTGAGCGACGTAACTAACAGACTCACAGCAGTCACAAGCAGATTTAGGTCAAGATTTCGATTCGTTATTCGCGATATTCTGTCGAGTGGTCTCATATCTGAATATTGCACGGAACTCCAAAAGTCATCGTAAGTACTTCAATTTAAGAAGAGTAGGCTCAGTATTGCCAGTTCACATAGAGTTAGAAATTCTTTTGCAAGTAATCAATTCGGCATGTAAAGTAAATTTTAGGGCATATGTTTTATATTTTTATCTTGAAGTAAAGACTAAATTATTTTGTAGTTATTTTGTAATTAAATATTGAAAATTTAAATTTTCTCTCATATTTACAGGATTGTCTTTGAAAGCAAACTTTTTCTCGATTGGAAACTCTTACACAATATGCAAAAAGTAACGTCATATGTCGGTTTTCGGTGTGTTTAGAGGGCATATGAAGGATAAATTATACTTCGTATTTTCTTCAAAATAAGCACCATCTTTTAATTATAGGTGGTATAAGTAACTGTATATTAATTATGGGCATAAAATCTCTAAATGGTTTTGAAATTACTATAGGTTGCTTTTTACTTTACATACCGAATTCCAATGTGATGGTGCAGTGCAAGATGGTAAGTTTTGATTTCTTTCCTATTTTCTAATATCACGTTCTAGTTATGCAGCATTTCTTTTGGGCAAACAAATACCACCATGTTGCACTGAACAACGCGTCGCGTCGGCCAGGTTTTTATTAGGGCTCCGTAGTCCGAACAAGGGACCGTTATAGTTAATTTGTCATGCCCGTCTGTCTGTCTGTCCGAGGTTTTGCAAAGAGACCGTTAGTACTAGAAAGCTAATTTTGTAGGTGTATGTATGCCAAATACGCCGGCAAAGTGGTAGAATAAAATTTTGGAAAAATATTTTTTACGGTAGCTCTCCTGTATGTGAAGTGGGGATGTTCTATTTTCGTCGTCTACCTCATCGTGTGGGGTATCGTTGAGTAGGTCTTTAAAATAAGCGGAATTTACGAACGAAATATTCAACTTTAAAGTGCAATTTTTCGGTCCAATAGGGCGTCCTCCCCTCTAAATTAACTGCTGGCTTAAAAAATCTGAAAAAAATCATGATGATAGTGCATTTTATAAGATTGAGATATAAGATAACTTACACGTAACTTACTTATCTTAGTTTAGCAATTACAGTTGTTGAACTACTCAAGTTCAACAACTGTAATTGTTGAACTTGAGTAGTTCAAAAGTTGGATAATTTTGTACTAAATTCAAAAAATTCTTAGAATAAATTCTTTTAACTGACTAAGATGAAGTGGTTGCTTGTTAAAACTGAAAGTCCTAATTTAGTGTGTAATGTTGTATAATAGATAATGGTACGGAACCCTTCGTGCGCGAGATCGAATCGCACTTGACCGGTTTCATATTATTAGTGAGATTTTGTTTTGTTAAGTGACCATACTGTACTATATTTCTGTTGTGGTGTATTATGTCCAATGGGTGTTGCGAGCGAGGGTGGATCGACCGTGAAAGGTACGCGTGCTTTTATAACGTCATATTTTTCTCCGATGTTACTGACTTTATAAGAAAATTTGTGCTCGTATTATTTCAAAATGATTACCTACACTTTTATGATAAAAAAATATCTGACTCTCATAGATATTCGAGTGAGATGTAAACGCATGCTGCTTCGTACATCATAGATTCACTGAGATAATGCTGATTATTTGAACTTTAAATGAGTTGTATTGTAGACTAGCAGTTTCCTGCGATTTCGCCTGCGCCAAAAGTCGGATTTTCCATACAAACTTTCATCCCCCATTTCTCCTTGTCCTTTCCAGGATCTCAAACTATCTCTGTAGCAAATTTAATTTGAATCGGTCCAATACTTTCGGAGCCTATTCAATACAAACAAACACATCTTTCCTCTATCTGTAGTATCTGGGGTTCAAACTCAGTTTCATCGGGCCTAGAATCTACTTCCACTTTGCAAAGAATTAAATAATGTAAATTATTGAAGAATTTTCTTAAAACGAATTATATAAACTGAACACATAATATGCCAAGGTGAACACGAGCACGACTTACACTTTTATTGTTGGTCCAAATTGGCAATTGTACATTTCGCAACGGTTCAGTAGGGCGTACAATACTAAACTGTGTAAAGGCTTCATAAACTGGCATTTTGTTCGCATCGCCTAGGTTTAAACTAGTTACTGCTTAACCTGGATCTGAGATAGCCCCTATTAAATCCTTTTGTATTTTCTAGTAGAAACCACGATAAAAATAAATGTGTGTTACATGGACATTGCTAAAGTACTGCAAATTGCAGGTTGAGTTAAAATAATTTACTTATAATGAATACAGGATGTTTAGGGCTTATTATTTTAACTTACTGTTAAATCTATTGTTTCATTGTATATGTTACCGGCAATGTGTATAATCCGGTATAGTATACAATGCCTAGGCATTGTATACAATACCTAAAACGATCAGGTAATGTATGAAATGATATTCATTTTATACAATGCCTAGGCATTGTACACAATACCGAAAGCGCAGCCGGCAACTGACTTTATACTCAAGACATCAGTTTACAGTTTGCCATCAACAATTACTTCAAAAAGAAGATGTCTCTAATAATGGATACATGCGGGTACATTCCCCAAGTATTGATGAAATCGAACGCCGGCTCACTGGCGTAGCAAGCTCTTACAAAAATTCGTCGTCTGACTAACGTCCTCCGTAGCTTAGTTGGTAAGAGCACTCGCCCGGATAGCGAAGGGACGTGGGTTCAAGTCCCACCAGATGAAACAGTCGATTAATTTTTGTGAGCGAAAATCAATTTGATTTCGTAAAAACTTGCAAAATAATTGCTTAAGTTATAAAAATAATTAGAAATTATTAAGTTGTAATAAAGTTGATTTTAAGCGCATAAAATGTGTTGTTCTATATCCACCTGGGTAGCTACCCAGGTTTTGGTATTGGTCAATGTTATGTACTAAGCTTACTACATAACATTGACCAATACAGGCCAAATCAATTTATTTTACACATTGCCGGTAGGCCAGCAGGTACTCTATACAATCCCTAGGCATTGTATACATTGCCTAGGTAAAGTATTGAATGGACAGTAATATTCATGCTATTTCACACATTGCCTAAACGCCCCAGGCATTCTATATATTATCTAGTTATTGTATAGATTGCCTGAATAATACAAATTGCCAGTAACATATATACAATGCACAACTTTATTCTTCTTCATAACTTTATGCACACGAAAAATTCATGTAATTGAAAAGAGCTGATAATTTATTTATGGCTAGGTCATGAGATAATTATCATACATGATACTGTCAAGAAAAATGTTCACTGCTGATTATTGTCCTTCCCCATCGATTACTAAAATAAAACCGCATAAAAGCGGTCACCATTAATTTTAGTTGTTCTTGTTTCCCTTACTCATTCACGAGGAGCTTTCCACAAGTGCTCCGTAAAATTATGTAAGACTAAGGAGAAGGCAACCCACTCTTTGGTTACCTGAGAGAAACAGTTTAAATTAAATGGAGCACGGATGTGTACAAATAGAATGAGTAACACTCTGGCTTGAATATCGCCAAATGCGAAATAGCTGCCTCGGAACGGTGACGTTTTAAGATTAATGTCTCGTAATTAAAACTTGTTCAGTTTACTTTTAGCGAAAGAGTCTGCAACGTTCTTAATTGATGTACAGTAAATGCTGTTTTAAGCAAACTTAATTTTTAATAAATATTCGTACATGCCGACCTAAAAAGTTGGGTTTTTGAACAGCATATGGTCGCGATTGTTTAGCATATACATTAACTAGTTATTCGAGCACATCTTATAACTTTATTTACGGTGAGGGAAAACATCGTGAGGAAACCTGCACATTCAGGAGACTGAATGTGTAACCATGATCCAACACCAGTCAGGTTCCCCTTAACAGGGTCACGGAGGTCAGATGGCAGTCGCTCTACTGTAATTACCTGATCTGCTACATTCTGGATCATGGTCACCGGACCCTTGGTCCTCGCGTGCGAGTGCACAAACGGGATAACGCTAGGATGATGATGATTTTATCACTTTATTTATTCATACTACTCGTATATTGGCATCCAATAGTTCAGTTCCTAATATTTACCAACCTAATAAGGCTTGTTTCTCATAATTCTTAATTTAAGCAATTGTGTTAGCAAGTTTTACGAATTTGATTTAGCTCACAAAAATTGATCGATTGTGTCATATAGTGGGATTGGAACCCACGTCCTTTTTACTTTTCGCGTTTATTAACCCTACGAAAATTATTTATGCTACCAATAAATTGTATTTCCATTGTCTCTGATATTTACATTTATTCGCATGATTATTTAATACCTGTATTAATCAATAATCATGCGAATAAATGTAAATATCAGAGACAGTGGAAATACAATTTATTGGTAGCAACAACGACAACAAGACATGAAGTAGAAGAGATAGGTCTATGTCTTCTACTTCATGTCTTGTTACCAACACCTTTCGACTCATACGCTTAATAACCATGGCTTACGGATGACAATAGTGACTGAGTTTCTTGCTGCTTCTTCTCAGCACTAGCCCACAATTGTCCCAAGGCAACCCTACCAGGGTTAAGATTGGGACGTGTATAAGTGCCCCTAGTTGGGTCTATATGCAGAAATAAATGAATTTTATTGAATTTTAATTTTATTTCACAAGTACATATATGTGTTTACATACACACTGTATATACCTATGTGTTATTAATGACTTGTATGTAAACGTCGACCAGAAAAGAATCAGATCGGTGTGAATGAAAGTTCAAATAAAGTTGGCGGTTTGCATATGTACCCGTAATATGTCGATTTTTAAAACTCGTGTTCAATATATTATCTTGTGTTCGTGTACTTACAGCCGTTACGCCTGATTGTTTTATTGGAGATGTGCCAAAAAGCTGTACAGTAACATTATACTAGTAACTACAAATGGATATAGTTTTACGAGTACGGAAGTAGGTACCCCACTTTAATTTAACGTTAGCTATGTCAAACGTACTATACATTCGCAATAGTTTTTAGTTTATTCAGTGTTTTTCTATAGATATCATCATATAAAAAATATAGAAAACAAGTCAAAACGTATTTATTGTCATTAGTCTGACATAGAATATATTTTTATGTATTAATTTTCTACAAATCGTTTGAAAAGTGCCTCGTAAAGGATTTGGTGCTGGTGATCTCTGTAAAGTCAACTCGGATTGCTGTCTCATTGAATTGATTATCTAACTAAGGAGTGAAAGAAATAAACAGAGAGTGCACCTGTTTAAAATGTCTATGTACTGAGAATTTTTGATTGGCCGCTGTAGTCAGAATTCTGTTAAGGAAACGCTTTAAATAATAATACTGTAATTTAATAGGTGAATTACAATATAATTAAAGTGAGTTAGTTTATCTTAAGCGTGCCTTCGATCACAAAAATGAACATTTAAGAGCAGCAGCTCGCTTTTCGCTTATGCTAGATTCTGGTGGTATCTTAAACGAAATGATACTGTTTTCTATCGAGTAAGTAGGTATATGATTGTTTTTACAGAATACAAACGTGACTTCGTGCGTCATACCCCACGGTGTCTGGGACGAGAAATCTTCCATGCTGTTGTTTGATTAGGAGTTTTATTTTATTGCTTTACCGAGATTTGGCATGTTGCCGGCTGGATACGAGTTTGTATCAAATAAATATAGTGGTACTATCAACGTAAGTTGGTAGAGATATTCATCAAAGTAATAAACTATCAAATTCCTTTACTATGTTTTTTTGCCATTTAAATTAATATTCAAAACTTCAATTTGAAGATGGCACCCCATGATGATGATGATGAAATTAATATGATTATTATTACTATACTATTACCTATCATCTTCCAAACGAAGATTACTTACGCCTGAAGTAAATTTTCCTGCACTTTGTTTGATATGCGTCATGATGGCAGGTAGACAGACAGCCTCTCCTTTCTGCCTTACTATAACTTAAATACTTCATGTATTTATCTTGTGAGGTAACTAAAGATCTTGATCTATGAATAAAGAAAATTAGAAATCATTAATTATGTTATTTAAATCAATAACACTTTTATAATTATAGAATATTTATCCTCTTTGTTTTAATTTCGTTGTAACTTTTAACTTTTAGAAATATTTTTTTCTAAATATTACGACACATTTACACGAGATCCGCCATTAAAGATTCGTGAAAAACACGGCACGTCATTCATGATGGTTTCGTCGCATACGAACGGAATCGTGATTGTCCACGATTCGTCTAAATATTAGAATTGATGTTTACATACGTTCGTGTTTTATACTTGGATGAACTTCCGAACACGAGCAAGCGGATTTGTTATCAAAATTTCACAATTCGTGTTTTTTGACAAATGGTATTTTTAAAAGACGATACGTGTTTTAAGACGTATTCGTCATAATCACGAATCGTCGTGATGCGTATCCACACGGGCTTAAAAAGCATTACCGCTATCAAAATTGGACACGAATCCTGAAAAATCTGGCTCGCGCACGAAGTGTTTCGTACCATCATCTATACACCATAGCATGACTTAAAAAAACACGTTTGTATGAGAGCCCCCCTTAAATATTGGTAATATTTTAATGAAATGTTTTTTTTTTAAAGTTTAATACAACTTAATATGCTGTGAATATTTCAAGCGTCTACCTGTTGCCGTTATTAATGTAGAGCAATAACCACAAAATAACACCTTAGTTTAATGGGAGCCACCCTTAAATATTTATTTTTATATTTTTATAGCGGCAACAGAAATACATCATCTGTAAAAATTCCAACTGACTAGCTATCACGGTTTATGAGATACAGCCTGGTGACAGACAGACAGTGAAGGCTTAGTAATAGGGTTCCGTTTTTACCCTTCGGGTACGGAACTCTATAAAAACGATACGTCAAAAAACATGACTCGTTCTTTCCTTTCTATGCAAGTTAAATGTAAGAAGTAGGTACGAGTATCTAAATAATTTTATACGTAACCTTAAGTTCCAAGAAAGAAAGAATCACGAAACGCTTTGTGATCGTCACGCTTAATGCTGCCTAAAAAAGATTCTTGTCATATCTTGCAGGTAAAAGGCCAAAGATTTGTGAATATTATGCATTAGCCTACCCTGTGTCACATTCTCAGGAATAATCTATTAAATGGGTGTTCGGTGGCCTTTGTTCGGTCTTGCGTTAAAGCTGCTGAAACCTGGAGTTGTATTTAATATTTAAGAATTTTTTCGATAGGTCATGTCTATTTTTTTCTGGGTGCATAAGCAGGTCTATGTCTAATGAATGCCTAAGTCGTATAAATAGGTACCTTCTCACAAGAGAACCTACAAAGGTTATTAAAAGGGCATTTGTTATGAATGATTGAAAGAAAAAAATATTACGTATTTCTCTAATTAATTAATGAGTAGGCCTACAAGGTCAGCCCTAAGGTCTTTAGGCAAAGTCAATTAAATACATACTTAATAATTATTAAATTATTACAAATAACGTATTTCAGATTACTTGTATCTGCAATCTGATCTTGTCTTTCTCCTGTTATCCTTAATTAGGCTTCGTGTTTACAAAAATAAATACACTCAAAAAATATTACAAGTTTTTTTGCAGTCACATAAAATACTTGTAGAATAGCGTTTACGGAATCTAAACAAAAGAATCCTCGGAAGGTATCCAAACCTTTACTATTGAACATAGAGCGTTGTCGGTTCATGCCTTATCTTCGTTGTATAACTTGCTATTATGTATTGTATGCTATTCTTGTTTAGCATACTATGAGGATGCTAGATAACTCGTAGTTCTACGTCGATGATATTGTCTTCGCATCTCATTGTAAGTGTGAATTTACATTTAGACGTCGACTGCGTGTGTGAACTGCGTAGAGAATGTGACCTCAGATTCTATTATTAACATTTCGGCTATTATATCAAGTCACATGGGTACTTAAATAATTTTAAAATGTCTGCAAGTTTGTCTTCTTGTGTTTGTCTGTCAATGAAGATGGTAATCGATAGCCGATAGAGCAGACAAGTCCTAAGTATCGGGCAGACGTTGTAGAAGACGCAGCCTATTGGAGAGGCGACCTGAAGGTCTTCTGCCTGATTTAAAAGCTATGGGATAGCTTCATCATCACGATTCGAATTACAAGTTCCATCATATAAATTGTCATTTTCTCATTATTTTGAAAGCTTTTATTGCTTTCCTGAAAGTTAATATGTATTGTAATTTGGAAGCATCGGTAGGCCTGCGAGAGAAGGCTGGTAGCTCTAACTGGATGAATGCAATGAATCTATCTACCTAAGATAGATTGGCAGGGGTCAGAAGTGGCCTGCATCCAAAAATGGAAACTATAAAGCCGATTACTAACTTTATCCAAATAAATCAATTACAATTTGTCGGCCTAGAATTACAACATCTAGGTGTATTTGCTTACACAGAGATACCACTATTTCCACGGAAACTAGATTGGAAATCCCTGCTCAACCACTAAAAGTCGGATTCTCAGAGATCTCAATCGGCTTAGCGCAGGCAGTGAATAAACATCGCGTTTGAATGCACCGCTCGATCTGTGACTCCGCAAGTATTTACAACTTGCAGGGATGGTCAAGCTTCTAAACTTAAGATTTCGTCTGCAGTGAAAAGTAAAAAACCGAAGTACGTGTCGGGCCACGAGCAAAGTAGGGTTCTTATTTGAACGACACAAGTGTTAAGAAGTGGTTTTTGTTACCAAATATTTATTAATGGCCACAATTAAATAACTTCACACAATTTCACATCATTCGTTTGTGTCTGTTACAGTAGTTTTTCTTTTAATTTCATTATAAATGATACTCCTGTTTTTTTTTCACATTTCCACAAACAACCACTAAGCCGGCAGGGGGTGGGGACATTGGACTCTAACAAAGAATAGCTCGTTAAACTGACTATTTCTCGAACGAGTCCGCAAATCCAAAAATGACTATTTTACCACACTCATCACTTTTTTAAAAAACCTATCCAACGACCCCCTAAATGATAAGATAGTCGAGAGAGAAAAAAACATCTCCGCTTTTACCACTTTGACGGCATCATTGGAATACTTCAATATTCCAATGATGCCGTCAGAAGTAAGAAGCATTCGAATGCTAAATTACAGTTTTCCAATACCAGAAGTCTCTGAGCCGAAGTACTTATTCTGTGTCTGAGCTAAACCGCGTGTGGACAGACGGACATGGCAACACCATAAGGATTCCTTGTTGAACTACAGAACCCTAAAAAGGCACTAATGGAAAACTTTCTGACATTAAAAATTGTAGTTTAATTTTATGCTGATTGGCTTGATTTAAATAACTGATGGATGAATTTGAAGAGTTGTAATCATTGAACCTAAAAACAAAATGTCGTCACACTTGTGTCAAAAATTGGCTTTGATTTCTTTCATTCATCCTTTGCCTCTTCTTAAACATCTCAATAATAAGTCCCTATTGCCAGTGGCCAAATGGGGGCTCTAGCAGGGCACCAACGATTTATAGCAATGATGTAGTATAACAGTGAGCCTGTGGCGAATGCCATAGAGAAAAGACCCTGATTCCCGTACCAAATACAGGAAAATTACAATGCCAATTCAAATGCCAAGGTTGTCAAAAACTGTATTTTTTGACGGAGACGGAATAGAGCCTTACCAAGCTTATTTAATAAAGTATTTCTTAAAAAGATGATTTATTGATCACAAACTTTTAGCTCTTGCTCCAAAGGTTGATCGCCTCTGCCAACTGCACGGAGGTAAATGATCCTCATTGTTTTAGTCGGTTGTAATATTTGCAGCGTCGATAAATCTGCAATTCGTACAGAACGATTATAATGTTTGAAGACGTGAACAACTTGCACTTTACAATAAGTGCGGTACGTTGGGGATTATGATAGGTGAATTTTAGTTTTAGTTGTATTAATCGTAATAAGAAAGATTAAAGAAGATTTCGTATTTGTAATGCCTGTATAGTTTCATGACGGAACTTTCAACAGGTATTTAATTTTATTCCTACAAATTAAGAATTTAAAATGCAATTTGGGAAGACTGTAGGTAGTTATTATGTTATAACAGGCAACCATGAAACGATAATATGTTTGCATTAAATACAGTATGAGTTCCTAAGCTTAGGTAAAGCTGTTGAACATGAAACCATCGATCCTCATCACTTTAAGCATATGGCTAAACTACTTACAATAAAACATCTCCGCGTAGACCTAGAATCCAGTCTTGCATCTAGATTATCACAATACACTAACATTTACTCTGAAATTATGTCGGTAGAAATATTATATCAGGTCGATCTTCGATACGGCTGCTGTTTAGATCTGATAGCAGTTATGATAAATGAAACGTTATGGGTTCGCCAGGTCAAAAGGGCAAACTCCTGAACATATTTAAACGTCTGTTATAGTTTACATTCTCACCTTGCGTGCGGAACTAGGGGCGGAGCCCGACGGGGCGCCGGCATCACAGGAAAATGGTGTGGAGTAAGGTACAAGCGACAGCGGTTATTCAGCAGTACCGTGTACGTCAAAGATTGAGCGACTTTTAGAAAACGCAGCACTTTGTGCAGTGTACTTTACAAAGTTCTCGGCTGACTCGAAAGAACTCGGGCGGAGTATTATATCGATCGTCATCGAAGATCTCCTTTCCATCCCCATTGGCTAGCATTTTGTGACCATATGGACAAAAAAACGTACAAAAGGTTTTGTGACCACAAATTTGTCGGTTTTCGGTTATCTTCCTTCACTTGTTCTGCCTTTCTTCTTGCTTAATTCAAGTGAGATTTTATCGTGTAGGGGAGATGGGCACAAAGCGGGTCACTTAAGGTTTGTGTCAATAAAAAAGACTTTACTGAAGTTGCAAAGTTATTAATTTTTAATAATTCGTTTAAGTATGTATTAAACTTTGTAATCAAAACTAAAAATCACTTCTCTTTTAGTAAATCACTTTAAAAATTCAAAAACTAATCAGTTGGTCATTTTACCCGGTTTGCCCGCAGGGGGTGCCCAAAGCGGGTATGGCCCCTGGGGCAAAACGGGTCGAGATCTTGTTCTTAAAAACTAAACAATCTTAACAAAACAAAGCTTTTGGGGTTCCGTACCGGAAGGGTAAAAACGGGACCGTATTACTAAGTCTCTACTGCCTGTCTGTCTGTCTGTCATCAGGTTGTATATCTTGAACCGTGATAGCTAGACAGTCGAAATTTTCACAGATAATGTATTTTTGTTGCCGCTATAAAAACAAATACTAAAAACAGAATATTATTAATATTTAAGGGGGGCTCCCATACAACAAACGTGTTATTTTACCGTTTTGTGGTGGCTATTAATAAAGGCTACAGGCAGACGCTTGAAATATTTACAGAACATGAATTAGTATATTCACTTTAAAAATAAATAGTTAAATTGAAATAATAATAATATTTGAGGCGAGCTCCCAAACAACAAACGTGAATTTCTGCCATTTTTTGCTCGATATTTATAATCGCAACAGGCAGACGCGTAAAATATTCACATAATGTTATGTTGTATTTCACATTAAAAATAAATAAATAAAAAATAAAAAAATAAATTTAAGGGAGGCTCCCATACAAACGTGTTTTTTTGCCTATACTGTCTAATGTTGTAAGTTAATGGTACGGAACCCTTCGTGCGCGAGTCCGTCTCGCACTTGGCCGATTTTTTATTATTCTTGTTTAGCATTAAACACTAAAACCTTCCGAGTTTTTTATCTGCAGAGCCTTTTTTTTAATGTCTTTGTAATGTTGATAATTTATACCATTTTAATTTATACCATCATAATTTATGCCTCTTCCATTGCCAGCTTCATAGTCTCAACGTCCCACGAAGCTTGTTTGGTATTACTTTTATATTTTTGAACCATCTGCAATAATATTATCAAACAAATACCATGATTAAATATGAAATATGTAAGCCAATATATTGTGGGATACTATCGCGTTGACACTTAAAGTGCGCCAAAACAACAAAACTATACCTAAGAAACTACATTTTTGAATTCATAAATAATTAAAATTAATAGTGATATATTTTCACGACACAAAAAATGTCTTGGGTAAAGCGGGTAGGGGCAAAGCGGTTACCAGTTTTACCCATACCCGCTTTGTCCAAAAGAAACTTTTTCACGTTTTGTAAAATAACCCCAAAATCTTTATTAGAAATGTTGCTCAAACAATGCGAATTCTACGCTGTTTTAATGCAGAATAATACACAAGTAACAGATTTAACACCACTTTAAACAGAATGAAGTAATTCATATTCACATACCTATTTTTTTGTGAAACAGGCAAACAAAAACATTCGCATCTCAGAGCTCCGCCGCGCGTCACCGATGTTTCGGTCAAACTGATTCGTGTCGGGACGCGTTCGGGCGTTGCCGCGACACGCACACGTTTGTAAAATCGGCTTGTATGCGTGAATAACGAAGGCTACCCGCTTTGTGCGGTATACCCGCTTTGGGCTCACCTCCCCTACTACCTATATTTGGTTTCATAATTCAACATTTCATTCGCGTAGTACCAATGTTACTGCCTGCGGCTTGGTGACCTACGTATTATTCTATAACAAAATTAAAATTAAATGTTACCAATAGCAGTACTTTGTATGAAGGTCTTCCAAATAAAGTCCCTTGGCAGGTAAGTACTATCTACTAGAAACTCGGTACTGTACTTTCCAGGTGGTCACGACATAAAAAGTCTTAGATGATTGTTGCGTACCTACGCACATCTTGATAATACTTTTTATAAGTATTTATGGTTTATAACTCCTTTTTTTGTACTTGTATTTTTTGACGTCATTAATAAACTAGTTGTCACCCTGTATTTCGTGCCTTTGTCGTGTTCCCTTAAAATTCCCTTTTTTAAGCCCTAGTTTCCCGAAAATCTGTAGCTATCCTGCACAATGATTTTGGTGTGCGTCTTTCAGTTAGACCAGCAAGTTACGCTATAACAAATCAAAGATATTCTAAATGGACGCTTCTATAAATTAATCCTTCCATTGTTTCTATCATCTCTCATCACTTAAATCGCATCTCAGTTCAACAATACGAGCAAGGTGAGGCAACCCGCCGAAAGGGCAGCGGTGGCCGATATAAAACGCGCACATCCCTCCTAGCTCGGCACTCAGCAGACACAAGCCACACTCACTATGTCGACACTGGTAAGTCAGCACTTACGGGTTTCCGATATCGATAACACGATACATGTATCTAAATATTCGGATTTGGCCTCAAAGTTACTGATCAGTAATCGCCGGATATGCCCAAAAGTTTTGGATGTCGTATCTACGAATATGTCAGTTATTTTCCACATGACATATTTAATCAACGAAAGTCTTTTTCTGTTTAAATAAACAAATGGAAGATGTAAAGTGCAAACGTCATATTAAGTAAAGGCTTTTGAAGGATCATTGATCAAAACCATTCGAGAACAAGCTTTTTTGTTCAAACATAATGTACATAAAAATTCTAGGCTTTTGGATAGACTTAAAAGGCAGAATTAGCGCTCAATAACTATTGGAGTACCAAAAATAAAAAATATATAAATTCAGCCACAAAACACCTTTCGGTATTTGTAAGGTTATGGTATAAAACAATAAGAGCGGAGTTAGCGCCGCTATTGTCTTAGTAAGAATATTCTGCTGCATCAAATAAAGGTTTTATTTTCTTTTATCATTACGCTTCGATGCCATCACTAAAAATATCTGGATAAAAAAGGTTTATAATAGAATCTTTATATAATAATATCTATGAAACCTATAAAATGTCTATGTATTTACCTATGAAATTGGTTTTAATTTTCTTATATTTTCTTCTGTGTGTAAATTTTACGTATACGTTTATAATATTTCAGACTTCCATTTTTAGTGTGTCATATTTAAAATTAAAGTATCTTTTAGATTTAAAAAACTGTATTACTCGTGCAATTATTAATAGGGAATGCGTTCCTGAGAAAAGGGGTCTTGACAGACAGACAGACAACAAAGTGATCCTAAAGGGTTCTTTTTATCTTTTGAGATATGAAACACAAAAACGAACACTCTTATTTTGAAAACTAAATTAAAATGGTTCAGTTTATTTAATTAGCTAGTACGGAGTTAAATAAGTCGTACTCGTAATAACATTGTATATTTATCTAGGCCATATTTCTAAAGCAGATCTGTAAAATTCAAAACCTTTTCCAATTTTATCTTTAGAAATCCATCCCTTCTTAATTCTATTAGGGAAGGTATGGGCAAGCGTAAATTAGTTTTCATTCATTTTTATTTGTTGCAAAAACGTATCTTGTTTTATTTATATTTTAGTGACAGATTATTTTTAAAATTTTAGACAGCTTTTGAGACACAGATGTTTTTTGAGATAATTATTTTTAGACATGCGTAACAGCAAATAATATTATACAGCAAAATAACTTCTATTACAATCGCACATGATGCTATAGTGTTAACTTGACGTGCTGTATCCTATACAAGTTATTTAGTTAAGGTTCCATCTTAGAAAAGAAAATGGACTGCAGCCTTTTCTTTTCCTCATAATTACTGTGATTTTCCCCACCATTTCCGTCACCATTTAAAATCGGAAATTACCGTAGTATCCTTTTTTGTGACATAACTTGCTCTGCTTTAACACAAAAGTAGATAAGTAATGCGGTAATCTCCACGGATATTAGATTTATCACTATTGGTTGGGCTATCCCAACCACCCAACTGAGCCTGCGGGTACAGGGGCGTGAGGGTAGACGAGAACAGGGACCATGAGCGGCCCGCAGCGCTCATGATCCCTGTTCTCGGGCTCATTTAGGTGGTCAGACTATAATTCATTAATCTCCACGGATTTAGATTTATTGGTATTTTATTTCAGTTAGTTCTACTGTCTGCTGCTCTGCTGGGCTGCGCGTCTTGCGGCCGGCTGGACCACCTCTCAGGCTACTCCGGAGGCTTGTCGGGAGGGTTCAGCAACGCGGGACCCTCGCGCTTTGAGAACGTCAACAACGGCGATGGCACTTACCGCTTCAGGTAGGCAACTAAGCTTAGTTTCGCAACTGACTGTTCCGCGCGACTTCGCCCACACAATTGTCAGATTTGCTGTGTAGCCTTCATCCTCCTTTTCACCCCATTAAAGGATGATTTCTGGGACAAAAACTAGGTATCCTATGTCATTTCCCCGGATTCAACCTATCTCTCTACCAAATTTCATCTAAATCGGTTCAGCAGTTTAAGCGTGATGAGGTAACAGACACACACTTTTGAATTTATAAAATTAAATAAGTAAAAATAATCTGCTTACTACGAAGTGGTGGCATGGAGGTGCGCCTTCGACCTTATTTTGTTTTTGTTATATCAGTCTAAAATTTTTACCCAGATTATTATATTTATCCCCAAGACTGCAGCACTACAAATGTGGTTGTCTTTAAATGAAAATATACACCATTAAATTATCACACGAAAAATATTTTCTAATCGCAATGAAAATACTTTAAAAAATGCTTTTCTTCGATGGCCACAAAAGTATCTAAGGTACTGATAGGCATAGAATTGGTACTTGTTAGGATTACCCACCTTTGGGAATGGTAAAAGCAAAAGCTCTTATCGTTTAGATACGTACTTTAACCTTTGAACACTAATCACACCTGTTTTGGTAGGCCAACCTTTAGTCTGACTAGGAGTCTGCACTTTGCCACTAATCGGTTCAGTAATCGAATGGATATCGTGACGGCGAACTAAAGTAACAACTAATTTTAACCAGCCAATAATTTGTACTTGCTATCAGTAACCACTTATATCGGTAACCACATTTATAAATCATGCAATTTTCTGTTCATTGTCTCATACGAATTTAATGTTACTTATAAGCGACCCGCCCTAGCATCGTACGGTTGTAATTTAAACGAAATGAAAATATAGCTCATTCTACCGAAGAATAATGTAGTAATCTAATGGTATAAGAATTTTTGAAATCAGTCTAGATGTTTTTGAAATTATTCATTACAGAAATACGAATCTTTCCTCTTTATCTTTATAATAATAGTATGTACTAATTAAATAAGTATAGCCACGTGCTTGTTTACAATCGCGGATTTGGTAAAAGTACAGATATTAAAGTGTTAAAGGTCCATTCGAGTTTGTCTAACCAAAATTAGCATAACTCAGTTATATCTTGAAGAAACCTTGGTTGTAAGCTTTCTGAAACACACATAATACTCGTATGCAGAGAGTGTCACCTCGTAGAGATAGTCAAAATAGGAGCAACAAATTCAGGACGTGCTTACATCAAATCAATGGAAGGTAACCAAGATATGAGACCAGAACAAAGCCTGGTTAAATAAAGATTTCTTATTCAACATTTATTCGCACACCCATAACTGGGCTCGTAACTTTAGATTGCGGTATGAATATTGGGCTCGGGAGACCGACTATACGCTGTAATTTTCACTCTTTTTTCTGATTTTGGCTGGCTAAATACGCTCTTGGTAAAACATTGATCGATGAATTATTAATCTCACTAACCAAATATGTTAAGATGAGATGTTTTCATGTTATGAAAATAACTCTTAAGGAATTATACATTTTTATTTAAATTATTATCCTAATCGTCGTACGAATACCTACTACAGTGTACTTTTAGGTTACTCGTTTTACCGATTTGTATAATCTTCCGTATAACGGTTAATATGAAATGTGTAGTTACGATTATTATCAAGTTTTCTCCTCTTATGTTGGCTGGCTGGAAACCCATCTTTAGTCAGACCTCGTAAGCCGCAGACCACTGATTTTTCTAACAAATCCTTGTACTTACATTTGTAAGTACAAGGATTTGTTAGAAAAGTCAGATAACGAAGGAAAAAAATGGCCAAACTTACTACGTGGCACCTACTTAAACTGGGTGATCTCATGCTATCCCTGTGTCTTCCAGCTACGACACTCCCACTGGCATCTCGGCGCACGAGAGCGGCGCCCCTCGGGCCCCAGGCCCCGAGGGGCCCGCGGTGACAGCAGAAGGGGGCTTCTCGTACAGGGCCCCCGACGGACAGCAGATCTCGCTCACTTATACCGCTGATGAGAACGGTTTCCATCCCACTGGGTCTCACATACCCACCCCACCGCCGATCCCTGAAGCTATTCTTCGGTCGCTGGAGTACAATAGACAGCATCCTTCATCGTAAGTTATTCAAATTTAATCGTAAATTTACGTACCTACTACTTCTAAGGGAAAACTCAAACATTTAAGTTGTAGACGAGAATGGGTGCATTTCGGTCGGGTTACCCACACCAAGTGTAGACGAGACTAGACCTGGCGTAGACAGAGTCGATAGAGGAGCGAGCTCACCCAGAAGGTTCTGGCACTCCCACTCACCGACGGAACACAGCAAACTGCTTGGCGCCGGGCACCAGTGGGAGGGTTAGAGGCTACCAGGCGGCACCTTACGGAGCCTACCACCGCTGTCAGGATCGTTCAACCGCCATCACAAACTGAAGTTTGTGATGTCGCTGCCCGGGGTGAACCACTAGGAGGTAGATCCTTCACCACTCCTTGTTTGTTGCTGGAGTACCTACATTTAGGCATCCTTTGTCGTATGTTTAATTTACAATTATTGCCGATTTCTAATTGCTGGAGTAGATTAATTTGACAATTACGAGAATGTCGACTCCTTTATTCGTACTTATTTACATTGAACCACCTTCTTAAGTTTATTTTCTCCACGTAAAATCTTCTGGGTAATACGAGGGTCAAACTGAAAGTTCTTAGAAAATCAAAAACTGATTACATTAGCCAGTTATTAGTTTTATTATATCTTTTCAAAATATTGTCCATTGACGTCAATACACCGCTGCATGCGATGGAACCACTGGGAAAAGCACTTTGCCCACTCGTCCTCTTCAATGGCATCGCGATACGCAGCCACCGCTTCTTCAGCATTCATAAACCGCTTTCCTTTAAGTTTTTCTTTAATTTTTGGAAATAAATAAAAATCACAAGGCGCGAGGTCGGGGCTATACGGCGGGTGACCCAGTAATTCAACGTTTGATGTCGCCAAATAGTCGATCGTTCGCTTGGCGGTGTGCGACGAGGCGTTGTCGTGGTGAAGGAGGATCCTACTGCGAGGTCGTTTCTCTCGAACTTTTTCCAAGACAAGTGGCAAACAATTGGTAGTGTACCATTCTGCAGAAACTGTTTTTTGATCCTCTAACACAATTGTTGCGAAATGACCTATCCTTCCAAAGAACGAGGCCACCATTTTTTTTCCCGCACTTCGATCTCTCTTCACTTTAGTTGGCAACTCCTCGAAAGGAAACACCCACTGAGCAGATTGTCTTTTGGTTTCAGGATCATAACAGTAAATCCAGCTTTCGTTACCTGTTAGTATGTCGAACACAGCATTTGAGTCACCTCCGTTAAATCTTTCAATCATTTTACGGCACCAATCCACACGATGGAGTTTTTGAGCCTTAGTCAAATTATGAGGTATCCACCGGGCGCAAAGCTTCCTGACCGCTAAATGTTCGTGGAGGATTTTGTGCACTTGACTCATACCGATGCCTAAGCTTGTCCGAATCTGCTGATAGGTCACTCTTTTGTCAGTCTCTATCATACGCCGCACAACACAGATGTTATTTTCAGTCGTCGCCGTAGAAGGCCGTCC
Source organism: Pyrausta nigrata (assembly GCA_949316185.1). Taxonomy (NCBI): domain Eukaryota; kingdom Metazoa; phylum Arthropoda; class Insecta; order Lepidoptera; family Crambidae; genus Pyrausta; species Pyrausta nigrata. The sequence continues at coordinate 13,423,185 of OX438943.1, forward strand.
CTCACGTACATCATCAGTGAGATTAGTGCGACCACGTTTAAACTCATTAAACCAGTTGTAAACAGTCGCACGAGATGGGGCTTCATCGTGAAAGGCCAATCGTAGTCTATCATAACTTTCTTGTTGACTTAAATGACATCGAAAGTCATAAAAAATCATTGCACGAAAATTTTCTCGTGTTAAATTCATTTTGACGTGACACAGACAATTTTCAATTTGCCGCCAAGTCGTAAAACAAATGACAAATGAATGAAATATATACTCAGTAATATTGGCAAAGAGTTCTATTTTCAAATTTTAGAATATTTTTTTTATTATATTGTTTATAAGTGGCCAGTTCTAAGAACTTTCAGTTTGACCCTCGTAGAACTCGTATTGTAAGGCATCTTTTCATCATACAGGGTTAATTTAAATTAGCTGGACACCTCTTGCAGGCAGCTTCTCCACAACAATCTCAACAACATTTGTTCTACGACTTTTCAAAATTAATAGTTTTTAAAATTTAAGTTTTTCCATACGAAAATTATTTATTGACTCTAAACTTGCGTTACTCTACTTACGCACCTTGCGTAGACAAAATAATCGCCACGTAAAGCGGAACGCAGGTTGGCGGGGTGACGCAGCGGCGCGGCGACGCACATGTTAGTACCGAAACGTTGAATGAATGCAGGAGGGGCGAGGTAGGGGCGCCTCGGTGTTGTTATTTTAGGTATATCATACAGAGTAGTAAATTTATAACAGAGGAAACAAAATTTTTTTTGTTTTTCTTTTTTTGCGTTATTTATCAAGATTTGTAAAAAGTCGTAGAACAAATGTTATTGGGATTGATGTTGAGAGGCTGCCTGCAAGAGGTGTCCTGCTAATTACAATTAGCCCTGGTTAATTGTAATTAGCAGGCCTAACTATAACTTAAATGATTTTGTTATTCGTTGTGTGAGAACGTTATATTTAAGTATGTTTCTTTTTTACAGAGACAATGGCGCCTACAACGGCGGACGAAACTCCTACCGCTACTAATACATGTGTAACCAAGGAATTCGCTGCGAAAACATACATATTAGCATACCTCAAACCCATGAACTGTGATATCGTCGCAAGCGTTAATATTAATATTTATTCATGTACAATTATTTAACAAATAAAGACGTGTTGCTTTGAAATCATTTTGTGTTTATTTGTAAAATTGTCTTTGCACGAGTAATTCGTTCCGGTGTTTCCAACTTTCCATAAAATTATTAAAGCTTATTGTTACTACTTGACTACATACATGGGTTACTTGGGTTGCCCTTCAATCAAGAACATTGCACACTGTGGGTATGATATTAGAAATAATTATGGTAGTACTAGTGGTTCCCCGAGACTTCGCCCGCAAGAGTTGGATTTTCCATATAAACTTTCATCCCCCATTTCACCCCCTTATAGTTTTTAAATCGCGACAAAATGTAGCCCATGCCCTTCCCAGGGTCTCGAACTGTCTCCATACCAAATTTCATCTCAATCGGTTCAGTGGTTTAAGCGTCTAGAGGTAACAGACAGACACACTTTCGCATTTATAATATTAGTATGGATGTACAAACCGAGTGACTGGAACTGAACCCCCAATAGCAATTTAGGAGGAGATGATAAACATATACAGGGTGTCAACAAAAGAGCGTGCTAAACTGACTGCTGGAGATAGCCATAGAACTTTGAAATAAATATTAAAAAAAAATCTCTAAGTATCAACTTTTCGTATTTCTCTTGTAAGATGAATACTGGAAAGTATCATTATCTCCCAAACCATGCCACTTTATTAGTCATGTTATTTTATTTAAGAGGTCTATGGCTAAGCTATCTCCAATTTCAGTTTGACATGCCATTTTAGACAAAAAGTGGTAGTTGTAGTTACATTCCCTACATTATCTCCGAAGCCAAAATACTTTTTTACAGTTCATCTGAAAGGTTTATGTATAAGCTATCTTCAGTCCCAGTGTCAGTCTGGCACTTTTCTTTGGGACACACTGTAAAGGATATAATGCGCTTTTTATTTGACCTTATTACTTTTCCCGAACGAAAGTTTTATAATCACTTTCGAACTTTTGCCTTGAGTTGTAAACATATTAAAACGGGGATTGTGACATGGACATGTGAATTCACTGCACTTGCACTTCACACTCATATTTCGGTGAGACGGCAATCCGACATGACCGCAGAGAGATTAGACTCCAGGAGGAAGGCTTAACGTGCTATCCGAGGCACGGGACCACCGACCACCGACTTCCTGACTCCTGTGTGTCTGGAGGACCGAAGCTGTTCCGAGTATTTCAAGACAGAAACATACAGAAATTTTCGGCCCGACCCGGGATCGAAACTGGGGCCTCGTGGATAGTACCCAGCGTGCTGACCACTAGATCAACGCGGCAGTCATTATGCATATACAAATATTTTAGAACTAAAATAATGCTAACTAAAGAAATTGAGTCCAAAAACCTGTAGTTTAGAGCCTCAAAAAGCAGGTCAAACAGTTGGTCCTAGGTCTGCAGCAAGTCTACCACCTAACTCGATCGCTTTCAAAGCTATCTTTCAAACGTCAGTCAAGCACAGAGATATGAATTTTATTTTGAGGAATATTTCTTTTTGAAATATGTAGGTACCTAACTCAGTTAGAGGTGTTACACCTCCGTGCCGCGGAGAACTCCATTTTGGTCCTTTGCCTGATCTCTTTACCTAACAATGCGAGTGAAGGTACAGAGAGTGCAACTCAAAATTGCGTATATGGTTGATTTGGTTTAGGATTGCTAGCCGTAACCAAAGTTTAGTGGTAGAATACGTACGTATTTATTATAAAAAAGGTAACAATATTTTTTGTTGAGATTAGCCACCGTAGCAGAATTCGGGTAGGATGACAACATTTATTTGATTTATGAGAAGCCGGGAATACACAACGAATTGTATTCGTCAAATCTTAGTAAATCGAATTGAAATTGGAATCCATATGATCTTTGTATCCAACGGAAACTTGACTAAGGGTCGCGTTCACCAACATATGTTTAACATTCAAACAACCGTTATCATATTATTTAACTAGCTGTTGCCTGCGACTTCGTACGTGTGGACTCGATGACACAAAATATTTAATACTCCCGTCGCCACCCAGCTATCATTATCTCTTAGTCTACCATGTTTACGACAGAAGAAGAGAGGAATAAAAAATCAAGGTCAATAGGCACTCTTTTTTAGATAGGTTACTATCACCTCAACATCCTCCTCTGGCAAGAAAATTTCGCATGGCAGTGACACCGACTCCAAAACTAAATTTCTTAGTAAAAGTGTAAAGGATTTTTATTTTTTACTTTTTAGTTTACTTTATTGAAGGCAATTTTATTCGTTTGTAAAAAAATATAAGTAACTTTAGTTTAAGTGTACAAAAAAAAGTCAGACTCAAACCTCCCTACCGCAAATCGCAATAGATGAATGCGGTTTAGCATTTATTTATTGAGTCCCTAGCCTACTCAAAGGTCGGTTTGAAAGTTACTACTATCGTAAAGCTATTATTATTATTAGAAGCCTGTCGTGTCCCACTGCATGGCAAAGGCCTTCCTACCCTTTCTCCTATGACGTAAAGTAAGTAAGACTATTCTTAAACTCGTAGTTCCATTTCCGTTAGTTAGTGATAAGTAGTATAAAAAATAGTGCCAATTGACTTTGATCTTTCATTAATAATACAGTAATTCAACAAAATTTCGACGAACTGTTTGTGGTGAAAGTATCCGCTAACTACTTAGCGTTAAGGTCAGCACCATCAAGTTATGACTCCTGACTGTAAACGCTTTAATACCTAAATTAATAATGTAGCATATATGGTATACATGCCTATAAAATCTGAAGGATTCTCTCGATTTCTCCAGGTTTCCGTCACCAGATCGTAATTTGGAGACAGTAAGATTACCTTGGGAGTTTGAAAATCAGTATAAAGTAATTTAGCATTTCAATTGCTCCAGACCTTTAATTTGTCAATAGAAAATGCTCATCACGCTGAACAATGTTTTATACGGCGCTCTATTCATATCTCTCTTATAGTTTAGCTGAGCTGCTAGGGTTCTATATCAGTTGCTCCAGACCTTCAATTTGTGTGCGTCAATAGAAAGTGCTCATCACGCGGAACAATGTTCCCTAAGGCGCTCTATTCATATCTCTTATAGTTGAGCTGAGCTGCTAGGGTTCTATATCAGTTGCTCAAGACCTTCAATTTGTGTACGTCAATAGAAAATACTCATCACGCTCAACAATGTTCCTTAAATCGCTCTATTCATATCTCTAATAGTTGAGCTGAACTGCTAGGGTCCTTCAGATCAGATTCTCCAGATCTTCAATTTGTGTACGTTAATAGAAAGTGCTCATCACGCTGAACTATGTTTCCTAAGGCGCTCTATTCATATCTCTTATAGTTGAGCTGAGCTGCTAGGGTTTCATATCAGTTGCTTTAGACCTTCAATTTGTGTACGTCAATAGAAAATGCTCATCACGCTTACTAACTTTTCTTGAGGTGCTGCTTTCATAGCTCTCTTAGTTTAAGTGTACTGCTAAGGTTCCACGTCAGGTACTTCGATCTTCAAAATAGGTTATAGCCTAGTATTTGCCCAGACTCAATAGCTACACAATAAAAAAAAGTTTCATATAAATCCGTTTAGTAGTTCCGGAGATTAGCGTGCACAAACAGACAAACAGATAAACAGACAAAAAAATTAAAAGTTGTAGATTCTTATTCTGTTACTATTTTAACATCACCCTCAATTCAATCTATGTTTACCGGCTGTTTAAATATTGGTGAACTCGGGGCTGAAGCTACTACTTAAAGTAGTAGAAGTTATTGACAAAAGCTTTGCGTCATGTTTTATATATCATTATTTTTATCACTATCTGGGACTATCCTCACTTGGTAATACAGTTGACATTTGAGTTACGAGTACAGATCTTTAAGTTAAGCGTTCAAAAAAAGCTTATTATTTTACTTGCACTAGAACTTTTTAATGAATCTCAGTTTGATGTTTTAATTAAGACTCTCATTATACACACTTTCAGTATTTGGAGTGGCGAATAATCAATTCAGTACATTATTTAAGTATTATGCTATACCCAGGTAAGTGTAGGAAAATTTAAAGGTGTATAATGTTACATATTCGTTAATTTACTCTGAAGTTTCACACAGGTTACGTAATACAATTATGATGATGATTTTGCAAGGATCTCCGAGATATCGCTCATAATAATGATTTCGGTATTTTAATATTTACTAATACATATAAGGTAACTTAACCTTTAATGTTTTTTTTTTGGGTTAAAGAAGCACCAAAACATGTTATTTTAAACATTTATTTAAAGCTCAATAAATAGTATAACACCAATTTAACTGTACATTACATTAATCCATTAAACTATGCCTGTTCGTATGTAGGTATCTTATTGTAGAATATTTCAACACATACAATATTTTTTGATTTAATAGTGGTATCCACCGTCACTGAAAAGAAAAACGTCTTTTAAAACATAAAATAATGCCAGCATTTCAGGTAAGGTTATTTATTTACAACAACAACAGGCTATTAACAAAATTAAATTTACAAAGTTATAAAAAGATTTAATAGCAGAGCTTTTGCACGGAAAATTCAATTTCAAAGTCATAAAAGGGAAGTGATTTTTTAGACTATTTCAAGGGTGTTGAGTGACGTCTGCAAAAAGAGTTTGTGAAAGAAACTAAATGCATTTTATTGCTATTCTTCCTCCGTTTTAATTTAGGAACTTTTGTGCTAGTACAACTTATTCAAGTTTGTATGCAAGAAGTTAGCGTTCTAGTAAGTCAGTAAGTTAGGTGGCTAAAGATGAGCAATTAGTTGATGGTGAAAATCAGGAATTTTCATCAGTTTTTCAATTTCAATCAGGAAAACCTTTTTTTTAAGAATACTTACGCAGACGGATTCTGCCTGTTGTACTGCAGAGAGCGCAGGATAGCTTCAGGGATCGGTGGAGGAGTGGGCAGATGGGAACCAGTTGGGTGGAACCCATTCTCATCTGCGGTGTATGTCAGGGAGATCTGCTGGCCGTCCGGGGCGCGGTACGAGAACCCGCCCTCCGCGGTCACTGCGAGCCCTTCAGGGCCCGGCGCCCGAGGGGCCCCACTCTCGTGCGCTGATATGCCGTTGCCTGTTTCGTAGCTGGAAAAAAGTTCATTAGCTCCTTTTTAGGGTTCCTAAGGGTAAAAACGGAACCCTATTACTAAGCCTCCGCTGTCTGTTGTCACCAGGCTGTATCTCATGAACCGTGATAGCCAGACAGTTGAAATTTTCACAGATGATGTATTTCTGCCGCTATAACAACAAATACTAAAAACAAAAAATAATGAATATTGAAGAGGGGCTCCCATACAACACACATGATTTTTTATGCTGTTTTTTACTCGATATTAATAATGGCAACCGGTAGACGTTTGAAATGTGCACAGAATAATAATACGTATATCAACTTTAAAAATAAATCAATAAAGTAAAATAATAACAATATTTAAGGGGGGCTCCCATTCATTTTTTTTTCGTATTTTTATGGTACGGAACCCTTCGTGCGCGATTCCAACTCGCACTTGGCCGGTTTTTTAATGAGACTCCTTTGTACGGCTAATTAGTCGGAACAAGTCGGTCCTACGTTCTCACATAAGAGTAGAAATACGAGTAGTACAAGTGAGCTAATCTGTAAGCTCCTGTGCGCTTTTTAAAAGCAAAAGTGAACTCACGATGAATGAAAACTAATTTTCTTCAGATCCATGTTTTACAGATTTCTGAGGGTAATATTTCTGAATCCTTACGTCAAGTTTAATCAACATAGGTACAGTGGGACTAAATGCTACTGTGATTACTAAATAACATGATCTGATAACCATGAAACAGAATGGCAATAAGTGAGAATTAGCAGAAGCCTACCTACATGTGAGTATGCGTAATTGCGATACCAATCATTGCCGGGCTGAATTAATGCAATTTTGATACTAACTGTCGATTAATTAGCGATCGGCATGAGCGCGATATGAAACATGAATGTCGTCGTCAATCACTGTGCACTTTGAATGATCACGTAGTTTGTAATGTAACAGATTGCTGTAATTGCATAGAAACAAATCTTAGTAGAGCAGAATAGTAGTTTTTACATGCATAAATAGTGGCAAAGGTATCAATAAAGTATTTGCACTTAAGTAGATTTGGTTTATAAGTAGCATTACCTACTTTTTCCGACATCATCAAACTTTAATTTTCGAATGCTACTTGTAGTAAATACATATATCCCACTTCTCTTGTCTACTAATCTATCTCTATCTATTTATAATTTATGAGCTACGCTCTTGTCCGTGGAGTCTTCTCCATTCCTCTCTAGGAATGGAGAAGACTCCACGGACAAGAGCGAAAGAAGTCATTCCAAGAAGTCAAGGAAATGGCACTGAATAGAGATTCAGTGCCATTTCCTTGACTTCTTGGAATGACACGACACCTGACTTCTCCTTTATTTGGTCCATGTAAGACCTTCTTGGCTTAAACTATAACCTGCCTATATAAATATAAATCAATAACTGATAAATATAAAGATGAATCAATATAAAGTACCTACTTAGTTTGTGGAGGTTTGTTATAGTACAGAATAGTATAATATCCTACCTACTATATACTCTCGTAAACGAGCCTATGGGAAGGGACTATTTCCAATGTAATTGAAACATTGCAATCTAAATATATTATTGCACTTGAAAAAATGACCGCCAGAGGCGGGAATCGAACCCGCGTTCCTTGCATGCCGGGCGATTGCCTAACCTTTCGGCCACCCTGGCGTTGGCAGAGCCTGTCGAAATTTTCAAGTGCTTCTTAACGCTGTAATGCCGCGTTGCTTTCATCAATGTTATTGGGATTACACCCTCAACACTCGAAAGAAATACTATTGCAAGTATTTAACAATCGAAAGATGAAGCGTGCAAATACGAAAAATACAATCAAGTGCAATATTATATTTAGATTGCAAAGTGAATGCTTATCATTTAAAAACAATAATTAATTGAAACATTGTACTCACTTGTATCTGTAAGTGCCGTCTCCGTTGTTGATGTTTTCATACCGCAGGATTGGTATTTGAGCCCCGTATCCGCCGCCGAAGCCAGATCCGAAGTTGTTGTAGCCTCCGTAGTGGTGTTCAGCCGTTGCCATGGCGACCAAGGCTAGGGTTACGATCAGCTGTAATGATGATAAATAAGATAAGGTACCTACTCTTAATTGCACACCACATACAGTACCTAGATCTTTACTTAATTTTTCATCTCTTTCTGGTCGTTCCCTCAATGCTAAGGATCGTGACTGTATGTCAATTTTCTCCACTCGGTCCGATTCTGCGCCATATGTACCTCCTTGAGTTGGTCCACCCATCTAGCTGGCGCTCTTCCTCTAGCGCGCTTCCCCTTCATTTGTCCGAGAATGATGAGTTTCTCCAGGCTGTGCAATGGGGAGCGCATTATGTGCCCAAAGAAACTCCGGATCCTTTCCTGGCACGTAGTCAGCAGGCGCTTGGTGACCTTTAGTTCTTCAAGGATAGATACATTGGTTCTCATAGCTGTCCAAAGAATGCGCAGCAGCTTTCTCCAGCACCACATTACAAAGGCATGAATCTTGTTGCGTTCCTTTTTCCTGAGACACCAAGTCTCCACCCCCCCATAATTTTTCATAAGAGTTGTAAAATAGAAGGTAGCCTTATTGCCTAAATTCTTTCAGACAACCTGCATTTACCCTTTTTTATTTTAGTTTTAAGAATTGGGCTACAAATTCTTGACAGCTAGTGTGCTACCAAGTTAACTATTATTATAACTAGGAAATTGTGAAGCATTATGTTTAAATCCGCATTTTTTTCAAATGGGCTAGGTGGAACTAGGTCTCTCTAAAAATACTATTAGGTTACACTAAAGCTCGGACTCGATTTATCTTGAAACTTTTGGACTTTTCATAATGCAACTTAACAGGTAAACTTTAATTTATTTTATTTTAAGGGACAAGCTTTGTGCGTGTCCCTACAGGGAAATTTATTACGAGTATCTAAGAGATCGAAAACAAAACATAATTGATTTCCTATCAATTACCTACCTATACTTACATAAAGAAAAGCATTTTGCAAACAAATTGCTAATGAAGTATCTATTTAGGGCAGCATATAATGCACCCGGAAGAGATATCAGAACTCACTCCCCGAAAAATCTGGCGATTCCTGGATTCAACGGGCATAAGTAGTAAGCTAAAATCAAAAATGCTGCCACAATAGACCAGTCACAGGTCGAGCTGGCTTGTACTTGGCCCAAATTTTCTATAATAATACATAAAAATTAAACTTTTTCATGTAAATACCTTTACAGAAGACATGTTGCTGTATTGTTTGTGGTTGCGGATGTAATCCAGAACAGTGTCGATCGCTGAGTGATGTTCTAAGTTGCTGTCATCCTTTTATATTGACCGAGATTGCTATGGATCACCTTGCTCGATATCGAAGATTCCTTGTACAGTGGCCAGCACACCAGAAAATACATTTTTATTGCAAAGTCACCCTTATTACAACAGTATAAGTCACCACAGTGTTTTCCCTATGTGCTGCCGTCCGTACCTACTAGCATTCCGATACACCCTGCTGTTTCGATGATTGTTACCGACACCAAAGATAATTCGCCAAACTTTTTGAACTTATGTTCAAGGGCACGCAACACCTAAAATGCAACAATGAGATTGCATAAGTGCGAATGCCACGATACTGCCGATTTTATGGCTTTAAAATATAGGAATATAGACTTTGTTTATTAACCTTTTTTATGGGTACAGTCTTTTTCAAAGACATCGCTGCCTAAAGGTGGAGGAAAGCATCATGAGAAAACCTGCACACTAGTGGTTGGATGCTGGGTAGTTTCATTGTGTGAAATTCCCGGTCCCGACTGCTACAATTTTTAATATGGGTACCAATTTAACCTCGGTATGACTTCGTTCTTGTTTTAGGGTTTTTTTAATTTCGAATTTCACAGAAATGCAGTCGGGTTTTGTAGTTTTTTAAATTACCGTTTTATATGTTATTATTATTTAAAACAAAACACCAGACTGCAAAAATTATTACCTATATTTTTGAAATTGTCTCTTTACTGGCTTTCATTTGATACCCATATGGCCATGCTAAGGAAAAAGTCAATCCCCTCCCCCCTTTATTTCTATTTGCGGGCACCATTTTTAAAATTTATATAGCCTTTATCACTTTCACAATTTTGACAAATTCAACGACACCTCATATGTCAAAAACTGTCCAGCCGTTTGGGCTGTAGAGCGTGCCAAACAATTTTACATACATACGTACACAGACTCTCGAAAAACATAACCCTCCTTCCGCAGTCGGGTAAAACAAAAGTAAAGTTACAGTTCAACAACCTACTTTTGTAATGTAATGAACTGTTACTATTATTGTTATTTAATTTATAAATATCATAAAAGAAGTAAAGTTCTTCCGTATTGAACACACAAGTATAAATAACTCTAGTTTTAAGGTAGTCATTATCCTTCCAAAGAAGACTTTATTTTTACAAAATTGTACTATTATTTATTCCGTGCAAAATGTAAGTTGGCTAATATCAATATTAAAATGAAGATAATATATTGCGCGATTTCAAATTGATTCAGTGAACTGAAGCTATAGATTATACTTACCTATTCTTAGGATAATTCTATTGAATTATAACAGTTTCTGTATAACTGATTACTACCTTTGTTTATTGAGATTTGATTTTGCGAAAAAGGTTTATTCCGTCTTCTTATTCAAGGCTAACATAAGTATAAAGAGTAGATTTTTTTAGCAAATATTGTTGGTAACTGATAGGTAGGTATTTTGCGACTAAAGTCTGAACGGTGATGACTGACGTTCATTCTAAAGCAGTAAGTGGGGCCTGTCGGCTATAGCATAATTAATTAGACTACGGATAAAATGTCAAGAGACCAAGATTCCACTTAAAGGCAGTGATAGATAAGCCAAAGCGGTGTTCTTTTTTGATAGATTGTAGGTAATTTTGTTTTCTTTCATGCGGTGTTCATGGTAGTCTGTACGACAGATTCTATTTTTTTGTTTCATGTTTTCATTCGTTTTTCTTTAGTAATTGTTCGACGTAGATTTAGATCGCTAATTACGCCCCGGTGACCGCGAGTGTCGTGTTGTAATGCGTAAGACGTCGATCTGAAGAATCGTGGAAGACGTGGGTTCGAATCTCGTTCGGCGACGAAAAATTTTTTCCTTTTGTTTTTTTTTTGGATTTATTCAGTTCAAGAAGTAGTAGTAACCGAGCAAACCTCGGTCTCCCAGGTACTTAAGGTTTATGATCGTTCACACGAGGACGATTCTTGATTTTTGACGATTCGTCTTTTTTCACGTTTCGTTCTTTTTTTGACGGCGGCAATGCTTTTTGAATGCCCATATTCACACTGAATGCCCATATCACGAATCGTGAAAAAATATGATACGTCTTAAATCTATTATAGTGTTTTTAAAAATCACGAATCGTCAAAATACACGGATTTTTGACCAAATTTAATTATGATATTTTGACGAATCGTGAAAAAACACGATTCCATATGCAACGTGAACGTCCATCCGTCGTGATCATGACGTATCCTGTATTTTGACGAATCGTCAATGACGGATCCCGTGTGAATGAGCCCTTCGATTTACCATTTACGCGCTTTATTATTAGAACATAAATAAATAAAAAATAGGTAGGTGTATGCTTATACTCAAAAAAAAAATATTCTAGCCCCAAACCGACCTATAGAGGCTCAGACAAATATCAGACTGCTAACGAGGTATAAGTGGAAAATGTTTACTCTTCTTTATTGAATCTATTGGAAAGTGTTTCGTAAGTCTTGATTGCCCAGTGTCTCTATAGCAATTGTCAATAGGTTTATTCATTTTTAATAAGCTTTATATTTCTCCTCCTCTTCAAGTCGTTCTCTCAGTGCTGAGGATCGTGGCTACGACGGAGGTGTTTCAGCAGATTTCTCCACCTAATGCGGTCTTCGGTTTGATGGAGAGCCTGGGATATCGGCATCTGTAGTTCTTCGGTCACCTGGTCAGACCATCGTTTGGGGCTGCGTCTTATTGGTCGTTTGCCATCCACAATGTCAGTTATTAGGTATAAGTTTTTTTTATTTTTTTATATTAATTACCCTTATTAACAGTGTTACCTATCAATAATACCTAACCATTTATTCTGTGATTAAATGAAACAAGATTTGAAAAAAATTGAACAATACTTTCGAAGGTCGTCCTAAATATGTCTTACCCGCAAATGTCAAATTCACTATACAAACTTCCATCTCCTTTTCAACCCCTTACGGTGTTATTACAAAAAAAATAGACTAGGTTTAAAATGGCTCTAAATATTAGCCGACAACAAAGGAATGAATGACACATTCGTGACATAACCTAATAGATAATCGCTTTTCTAACCGGCTAGCTAATAGCTTAGTCCTGTCTTAAACACGGTACTAAGTTTTTGGAATAATGCTAATAGTTTCTTTTTTTTTTTTAATTCTGAAATTCCAAACCAAATAGCTTAGTACTAACTATCTCACCTTTGCTCACCTAAGTACACCTAAGATCATTAAACTTGATTCGCCGTTCTAGTGTACCTACGTTGTCCACTATTAACACTATTTATTTACACCTAATGGACAACGTAAGTAGTTAAAGCACTTGTGTTATGGAAATCAGAAACAACGGTGGTATCACAACACCCAGACCCGATAGACATAGAAAAATGGATTTCTATAAGTATTGACTGGACCAGGACCTCAGAGATGGCGACACCTTGAAAACCGGTGTGCAAGCCACTCTGCCACGGTGGTTGTCAAATTACTTGGCTTTGTTAAAGCATATTAGTAGATAGAGATATACCTATTAAAGTATGAAGGGTGCAATTTATTACCTAACCTCGTACTAAGGAAATCAAATTAAGAAAATAATGGAGGTTCGATTAATTCTCATTTATTCACATACTATGCTTAGGTACATAGCTAAGAATATAATAGTAATAAGTTATACATTTACAGTGCTCCGTTACATCGTGATATCACAGTTCAAAATCCATGGGTTATCCAGTCGCCGTAAGGTCGCTACGAGTACGATTAAAAGTCTTAGAGATATCGCAACTGAAATAAAACCTGTAAAAGAACCTTATTTTAAAACTTACATACAAAAATACACACATTCCACAAAATTGAAAAAAAAACATGAGGATATATTAATATATGTCCTCATGTTTTTTTTTTCGACAAATATTATATTCTATACATATAGTGCTAATGCACTATATGTATAGAATAGAATATTTAATTTAAAAATACTAATAATCTGAAACCACTCTCACACGAGTCTTATTGACAGTTCATTCGTAAACCTTGTTGTAATATTACGCGAAGTAGCATTATACACTAAAAACCGGCCAAGTGCGAGTCGTACTCGCGCACGAAGGGTTCCGTACACTTAACTTACAATATTAGGCAACATAGGAAAAACACGTTTGTATGGAAGCCCCTCTTAAATATACATTTTTTTTTAAAGTGAATATAAAAATTTATATTTTAAAGCGTCTACCTGTTCCCGTTCTACCCATCTAGCTATCCCGGTTCATGAGATAGAGCCTGGTGACAGACAGACAGACAGCGGAGGCTTAGTAATAGGGTCCCGTTTTTATCCTTCGGGTACGGAACCCTAATTAAGAAATAATAATAATAGCATTTAAGGCCAGGGAATTCAGGTTAGTTTTACAAAATTGAAACGTATCGTAAAAACCCTAAAGCTTTGATACTATAAGTTGAATTGAGTATCAAATCATAGAATTGTGCCTACATCTCAATGCACGCACAAAAATCAGTCCTGCTGCAGGCGATATGCTCACTATCAAAAAAATGCTTAAAATTAGGTTATTAAGGAAATAAGGGTTATAGAGTTTTATACTTTGGAAGATAGTCACTCGATCTACATACTTGTCCGCTCACAATAGGTACGAGTAAAGTTTTTCACTTATTTTAGACAGAGATGTCCATAATAACCTAAACTATGAGCAATTGTGATCGTCAACTGTCTTTCAAAGTGCCTAAAAAGATTTACTTTCAGTTGCGATTTCTTGGGAATGAGTGATGAGATCAATAATGGTAGCCATTGGAGCCACCACCGCCTGACCCGGACCCTCCCGATCCTCCAGAGCCAGATCCAGGGTTATAGGCGCCTTCACTGTGAAAGAAAAAGTCAACATTCACCTTCGTACATGTTCAGACAGCAATTTCTTCAGAAGAAGACTTCATATTCAGGAAGTAAACTTAAGAACATGTTAAGTGCAATGAGTATTGCCAAGTCATATTATATAACCCTTGTGATTTTACCAACTATGACTTGAGGGATTTTAGGACGTACCTAAGAGGTTTCTTAGTAAAGCACTCTGTCTAACATTACTGTATATATACCGTATATCGTATACCGTATACCGTATGCCGATGTACCTGCTTTTTTGCTTATTATTTATTTATTTATTATTTCTTCCACAAAAATTTTTTTATTATTGAAATTGATTTCATCAACTATCATTTATGGTTTATGGTACAAGTCGTCACTAAATGCCTTTTCAGAGTTACCTACCTTAGGAGGTGGTTAGTGAAAATGACCAGTGGTTAAAATATGATGACTATTGTCAATAACTACTCTCTGATGAATGATGATCAATACTTACGAAGATGGGTTCTGCTTGTTGAATTCAATGGAGCGTAAGATTTCCTCCGGAATGGGCGGCGGGGTTGGCAAGTGAGGTCCTACTGGATGGAAGCCGTTTTCATCAGCTGTGTACGTTAGGGAGATGGACTGGCCGTCAGGGGTTTTGTACGAGAATCCACCCTCAGCCGTCACCGCTGGACCTTCAGGGCCCTGGGCGCGGGGCGACCCGCTTTCTAGGGCGGATATACCGTTGCCGGTCTCGTAGCTGAAAAAATAATTACGTACAACAAAATTGGGAAACGGTTACCCTTTTCATCTTTATCACCTCACAAGATTTTTTTTCTTTTAGAAACTAAAATTTATAATTTTTTCCTATATAAATTTTTCATGACCCAGTTCGCATGCTTCGCGGTTACCAGAGACTGGAAATGTATCTTCATTTTATTGCACACGTTTAATTGTTTTCAAATCGCATTAACATTGGTTTGGGATGGTGTTACCGCCCCGAATTATACTACCTATTATAAAACTACTCATTGGAATTTATTTAAAAAAAATATTTACATATTTTTTTAAGCTTCGTTGGTCTAGTGGTCAGCACGCTGGATTTTCTGTCTTGCAATAACTCAGATACAGGTCTGGAGTCAGGAAGTTGGTGGTGCTAACACCCCCGTGCGTCGGAAAGCACGTCAAGCCGTTGGTCCTGCACCTGGTCTCTCTACGGTCATATCGGACTGCTGTCTCACCGAATTATGAGAGTGAAGGAACAGAGAGTGCACCTGTGTATTGCGCTACACTTGTGCACTATAATATTTCCCGCGCAGTTGGCTAATCTCTGTTGAGATAGGCCACTGTAGTCGAAATTCAGCTAGGAGTACATTATTATTAGATTATATTTTTTAACTAAGATCATGACTGGGACATATACCAGTTGAATGCTAATGCAGACAATTAGAGCGCGTCCACGTAAAAGGGTGAAGTCATGCCTTACTTGAAGCTATAAGTGCCATCGCCATTGTTCACGTTCTCGAACTTCGTGATTGGTATTTGAGAGCCGCTGCCGCCTCCGGAACCTCCGAAAGATCCTCCCGACCCGCTACCCGCTCCGAAACCCGCTCCGCTGCCCGCTCCGAATCCGCCACCGCTACCGCCACTGCCCGCTCCGCCACCGAAACCGCTACCACCGCTTCCACTGCTACCCGCTCCGCCGCCGAAGCCGCCGCCGCCACCGCCACCGCCACCCGGTCTGGGCGGAAGGTATTGCGGCTCCAGCCGCCCACAAGATCCTAGCGCCACGACCATCAGTGCTACTGATATCTGTAAATTAAGCGAAATAAATTATGCTTAATTGATGGAACTAATTAGATTAACCTGCTTGCAGCTATGATACCTAATTGTATAAATTTAATTAACATCAATATTGGATCAAAATTATGTAACTTATTAAAAATAACAGTGTTATTATTTTATAAAAGTAGCTTTTTAATATAGTCCGAATTACTATCTAAACTGTGGAGTGGTGGACATAAAAACAAAGGACGCGCTCTCCAAAAGGACCTCCAAAAATCGACCGTCCTTACACTTACCAGAGTGAGCATAATGTTATTGTGAATTTAATTTGTACTAATGATGGTGCTCGTCTCTCGGCGGTTGGCACAATAAACCCAGTGAGGATGTGCCCCGTTTTATATCGGTCGGTTCTGCCCTTTCTCGGTTGCTTCACCTTGTGCGTCTCAGTATCGGTGGATCCACGCCTAGTCTGTATAGTCTGGAATTCCGGATGCGCACCTATCGATTATTCAGATCATCGAGCTTTGACAAATTCCTATGCCGCGGCAATAAGGACATTTGAGTTAGTACCTATAATGCATAGACATGACATGATGAAACATGAAGATGCAAACTTACTAAGCAAGCACATACTGTCAAAAAGTTAAAATTAAAAATATATATACTAAGATACTGTGTATCTGTATTAAACCAAAAATATATTAATGATGATATGATAATTTCAAGTTAAATGTTATTCCTGGACTTAAAATCTAAATACCCAGGACTAACGTAACTTAGGTAGGTAAGTAACATAACGTAAATAAAATGTAAGCAGTCCAAAATATTTTTTGCTAAAAGACGAGTGTTAAAGCACTCAGGTATTTTATTATATTTTTGGCATATTGCGTTTGTACTAAAACTGAAAATGGAACCTTTCCGTTAACCTTTTCAAATAAAATATAAGTAAAGCAGATCCAACCACAACTTCGTCATCGTGAAAGGTTAATTGAGAGTACAAAGGGATCTTGGATTTGGAACAACCAGACAGGCGTGAATTTTGACGTTAATGAGAAAAATATGGAACACAAAGTCTTCACTCGTATGTTAGAACTGCTGGAATGTTATGACTAACTGAATAACAACTACATTTTTGGTTATTTTATAAGAGCGTTTTGCCATTGCTTTCACACAGTTACCAGTGTGTAGATTTTAGATTTATTTCTGCATAATAATGACACAAGGGGTACTTATACACGTCCCAATCTTAACCCTACCACTGCTTCGGGACAATTGTCGGGTAGGCCAGGGTCCGAATCGAACGTACCTAACGTATGTTATTTTACCGTTTCACTGAACTATGAGAGTTAAGGAATCGATAGTGCACCTGTGTATTATGTACCCACATGTGCACTAAATTATTTGTTGCGTACTTACATGGACCAATAATTAGTCCATGGTACTAAATAGCTCAGATGCGGTTAGACCAAACGAACAAAGAGCCAACCAAACGAAAATTTAATTATTTACAATTATTTTTGAAGCCTAAATAATTGATTGCCCCTGTAAGTTCCTTGCTAGTTGTAAACATCCTAATCGAGAAAAGCTGTGGTATTCATTCATAATCAACTTATCGAGAAGATGACCTATTCATAAAGTTGATCAAATGAAATAAAAGATATAAATTTGTCTTTATTCAATGTAAAGTTATGAATCCTTTGCCGAGGAGCCGATCTCTAGAATCAAATGCAAATTGAACAATTATCTCCGAAGTCTCGGTTATGTTTACAGACAACTTAGCGCAACAGACGTAGTTACTAGCGGTTTAAAAAAAATGTAGTCAGTTTCAGGTTTAGCAAGTTTATTTTGCTGAATCTAATTACATTTTTTTATAAAAATAACAACCGTCTTTGACGGGCAAATGTTTGTGTGATGAGCACGAGCATTTGTACCTAAGTCATGGATGTTTATATGTATTTAAGTATTTCTATCCATTATCCTAGTCACCATAGCACAAGCTCATGCTTACCCAAGTAGCAATCAAGAATAGTGGTTAAATCTTACCTGTCTATAGTCTATCTAATGTTTGATTTAACTAAATCAAAAAGGGTTTTATTAAGTTATTTTTTTCTTTAAAACCGAATAGTTTCAGACTACCGCTACTTAAGCAATTCAAGAATATCGAAGACAAAGTTAAGTGTTCCTAAAACCATTTTGAATTAAGTATACTTACTCCGTACCTTTTTGACTATACTCGGAATATTTAAAGGTTCACTTAAAATAAAATAGAATAATTGAAGAATTTGTTTAGTCTTGTATAGTCAAAATAGATCTCTAAGTTATATTTAAGACAATTGTAACACCAAAGTCTAGAAACTGTTTTTCTGGAGAGTGATTTATTCTTACTTTGCTAAATATAGTTTATAGTACTATTAGATTTAACGAGACGTTTTAAACCAAACAAAACCAATAAGAAAAATGGAAGAAATTGAAAAATTAAAAAGATCTAGTGGTTTTCGTCGGCGCGTTCTAAAATATAGAAAGTTAGCTGCAAACAATGTGGGATCAAGTGATTCAACTGATACAACTGCGACATGTTCAACTCAGCCCAGCCAGCCAGCGTCGTTAACGGAGAATGTGAATTGCGAGGAAGTTTGGTCAAAAACATAACATCGATAACGTCGAGTATACAACAGGACACTGCAGCTTTACTAGCCACAACAAAAAACTATTTATTTATAATATAACTTAATAAAAATGAATAGTTCCTTGTTGCATACACTTCACTTTACCACCAAGTAAACAAGAATAATGAAATAACAAGATAAGAAAACATCAGGTAAAATAGTTTTAACTAATACAAACTAAAGAATCCTTTAATACTAAGAGGTATTAACTTGTCATTCGATAATACGGTTTTTAGTATAACTTAAGCATAATGTCTCTTTACTAGCACTACGTCAAATGTAACTTGTCTCCACTTTGTCTAAACTAACCTAATAAAATCAGTATTGTCTAAAGTTTTACTTCGTTAAGACAAACAAGAATTAACGCCATTTTACTCTTTCAGTAAAAAAATAATAATATATTTTCGTACAAAATGTCATCTAAATCTAGAGTAAATAAGAGTCATATTTTTGTCAATGTAATTCTAATAACATTATTGTTTTGTATATTATTAGAAAAGGTAATATTCTGCACTACACGCTAACGAAATTTTCATTTCCAATACATTTATCCGAAAGTTTACTGTTTCTTTTTTGGTTTTGTAAGGGCCCGTCAGTTCTATAGCACTTTCCATCAATTTTACACGAGAAACCGTCATGCGTTTTAAATTACCAATGCATACAAAGACATAAAACAGTCTTTTCAAATAAAAAACGATGTTGTTTCATCGCCATTTTCATAAACCTTAAAAGAGTTTTAGTATTTACATAAAGTTCCACCATATTTTCTAAAGTAAAATTATATAAATTAACAAAAGAATTAAATTTTACTTCATTATGTTAAGATCGAATTTGTGATATTAATTGTTGACATACTTAACTAAGAATTGTAGATATCTTCAAAACAATTTTTTTATCTAAAGTCATTCTAAAAGATATCTTCAAATCCATGTTGTAGAGCTTTACAATACCATAGTCTTAGCTAGGGCTAAAGTCTGTATTAACAGTAGTATTAACTTTTTCTTTACTTTGTCCTAAATATTGTGCCCACTTTTACTTAACTGACCCTTGGGGGATATCTACTAGATATCTTGAGGGACGTAACAGTATTGGCCAAGGCAACACCTGGAATTTGTCTTTTTGTCTTCAAGATATCTACAATACCTTTTTTAGACATTTGTTTGCTACTTGGGTAGTTTGGGGCTAGGTAATTGGTGTGTAAAAAAAAAAAATTTTTTTTATTAAATCTTAAATTGTAATAACAATAAAATTAAGTTACAAGTACATATTTAAGTTTTCCCAAAGATACATAATAGCATTTCGCACTCTTAGAAACAGGGTCTAACTTTTTTAGCTACCTTCCTTTTAGGGAAACATCCGACTGCAAAAGAAATAAATTTTTGAAATGGTATTTTTACCAGCTTTCATTTGATACCCATATCCCTTTATTTTCATTTGCGGGCGCCATTTTTAAAACGTATAATATAGCCTATGTCTCTCTCACAATTTTGACAAATTCAACGACACCTCATATGTCAAAAACTGTCCAGCCGTTTGGGCTGTAGGTCGTGCCAAACAATTATACATACATAAAAATCTCGAAAAACATAACCCTCCTTCCGCAGTCGGGTAAAAATACCTTATTGTATGTATGTATCTGCTGCATCAGTTAGCTTTCCGTCTAGTTTGTGACAAGAATTCTGTGTGGCATCTGAAAACTAAGTTGCCTGTGGCCATATTATACGGTAATGTATTCCGGAGATTATTCCCGATATTATAACTCAATTACAAGAATATGACAGGAATATTTGAGTTTATTGAGCACACCACTTATTTGTCTTGTCGTACCTAATAGAATCAGGAGCAGTAAGAGACGAGGTCGAGCGCACGTAATCATTTTAGAAGTAGCAATGAAAATTCTTAAAGATACTGTGTGATGTGATTATCAAAAATCCTGCACACAAAGCAAAACAAGAGAGTTATTCAACATATGTTTATACTCTACTATTTTGTTTAACTGCTAGGATTTTTGTTTTAAGCTGACGAAAACCTGAAATAAAGAGGTAAGTAAAACTCGCGTTATAAAAGAGAACGCACAACTAACTGATTTTAATTAAGATAGACGTAAAACTTTCTTTCTAAGAACAGTATTATGTGCTTTTGACTAAAAGCTTTACTTTGAAACTATTCTTAAAAAGGAAATAGGTCAAATGTAAGTTTTATTGCAATAACCGTGCGAGCCCCTACAGGTGCGTCACTCTATTAGTCAGTTACGTGGTGGTTGCCTAGTTTAAAACTAAGTTAGTTGAGACATTGTGGGTTGCTCACGAGGATTATTACTTACAAAATGTTCTAAGGCTCCGCGCAGATGGGCCACTGACCACAGCCATATTGTCGTTGCTTTGTTTGTGAACTAAGTTAGTTAGAACTAAGTTACTTGCGACCATTGTTAGTGCACGAGGGTTAGTAGGTGCCTATTGGTCTTAGTTTACGTGGTTGCATTAGGCAGTTATTTACTGATATTGCGTGTATATGATTAGACATTTCATATGAGCGCATAATTTATCCAGGTTACCGACCGGATAAATCATATGAGATAACAATTTAGTTATAAAGATTAATTAATAAACAGTTAATATTTTTTGCATAACTTTTCCGATTTTTGACTTAGTTGAACGGTCATGATATGACATCACGTTTAGATGTACATAATATATTGCGCGCTCAAAGAATTTGTATGAAAAAAATATTTACCAATTAATTATTAAAGTTTATGTCAATGTGTAGGACCGACACTAACTGCCATCTTTGCCCGTTTAAAATACACACTGTATTTTTATAGTTTTTTCCATCGTGTCTGCTATAGATACAGGCCACTTCTAGACCGTTCCGTTAAATCGGGAGATTTGTTGTATCGGGTGTTTTTCACCAACACTTATATGTATATGTAATACATACAATAAGGTATATGTATATCCTTATTATCACCTACCAAAGTTACACCCGCTATAACGTAGTCAAAGATTTATACGAAGATAACAATTACGTGGTATCATTGGATAACAGATGTTTGGCCATTTTCACTTTTTATGGTTTATCATACGAGATATACGAGTTAATATTCCTTTACGTAGACAAAAATAGAGAGATAGATAAGATTATTATGGTATTATTTCCAGACCTTGTTATAGCACCTTTCCGGCGAAATTGAACAAATCCGATTTCTCTTTGAGCTATTAGTTTTGAACCACTGACGTGATTCAATCACGCAGTAGTTATGTGCTGAAAATAAAATTTTGATCTATCACTTTTGGCTCGCAACAAAAGTTGAAAAAGGCCAAGTAAATGATATAAATAATGCTGAAAGAACTATATTTACAAAATGACTTGACTAGACTAGGCATACATGTCGACGGTTCTTGGTATCTTTAGCAATAAGGCTTGATTCACTAGGACTTTCACGTGCAGTATAGAATTTCTTAGTGCACAGTCGATCCGGGGCTGATCGCTTATCCTCTAGCGATCAATTCTAGCTGTAGCATTAAAGTAGCTATTGCTTTAGTAACTTATGTTATTGTTTTTTTGTGGCTTACACGAAAGTTATTGTTATTACGAATCTTGTGAGGTCCAATTAGTTTATTGTTAGTCATATATTATTATGGTCCAATGTTGGTATTAAGTGCATCCGAGACGATCAATCGCGATTGTCAATTTTTACGTTATCAATGGGCCAAATTATTGTATCTGACATTGAAGTGATTGTAATACGCAACTACGTGCTTGAAGGCGAATGATGGAAATTTTGATTGACAATCGCGAATGACGCAGCCATTGACCGTCTCGCTGTGCATTTGAACATCGTTTAGTCCGAATCCTATATCCTCATTGGTCGACAGAAAGCAATCATCATTTGGTCCTCACACAGAAGTTTTTTCTGTTCTGTGATTTGGTCTATCAATAACGTAAAAAAATACAATCGAATTTCTATAGTTTTTTTTTTAATATTTTTAACACTCACAGTGTTCTTTCTTATTTATACTTTTATGTTTTAATAAGAAACCAATAATAAATTTGACCAAAAATTGACGTCACGCAATGACGTATTCAAAAGAGACCAAGAATTTCACACGGCTGTATAGACGGCACGGTAGCTAGTTAGTAAGAGCGTTGGCCCGGTTAGCCACAGGACGTGGGTTCAAATCCTACCCGTGTGCGAATTTTTATTTTCTTATTTAAGCTTATGCAATCGCAATTGATCATCTCGGGGGTACTTTACTTGTAAGTTCACTTTCCACGCCACGTGTTACCTATTATGTGTTTGTGTCGGTATACCGATCCGTGACCGATCACGTTGTTCTTGCCGTGTCACCGCCTATTAACGAGAAGCGTTGCTTTTGTTTGGGATACCGAGTATGGAGTTTCGCTATATTACCAGGTGATCTACTTCAGGGGTCTTGTATCATAGTCGTCTTTCTAATATTGCTAAATCTTAGGATTAATGAAACGTGAATTGGCATCTACTATTATCAACAAATCCAAATTTTAGTAAAATATACTTTATAATTTTTAAATCTCTCTTGTTGAATTGTTTTTTGACGACCTCCGCCGAGAGAAGCCGAGAGGCAAGCACGCCTATAAATATAGCGCTGTTATCTCTGAGGTTCCAGGTTTAATTCTCGGTCGGGTCAATGTAGAAAACGAACTTTTCTATAATGTATCGGGTCTGGGTATTGTTGTACCGTCGTTGTTTCTGATTTCTATAACACAAGTGCTTTTACTACTTTTCATATGATCAGAACAATGAATGTGATGTTGTTTATAATAATTTTCATAGGTACTTATTTATTTATTAGCATTAACGGGAATGTATGCAAAATATACTCGTCACTCGAAAGCTAAAAATGCAAGGGCGTAATTACAACAAACTATAAAATCAAACTGCCCTAAAATACAATTATTGAACAATTTCTTATCCATTCCTTTTTTTAAATGTAAGTTTGCAGACCAAAAAAATAGCTACAAAGCTTTAGTATTTAATATCTAGCCATTTTAGTGCACACATGAAATGTCACGGAGTGTCCGTGACCGGCGCAAGCGCACATCGTTTCATTAGCAGAATGATCTCGTTTTGATTGTTATTCGCACGTTTAAAAGTTTTCATCCTTTGCATCAAGGACCATCTACTTATAATATTCGCGGTCATTATCATTTAAGTCACAATTGAAGCGAGTGGAAGCATTACTCGTAAGCTCATAATATTGCATGATGATCTCAATTTTAAGTTAAAATCTATTTTTGTTCTTGAAGTTTTGGGCTTTACTTTTTAAATGATATTGAAATACATGCTATTCCAATCCTAAGTTTCCTTATCTCTAGGTGTAAGTATTTAACAATTCGGTTGCACCATTTCTAGCCCCGCCTATAGCATAGAGACGCTAGTGTACAATATCTAATAAACTCGGGCTCGAACCCTGCAGGCGATGAGATCCGTAGGTATTCGCGGATCACGATCAAACCAATTGCTGTTACGACGTTCAAATGTACAACGGCTACCAGCACACCAGATTATATTTTTAGAGCAAAATTACAACCCCTAATACAACCATACAATGCCACTGTGTTAGGATTTATGTATTGCCTCATTGGCTAGTGGTCAGCACGCTGGGTACTATTGGTTGTGTTCTGTGCACCCGGGACCTCGTGGATAGTACATCCACGAGGTCCCGGGTCGGGCCGAAAGTGTTGGGTTTTTCAGGAGTTGGTCAGGAAGAGTCAGGAAGTTGGTGGTGTTAACACCTGCGCCTGATCTCTACGGTCATGTCGGACTACCGTCTCACCGAATTATCAGAGTGAAGGAACAGAGAGTGCACACGTGTTTTGCGCACACACTTGTGCACTTTAATATCTCCCTCGCAGTTGGCTAATCTCTGTTGAGATTGGATACAGTAGTCGAAATTCAGCTAGGAGGACATTATTATTATTATTGTCGCCATTAAGAACCTACTTACCTACATTTGATATCGCATAACAATTCTGAGGCTTTTGGGTGTTGCTGAAGTAATGATTATTTATGATATTGTTACGGTTATATAGCGAGATGGTGCAAGCAAGCCGTAGTATGTATATTTATAGAACAGCGATATTCTCAACAGCTGACCTATCGGATGACGTTGGGAAAAGGCAATCAGCTTCGTAGTTCCACCACAATTGGCTTTCAAGCAATAATCCCATTGGACTGACTCCATTCTACACTACAGGGTTGAACCTGTTCAGACGATGCCTAAAGGCATTAGTAAAAGCTGTATTTTATGCAACTGGCTATGTAACTGAAGTATTAATAATATTGTATTGTACCCTTTGTTTCCAATAGTTATTGCAAATGGAATTGCGTTGCGTCGTAGATCAAAATAAAGATAAATGTTATCTTTTGTAACAAAGACTTAAGTGCACTGTGATAATTCATTAATTAATAACAGAACATGTAAATAAGTTTAAATTAAAAATGTAGGTAAGCGAATATTGCTTATGTGTGCCAACGGAGAACATAGCATTCCTTAATATAATATCTTCATCCTTTATCGCAAATTAAATCATTGGACAAAATTTATATAATTTTATTCGTTCCTTTGTGGGGGCCGGGAAGTTGATGATAACTCGGTTATTACGGGATGTCCGTAGGCTTGAGGGCTTAGAAATAACGTCATACTCAATGTTGTTTTTACCCCCCCCCCCCCCCCACATTCGCGTAATCAATCACTAAATTTTATGAAGTGAACGAAGGTATGGCAAATATAGATTGAAACATGATATGAAAAAAGTCTTCTTTGTCAGGAAATAGCTTAATACACAATAGTACTTTTTAGGGTTCCCTACCCACAGAGTAAAAAAAATGGCCAAGTGCGATTCGGACTCACGTACGAAGGGTTTGGTACCTACCATCGATATCTATTTCATCTTAGTTACTTAAGAGCATTTAATTCTAAGGATTTTGTATTTATTACAAAATTATCTAACACCCAAGTTCGAAGATTACTACTAAGCTAAAAAAGTTATCTATAGTTTTCCTTTTAAGACGAAAGAATAGCACCATTTCTCCATACAAACGTAGTCCCCTGTTTCCTTCCTGGATATAGACTTAGGTTAAAACTTTTTTTGCTATAATATCTGCATTTACTAAGGCTATGCTCTTATGTTTCGTTTTTTCCAATATTCAAATTAACATAGGAAATATGAGCCTTCAAACATTAGGAAAATTGCTAAATTTCAACCTCAAACTTTAGACACTCGCCAAAAAAAATCTTCGCACATTAACACAAAAACTAAAACATAGGAACATAGTCCCATCTTTTTATTAATTATTTTTGAAAACAATATGATCATTGGTAAAGTTTTCATCGAGAAAACAGGGGACTACGAAGTGCTGTTTTGGTCAGTTTTATGAAGCTAATTTTGGTCTGAGCTGCATTTGTCCCTTTCTTGCTTTAAGAGGAGAGGTTTGGGGGGTGGAGAATGTCGTAACAAATATGTATACGTATAGTGATGTTTTATAGTCGATAATTATATCGATACGCTATTGTTGGCCTAATCGACATTGATGTATTAAGTTATATATTGTTTGATAATTAGCCTTTATATTTTATATCATTAGCTTTCTTCACTTTAACTTTTAAAAGTCTACTACTCCTCAGTGGTGTTTCTATAGAAGAAAAAAGCTAGTAGATGTTCCGTTGCTGATTCCTAGAATTACTGTGCACATACATGTAAGCACTTACTCAGGACGTAACGTAAGTAGATTCATTTCAATTCGATAGATTGCAGCCAAGCTAATTTCTGATGTTGGTGGAAGCTAATTATAAGAAATGGATTTTACTAGCGGTTGCCCACGACTTCGTCCGCGCACATGTCGAATTTACCATACAAACTTCCACTCCCATTTTCAAGCTCTCTCCCGTTACGTCATTCTTAATTTCCAACCATTTTTGGCAAAATACAACATTTTGTCGATTTAGCTCCATAACTGAGCGAGTTTCATACAAACTTGCCCAACCTTTCTTAGTGCACCCTCAGACCTCTTATGGAACCTTTGATTTGGAGTCTCTGGACCCAGCAGTTTGGGCTGTGGGTTTATATGTCAGTTAGACATTAAGTCAGTTTTCATTTTTATATAGGTACATAATATTTAGAAGATAAGGTGAGTGAGGGCTTGTTGTAATATCCACCAAGACGTCTAATAAATTACATAATCTATTGTATGGTTTATAAGCACACTGTAGACAATCTGCAGATGCAGATCACTAAATCTCATAAAAAAATATCTACTTATACTTCCTACAGGAGGAACACAGACATGCCGGGTTCTTAAGCCAATTAAACAAATTGTTACATAATATTGTTTTTATTGCGCCAAACCACTGCGAACCACTTGTTAGTATAATATACAATTATCTTCAAAACTAGGGTTAGTAACAAAGAAAGAAAAACAATTTTATTGTTACAACTATGAATGTCGTTACACGAACACAATGAGACTGTAACAACAACACTCTGGTTAGACTGAGCCCGTCTTCTTGCAAATGATATAGTAAAGATCATCAGTTCTATGCTTTGCAAACATCGCGGATGCGCTACCGTAACGAAGAAGTCCAAGGAGAGCCCTTAACCCGTAGTTATAGGTGCTACACACGCAGCATTATCCTGCACCTGATATGAAATTGTCCGAGGGTATTGTATCGACTTTTGTCGGTTCTCTTCGCCCAAGATCCATCTTCGACCACTGTTATTAAAGGATTCCGTCGTTTTCCTTCCTCGCCAACATTAGGAATAATTAGCCTCTTCTCTTGCTTAGATCGTTTCGTGTAAAGCACATAATGTTTGTGCAGGTTGACCATTTGTGTCGAGCATATGAAACATAAGTATTCATGATATATACGAAAATGATTTTCTTCCGTTTTGCGATCATAAATAAATTATATTTACTTTATTTTCTTTAAAAGATAGTGGATTTTAACATGTTATTTAGACATACTCTTACTAATCTGTGATGTTATTGTTGCACAATTAGATAATGTCTTGTTGAAAGGTGTTGTCATTGTTGGAAATCAATCTTCATAAGTAAAAAGTTCCATTCCACGTATGAACAAAATTTAAAAAAATAAATTATTCTTTAATTTCATAATAAATACGGGAAACGATACGAATAAAAAACATCCCCACTTCACTAGTAGTGGCTACCAAAAAAAATATTTCCCAAAATTTTATTCTACCACTTTGTTGACGTAATTAGAATGCATAGGTACACGTACACAATTACAGTTTTCTTATACTAAGGCCCGGTTTCCACCAAAGCGGAGAGGAAAGGAGACGGGAGGAGATGTGTTTGAATAAACCAATCGGATTTCGTTATTTTCACATCTCTTCTCCGCTTAGCTTCGGTGGAAATGGATCAAGCGGAGAGGAGAGGAGATGTCTTATTTTTCTATAGAATTTTGTGCGGCGAGCGGGCTAGCGGCGCGGCAGAGCGGAGAAGTGTCTTAGCCGGGCGGCCGGGCGGCGTACGCGCTCGCGCCCCCCGCACCCCGCTGCCGTCTCTCCGCTCCTTGCACACGAAAGCTTCATTCGAGTGACTGAATTTGTATGCAAGCGTGCGTCTTCCGTATTTTTTATATTTTAAGTTTGCAAAATGGATGATGAACATTTCATTGAAGTGGTAAAAAAATATCCTATATAAATATCCTATATTATAGTGGTAATTAATTAATAATTGTGCTTCTTCAACCTCTAATTCCTCTTCCTCAAGCAAATTAAGATATAACTTTTGTAACGACATGACGTCTTCCTTTCGTAGACAGAGCTTGACTGGTTTCGGTCTCTCACAGCTCACATCTCTGCTACACAAAGCTCCTCCCATCTCCTCTCCTCTCCGCTTTGGTGGAAATAACCTGCCAGCTTTGCAGCATATCTCCTCCCATCTCCTCTCCTCTCCGCTTTGGTGGAAACCGGGCCTATCGGTCTTGTTTACTACAATATTTTGATTTGTTTGTGTACCCTATTGATACTACGCCGCGCACACTCACACGCCTACCTGCCTTATTTTTATTTGTTTAAAACGTACCGTGAGAACCCCGAAGATTGAGTCGACATCGAGACGTTCCCTATGACACATGTACTAGACCGACCAGAGCGCTTTCGCCGCGTGTGTATCCTGTGAAGCTCCTTACAGACATTTCGAGGGATTGTGGCCTGTGAAGTGATACCTAAACCCGGAAAGCTGATGTGGCAAGTACCTAGCTATAAGTGCTCCGACTTTACCTATTTTCCACCTATCATTGTCGCCCTCCACGTGTAATCCACTGCCTAAACTCTCAAACATTCTGGTAGCAGAGCGTAGTTTCTTGTTAGGACCCCTTATTAGTAACGTAATTTGTTTAATTGAGAGTTATTTATTTGCTACTTTCCTTTGTAATTTGAAGAAAACGTTTCGTCATATACCTAACCTCTTTACAGTAAATTCCTTGATACCATTCGAGTACAACCCCTTTTACATAAGTGTCGATTAAATCGATTAGCGCGTTAATTACCTACCCTTTGAGTGCAAGTGAGGTGCGCGAGCGCTTTGTTTCCCTATTGATCACGCCATTACCGCGTGACCGCGTGCAAGTTGTTTACGAGTTACGTTTGCTATACCCGGTGCATCTGTGCCGTCCCTTACTATTTGTTCCTTTACGCATCCTATTGGAATCTTTTGTGAGTTTAATTTACCTACCTTGTTTCTTGCGATTTAAAGTAAATAAAATGTCGGATACCGAAACTGGCAACGAGACCGTAAGGGCCGTACCTTACACGGATACAGCTGAATACCGTGAAGCTATTGGTGAACTCCGTTATATTAGTGACTGGGTTGATGATTCCCACCGAGTTCTTGAGACCTTTTCCTCCAATCGTATGCGAGCGCGTCTTTCCGACCTGCCACTTATGTGCGACAAGTTTTCCGCCGCTTGTTCCAAGCTGTTAGGTAATCTCGATCCTGCTATTTATGAACAAGAATATGTGCAAGTTAAGAACGAGATGCGCGTAGTAAGGGACAAAGTAGACGATTTAAAAATTAAGTTAGACGAAATACGACCTCACCAATTTGAGACGTCCCGTACTAGCACCCCCTTCAAGGAGAATAAATCCCTGGCTATTGATAACCCAGCTAGTAAATTACCTGACCTACCTATACCTAAGTTTGATGGCCGTTCCGATAGTTGGATCAGTTTTATAGACCAGTTTGATAGCGTGGTGGACAACCAGCCTACCCTTACCCCGACTTTGAAGCTACACTATTTAGTGGGAGCCTTATCGGATGAACCTCGTCGACTAATACAACACCTCAAGATTGAGGCGGGCAATTACACCGTAGCCCGTGACCTCCTAAAACGTAGGTACCATAACCTTCGTGTTTTAGCGGATACCCACATAGCTCAAATAATGATGCTCCCTATTATAACGCCTAAACTTTCCGGGTTACGTGTGTCGTTCCTGAACCCGCTTATCGACTTATCGATGCTTAGAGAGATTGGAACTTCCTGTTAAACATTGGTCGTACCTATTAGTTCACTTATGCCTAGCTAAACTGCCTTCAGAGTTAAAATCGAGATTTGAACGTTGTTATGGCGATAATCCTTATCACCTCCCTACTTTTGATCATCTTATTACCTTTCTTGAGGATGAATGTAGGCACCACGACAATGTAGGTAGTGCTTCTGTCGTTGACACTACTACCCCCCCTACTGGGCTCCCCTCGTTTGCCTGAACCTGGCGCGCGTTCCTCGCCTCCTGCGGGGGCCTTTGTTGCCTTTGCGACGACATCTAGGTGTTGCCTTTGTAATAGTGCTTCGCATTGCTTGCGCGAGTGTCCCGATTTTGTTCGCCTTCCTGCGCGTCGGCGTGTTGCCTTTGTGGGGGGGGCCCGACTGTGCTGTCGATGCCTGGATGAACGCTCCATATCCAAATGCACGCGAAGTTGTCGCTGCCGTGCTTGTGATGCCCCTCTAGGTCGGGGAACCCGGGCTGAACGTGCATTTCATCGTGGGTGCAGTGAGGCCCCACAATTCTGACTGGATGGCCCCCCTTCCATACCCGCTTTTGCATCTTTGCCTCGCAGTTCTCTCGTTCTATTGCCTGCGGCCGTGATTCATGTTGGAGCCTCGTCTGGATGTTGTGTGGAAGCGCGTGCCTTGTGTGGCGCTGGTGCTCGGGGCTGCCTTCTTGCTGCTGAGCTTGTTGTTGACCACATGAACTTGCCTATCATTCCTTCTCCAGTTCCTGTTCGTGGAGTGGGTGGTGTTCAAGCGGTTGATTCCCCGGGCATTGTATCCTTTTCATTTGAGCCGGTTGATTCTGCCTTTCCAGAGGTCTCAACCGGTGCAATGGTTGTTGATGTGATTGCTGGTGCCCTCCCGGAGGTAGACTTGCCTGGGGGTGTAATTGCCTGTACTGGGCGCCTCCCTCTTGCTGACCCTTTGTTTTGCAAACCTGGTACTGTAGGTGTGCTTCTTGGAGCTGACGTCATTGGTCGCCTTTTGGGGTCCGAGTTGTTTGTGTCCCCTGATGGCCTTGCTGCTCGGCGATGTTTGGTTGTGTCCTGTGTGGTCCTGTTTATGGAGGGTTTACTGATTTGGGACCCCCCATGACTGGAGTCTCGCTGTCCCAAGTGGTTGAGGAGTTCTGGAGGGTCGAAGGGGCCCCCCAGTCTCCGGTTGCGAGCCCCTTGGATATGGAGTGTGAGACCTTTTTTGGAGCAGCTACCACTCGTGAAAGCGATGGTCGGTTTGTGGTTGGACTCCCTTTTCTTTGTGATCGTCCGCCTCTCGGTGATTCTGGAGCCGGTGCCTTGCGGCGATTCCATGGTCTTGGGAAGCGTTTGCGAGCCAATCCTAATTTTCAAGAGAAATGTGTTTTCTTTATGCGTGAGAACCTTGACCTAAGCCATGTGTCCCTTTCATCATGTGGCTCGACCCGGGAACATTGTTTTGTCCCTCATCATGGAATTTTTGGGTCTGTTAGTGGCGGGATACGTGTTGTATTCGATGGTGGTGGTCCTGCGTCCTCTGAAGTGTCCCTGAATCAGTGTTTGCATGCGGGCCCTGGGCTTCGGCGGGATGTTTCTCACATCCTCCTGGGTTTCCGCAGGCATGAGGTGGTGTTTGTGGCGGATATTCGTGTGATGTTTCGTGTGACTTGGGTGCGTCCTGATGATGGAGGGTACCGGCTTGTGCTTTGGCGTGGGGATCCCTCTCAGCCACTTCTTGCCTATGAGCTTGATACCAATGCCTATGGTCTTCGTTCCGGTCCATTCGTTGCAGTTCGTGCCCTTCTTGAGCTCGCTGAACGAGAGAGACTTGCCTTCCCTCGAGCTGCTGGGGTCCTTGAGAGAGATGTTTGTGTCGACGATTGTCTTACTGGTGCTGATGCTGTTGCGTCTGCCCGGGCTTTGGGAACTGGACTTATAGGAGTGATGGCCTCTGGTGGTTGTGAGCTCCGTAAGTGGATTGGTAACGGGCCCGAGCTCCTGGAGGATGTGCCCCTGGATCATTTGCAACTTCCTCATTCATTCTCGGACCCAGATGGTCCTCGGACTGTCGCTGTTTTGGGTGTGCGGTACGGTCCTGTGAGTGACTCATTTACCTGCAATTGTGCCTGTGATACTCGTGATGCAGTTATTGCGGGGCGCAGGGTTTCGTCTTTGATTGCCCGTATGTGTGGCCCTTGTGGCTGGATGTCTCCCGTCGTATTTAAGGCTAAGGAGCGCGCTTATGGCCAGCGCTTATGGATGTCAGGCTTATCCTGGGATGATCCTTTGAATGAGCCCCTGTCTTTGGAGTGGACTGCATTTGTTCGGGACCTGGCGAGGGTTGGTGAGGTGGCCATTCCGCGACATATTCTTCCCAGAGGTTCCTCCTCCTTATCCCTGCATGGGTTCTGTGATGCTTCTGAGTTGGGATGTGCTGCCGCTGTTTATTTGCGTGCGGAGCTTCCGTCTTGTGTGCTTCGTCCATCTTGTTGTGGCTGAGTCTGGAGTTGCCCCTGTTCGGACCCGTTTAGCGGTTCCCAGGTTGGAATTGTTGGGAGCTGCCCTTCTCTCTGAATTGCTTCATCACGTCGCTCTTTGTCTGCAGGGGTCGTCTGTGTTGACTTCGGTCCATAGTTGGACGGATGGTGGAATCATGTTGTGTTGGTTAAAAGCCGCTCCTCACCTCCTTCAGACTTTTGAGGCTAATCGTGTCTCCCAGATTAATAATAGTCCTACATCTAGTGAATGGAGGCACGTCCCAGGCTACATGATTCCTAGTGACTGTGCATCGAGAGGTATGTCAGTCACCCGACTGATCGACCACTCCCTTTGGTTTTCACCTTTGTGGTTGACGCAGTCTCCTGACAACTGGCCCGGTATTTCGGAACCTAAGCCAAGTAGTGATCTCCCTGGACTACGTTGCTTAGTAGTCTCTGCCGATGTTCCTACCCCGGATCCCTCATTCTTATTAGAGCGGTATAGTTCTTTCAACAAGCTAATAAACGTGACTTGTTACCTAAGGCGGTTTTTATTTCCTAAATCTTACTCCTCCTACCTGAGCCCTGAGAAACGGAGAGATTCCCTTTTGTTTTTAGTGAAAATTGTTCAATTTACCTCCTTTTCTGATGAACTTGATCGCTTACGGCGTGGCGATCCTATCACTAACTCCCTTAGAAAGTTGAATTTATTTCTAGATGACAGAGGCCTGATTCGAGTTGGAGGTCGATTACGAAACTCCGATCTATCCTTTGATGCGCGCCATCCCCTTCTTCTGCCTAAGAATGGTAATTTCGTGAACATCCTTATTTCACATTACCATCGCGAGAATGCTCATGCTGGTGTTAATGCAATTCTTGCCATGTTAAATAGAGAGTTTTGGATCTTGTCAGCACGCAGAGCTATTCAGCATGTGATTTTTAAATGCCTTCCCTGTTATCGTCTCAAGGCGGCTGTATCTCAACCCTTCATGGGTGACCTACCTAAAGACCGGGTCACGGCTGCTAGACCGTTTGACGGTGTAGGTACCGATTTTGCAGGACCCTTTTTTACTAAAGTCCAGGCCTATAGGAACAAAAGGTTAGTGAAAAGTTACCTGTGTGTATTTGTCTGCCTTTCTACTAAAGCCGTTCACCTTGAGGTTGTGTCGGACCTAACTACTGAAGCCTTTATTGCGGCCTTTTCCCGATTCGTGTCGCGTCGTGGTGTACCTCGCCTAATCCGATCCGATTGCGGTCGAAATTTCATCGGTGCCAACAATTACCTTAAAGAGTTAGAGTGTTTCCTGTCTCAAAACCAGGCGGCTATTGGTTCTGAGCTTTCAAAGCGGAACATATCCTGGGTTTTCGATCCTCCTGTTTGCCCTCATTGGGGAGGTCTTTTTGAAGCTGCGGTTAAATCGGCGAAATCGCACCTAAAACGAGTAGTAGGCGATACCCCCCTTACGTTTGAAGAGCTGACCACTGTTTTTGCTAAAATTGAAGCAGTTTTAAATTTACGCCCATTGTGCCCACTTTCTCCGGACCCTAATGATGTCGAAGTGTTAACTCCCGGCCATTTCTTGATTGGACAACCCTTAACTGCACTTCCGGAGTACCCTTATAAAGACGTAAAATTGCATCGCCTTACACGGTTTCAGCTAATCCAACAAATTACCCAGCACTTTTGGTCTCGCTGGCATTTAGAATACTTAAATACATTACAAATTAGAAATAAATGGACCTCTCCTTGTGATCCTCCTAAAGTGGGTGAGCTAGTACTCATAAAAGATGACAACCCCTTTGCAGTGGCGTCGTGGACGCATTATTAATTTATACCCTGGCCAAGACCAAGTTGTTCGTGTGGTAGATGTTAAAACTCCTACCGGTAGCCTAAAGAGATCTTTGACGAAATTAGTTCGTCTTCCTGTCCAGTGAACTTCTTTCCCTTAGCTTCCTAACCTTCTCGTAAACACTTGACGTGTTTAGGGCGGGCGATATGTTTACTACAATATTTTGATTTGTTTGTGTACCCTATTGATACTACGCCGCGCACACTCACACGCCTACCTGCCTTATTTTTATTTGTTTAAAACGTACCGTGAGAACCCCGAAGATTGAGTCGACATCGAGACGTTCCCTATGACACATGTACTAGACCGACCAGAGCGCTTTCGCCGCGTGTGTATCCTGTGAAGCTCCTTACAGACATTTCGAGTGATTGTGGCCTGTGAAGTGATACCTAAACCCGGAAAGCTGATGTGGCAAGTACCTAGCTATAAGTGCTCCGACTTTACCTATTTTCCACCTATCATTGTCGCCCTCCACGTGTAATCCACTGCCTAAACTCTCAAACAGGTCTCTTAGCAAAACCTCGGAAAGACAGACAGACGAAACTACAAGGGTTCCTTGTTAGGACTACGGAACCCTAAAAAGTACCTATATGAGTACTAACGAACCTTTTTCCATGCAAATCCTGTTACCGTCGAGTCTCTTCGGCGCAATTTAATCTGGCGTTTTGAATGAAAATTAAAAATGTATCCTATTATCTTGTCTGATGGAGGGCAGTAAAGGCAGTAAATACAGGCATTATACACAAGTGTCGTGTAATTTTTAAACGAATTTTATTTTGCCAAATTAAATAAATCTTTTCGTCATCAAAGCATCAATTCAATTATCATTTATAAGCAATCTTTATTACGAAACCTTAATTTGTTATTTGTAAGGCAATTAAACTGTAAACTTAGGTACTAGATGGTTTCCCGCAAATTGTCCGGGCACTGTAGATAATTAGAATTTCAACAGTTTTATTATACAGGGTAACAATGCAAAGAGATGCCGAAATTAAAAAAAAAAAAGATCTAGGGAACAATACAAAGAAACGACTTTACAGCAATTAGTTAAAACATCGTATTTTTTCAAATAAAATCAACTTTGAAATTTGAAATCAAAGTAAATACAGAAATAACTTATTATATTTTTATAACTTAAGCAATTATTTTGCAAGTTTTTACTTTTAATTTGATCGTTTGCACATATGTATCGTGCATGCATATTTTTCTATGAATTTTAGAAATGAATAATTAAATATGTTTTTTTTGTTTGTTTGCATAAGTTCGATTATGTTACTGATACTGAGTCACTTCTGAAAATTTGGCACCTATTTGTATTGTAACCCTGTATGTACGAGTATAGATAGTTGGTAATTCAACTACACTTATTCCATATTTTGCCGATGTATCTAGTAGTGGGTAGTGGGCTACTTAATACTTGGTATTAAGTCATGTAGTCATACAAAATGCCCCCTTCCCTTTTACCCACTTAGGGGATTAATTTCCAAAAATCCTTTCTTAGTGCACGCCTAGACCTCATAAGGACCTACGTGCCAAATTTGGATTCACTAGACCCAGTGTTTAGGCTGTGTCAGTTACTATTTTAAATATTTTTCTTTTTTATGGGTTTATTTAGATTTTAATACGCGCGTACGTCGATTAAACCAACGGGTTGTTTAAAAAATAACCAAATAGAAAAAAATACACTTTAATTATAATTCCAAACATCACGGAAAAGTAACATGACACAGTGCATCTGTATCTAAATCATCATCAGGGTTTTGGTACATCACGAAGTTAGGAGCAAGAAGTGACGGGTTTCTTCGGCTTAGTCCGTGTGCTGGCGTCGTCGTCCTTATGCGCGGAGCAGGCGGCGAGCAGCGCATCGATCGTGAGCAGGGCGGCGGTGGCGAGCGCGCACACAGCTGTGGCCTGCGAAAAAAGTCGATTAATTAATAATAATCTTTATTTTCCTTCCACAATCAATTTAACACAAAGTTACAATTATTAATTTACTAGGTTCACTGATTTGATTGTGAGAGAACTGGGGTCTGAACTAAGCAATGAGCTACAGAACGCCAGAACCCTCCTCACTTGATGTTGGCTAGTAATACATGGTGTTACAAACTAACAAGCGAATATAATTATTGAACAAAACAAAACACCCGACTGCAAAAATTTAATTTTTATTATTTTTGTAATGGTATTTTTACTGGCTTTTATTTGATACCCATATATTGCTATGGTACATAGAAAACCAAGCCCCCTATGCTTCCATTTGCGGGCGCCATTTTTTAAATGCATATAGCCTATGTCACTACCACAATTTTAACGAATTCAATGACGCCTCATATATCAAAATCTGTCCAACCGTTTGGGCTGTAGAGCGTGCCAAACAATTATACATACATACTTACTCTGGAAAAACATAACCCTCCTTCCGCAGTCGGGTAAAAAAAATAAGGATTTCCTCACCTGCGCGTGGTTGCGTCGTATGCTCGCCGGCACCGTGCGCCACGAGCGCAGGATCAGCGCGCCGCACGCGCCGAACAACACGCCGCCAGACGCTGACCACCACGCGTCGATGTACGCGTCTGCCGCCGCTGACACCGCCTCGCCTGGGAGGACGCAGAATTGTGG
Source organism: Pyrausta nigrata (assembly GCA_949316185.1). NCBI lineage: Eukaryota > Metazoa > Arthropoda > Insecta > Lepidoptera > Crambidae > Pyrausta > Pyrausta nigrata. The sequence continues at coordinate 13,460,398 of OX438943.1, forward strand.
ATGAAGAATGGTATTCATAGAAACGTCTACTCAATGTCCTACAAAATATGGTGTAATTTAACTCGCCTCTAAGTCGAGCACGTTTTCGTTTAGACGCTTACCGAACTACATTTCAAGCAAATTTCAACTCTGCATAACGCTTCATAATACACTAAACCTATTCAAGGACGTCAAAACATGCGAGGCAATTGGGTTGACAGCTAACAGGAATCTACTATTGCCATCTAGCGCACCTCACGAGCACTTCACTCATGTTCGTCCAGCCAGCAACGTAGTGCCGCGCGCCGCTGGTAATTAAAGCACACGCATTGTGTCATCGCTTGCTAGCGGGTCTCTTCTAGATTATAGTGCCGCGGCAGTACGCCGCGCTTAGGTACGTTTTTGACACGGGGAGCTAGATAGGTCTGGCTGATACTTTATGTTCACGATTCATATAGCGGGTACTCGAACCCACGACCCTTCGCTACTCTTCGAATGCTCTTCCAACTTGAATGTCCCACCTGAAGACGTTCGATGAAAATTAGAGTGCAGTATTTCCGATAGAGTCAAGTCAGATGTCGCCATAGACTTCTGCTACAACTGACAACGTTTCATTTTAATAATGGTACTAAAATTCAAAAAAATCATTTCGAGATTTGGCGGTGCTCAACACGTTAAAAATATTTTAAAACTTTTTTACGCTATGGATTCAAAGACATTTGAAAAAAACTAAAAGGTACTATGATACAGGCATTATAAGGGGACATGCCATTGCTTGGTTATCTGGTCTGACTTAAAAAAGTATTTTACCATACATACAATCTAGCTGTCATTTTGACATTGACATTTGACACTGACACTACGATGAGTGAGTGGAAGAAGAGATAGTTGTTTTATAGAAGTGAAGTCCATCTAGTTATCGATAGTTTTAGTATAGTATATTGAGGATTGCTAAATAAACACATGCATTTAAATGATTATCTAGTACGGTGTCGAAATCATAAAAGTTCCTTTATTCATATTATTGATGTATCATTTGATTTTAAAAACCATAAAAATTTAAGTAAGAAAAGTTGCAACATAAGCTTATGTTATTACTAACATTGTGGTTGTGCTTGGATAAAAATACTTACTAAGATTATTTATCTACTTCTTCATTTACTTTTCTTATTTTGATATACATGCTTACTGTCGATATCGATATCTTACTACTACAAAATACAATACTATAGACGTCAGTTATTTTTAAAAATTGAAAATATGGCAATGGCGTGAAGTTGTCACATCCTTACTCTTGTACTTACGCTCTTTTAGAATTGAGAGATTTTAAAGAATTTAATTCAAGGGGAAATAATGAAAAGAAATGAAAAAGAAATAATGTGCATGTCTTCATTTTTGACGTACAATAAGGAAAAAAATAAAAAGAGTATGTAAAATTTTTGAAATGCTGTCAATTCTGATATGACAATATGATTTGTGTTAAAATGAGAGCCGCACTTATACAAGTTAAAAATCAAAAACATAACTTTAAACAAAGCAAAAAAGGGTTCCAGTACTTTTAAACCAATAACTAAACCAACCAACCTCAAATATTACACGCTCTCCTCATCAAACTCTTCGGAATCCAGATAGGCCAAACTCAAGTCGAAAAGCATGATAAAAGCTTGCACGATAGCTAATGATCCGCCAATCATGGCTGCAGTGTGATCACCAGTCTTAGGGTACGAGTTCGTTGCCGGTCGAACTCTTGAAGAGAGGACCATTCCACCGCTGATTGTGAAGAGGCCAATGCCCAGGATGCCGAAATACATGTCTTGAACGAGGTCCAGGGGAGCAAATATCATCTCTCCTAAAATGGAGATATTGTATTAGAATTGAGGACTTACCAATGTCAAGGGTAGTGGAGTAGACGACGAAAATTGTGAGCAATGGTTTTACATTTAAATCTAATCGAGTCGAGGTAATGCAAGTAGGTACTTCACTCGAGTACTTAAATCTATTCATACTTTTACTATATGAGCTAAGTAAGTATAATAATTAAAATTTATAAGTGCGGCTTCCATTTTATTAAACACTAGCGGTCCCCCGCGACTTCGTTCGCGTAAATTTAGGATTTCCTGTGGGCATGTTAGGAGCGGAGTATTTTTTAAAACTGTGATATCTTTTAAGATAAGAATCAAAACGCGTGTGAATAATATGAACATATTAATTATAACGGTCCCCCGCGACTTCGCCCGTGCTTTTTGATTTAACAGCTTCCCTGTTGATTTCTAGGTAGATATCATGCATTTTATAGCTCATACCAAGCGTTCCCCGAGAAATAAGCTATCTAACACAAAATATTTTTTTTAAATCGGCTCCTGTGATTCCTGTGATTAGCATGTTTAAACAAAAAAAAAAATTCCTCCGTTTTTCCAGTTACAATGTGAGATATGGTGCAACCGACCCTAACCTCTTCATAATATTAGTATAGAAAAAATAGAATTCCCCGAGAACTTCATGCGCACCTATTGATTTTACTCCATTCCTGAAGACATAACGTGATTTTTTTACATTACCTATCTTATAGCCTTGCTAGATACGTTGTACCTTACACAAAGGTTTTTTTTTTTTAATTCGGACCATGAATAGGTAATTCTGATCTGAGATAAGTGCATTCAAACAATCAATTAAACAAAAAACAATTCGAACGCCGGCTCACTGGCGTAGCAAGCGCTTGCAAAAATTCGTCGACTGACTAACGTCCTCCGTAGCTTAGTTGGTAAGAGCACTCGCCCGGATAGCGAAGGGACGTGGGTTCGAGTCCCACCGGATGACACAGTCGATTAATTTTTGTAAGTGAAATTTGATTTAATTTCGTACAAACTTGCAAAATAATTGCTTAAGTTATAAAACTATAAAAAAAGGTTAAGCTGATTTCATCTTAAATGATGGTTAAATATTTGTAAAAATATTTCCATTGGATACATGCGGGTACATTCCCCAAGTATTGATGAAATCGAACGCCGGCTCACTGGCGTAGCAAGCACTTGCAAAAATTCGTCGACTGACTAACGTCCTCCGTAGCTTAGTTGATAAGAGCACTCGCCCGGATAGCGAAGGGACGTGGGTTCGAGTCCCACCGGATGACACAGTCGATTAATTTTTGTAAGTGAAATTTGATTTAATTAGACAAAAGTCAAAAAGAAATCAGCAATATAAAAGTACTATCCTGGTCACCACCAAGCTGTACATGCTGACCCGCGAGTTAAATACGTACAGCGCCATCTATATCTACACTATAATATTTTGTTGCGTCTTTTAATTTCTATTCGACTACATTATCCTGCACCCATTACAATTTTTCTGCATGACTTATAGGTATGACTGGGGGAGAATACTTTTAGCATTGAGTCCACCTTTGTTCTAAGTTTTTAAATAAAAAAATAAATCTATTGACGATATAGCAAAAGGCCGCCTTTGCTGCCGTCCTAACTTCGATACAATATTATATTACTCGTGATAATTTTCAAATGGTATGTCCGATTTGAATAATTCAAAAGGTAATTTACAGGTACTAATATAGCCTTGAATATGACGTGATTTATTTGGATAAGGATTAATACCGACATACTGAAACTGTGGCTTTCTTTTTATGAAATCGGTTGAAATCGGTTCAGTAGTTTCGGAGCCTATTCGTTGCAAATAAACAAACAAACAAACAAACAAACAAATCTTTCCTCTTTATAATATTAGTATAGAAATAAATTTTCTTCATATCTATACCTAAGATATCTTACATATTACCAAATCTCAGAGGTTTAGGTTTGAGAAATATTGGGTAAGACTGGTACTTTTACTTTTGTTCATATTTATTATTTAGGCAAATACGTGTTTCTAAGATTGCCCGATGACGTCATTTTAACTATAGGTGCACAACGGTTGGAAGTCGAGTTCTCGAATTAATTAAGAACGCATACATCCTTCTAGCGTATAGGATTAAAACATGCAAACGATTTTACGCAATTCAAGGCGTCTTTACGAACCCAATTACACGGAGAGAAGGGACTTGAGAGCTCCCGCGGGAACAGCTTTAACGATGTAAATCCTAATAAAATAACAGACTAAGAGCTCAGATTCAAATTAGCTACGTTTTTACTAATCTTCAATTTGTAGATCAGATTCTTATTGTTGATTTATATCACAGTACGGTGAGAAATTACATTATTAAAGCGTATAATGGACTGTTAAATAATGATTGGATAAGTACTCGGGGTGTTTATATACCAAAACTTCATGGAAATACTGACATGGAGTTGACACAACATCAACATCGTCTAGATCTAAGTACATGTTAAGTGTATGTTTACTACAATATTTTGATTTGTTTGTGTACCCTATTGATACTGCGCCGCGCGTACTCGCACGCGTACTTACCTAGTTTTTATTTGTTTAAAACGTACCGTGAGAACCCCGGAGCCCCTAGTCGACACCGAGACGTCACCTATGACACATTTAATAGACGGACCAGAGCGCTTTCGCCGCGTGTGTATCCTGTGAAGCTCCTTACAGACATTTCGAGGGATTGTGGCCTGTGAAGTGATACCTAAACCCGGAAAGCTGATGTGGCAAGTACCTAGCTATAAGTGCTCCGACTTTACCTATTTTCCACCTATCATTGTCGCCCTCCACGTGTAATCCACTGCCTAAACTCTCAAACATTCTGGTAGCAGAGCGTAGTTTCTTGTTAGGACCCCTTATTAGTAACGTAATTTGTTTAATTGAGAGTTATTTATTTGCTACTTTCCTTTGTAATTTGAAGAAAACGTTTCGTCATATACCTAACCTCTTTACAGTAAATTCCTTGATACCATTCGAGTACAACCCCTTTTACATAAGTGTCGATTAAATCGATTAGCGCGTTAATTACCTACCCTTTGAGTGCAAGTGAGGTGCGCGAGCGCTTTGTTTCCCTATTGATCACGCCATTACCGCGTGACCGCGTGCAAGTTGTTTACGAGTTACGTTTGCTATACCCGGTGCATCTGTGCCGTCCCTTACTATTTGTTCCTTTACGCATCCTATTGGAATCTTTTGTGAGTTTAATTTACCTACCTTGTTTCTTGCGATTTAAAGTAAATAAAATGTCGGATACCGAAACTGGCAACGAGACCGTAAGGGCCGTACCTTACACGGATACAGCTGAATACCGTGAAGCTATTGGTGAACTCCGTTATATTAGTGACTGGGTTGATGATTCCCACCGAGTTCTTGAGACCTTTTCCTCCAATCGTATGCGAGCGCGTCTTTCCGACCTGCCACTTATGTGCGACAAGTTTTCCGCCGCTTGTTCCAAGCTGTTAGGTAATCTCGATCCTGCTATTTATGAACAAGAATATGTGCAAGTTAAGAACGAGATGCGCGTAGTAAGGGACAAAGTAGACGACTTAAAAATTAAGTTAGACGAAATACGACCTCACCAATTTGAGACGTCCCGTACTAGCACCCCCTTCAAGGAGAATAAATCCCTGGCTATTGATAACCCAGCTAGTAAATTACCTGACCTACCTATACCTAAGTTTGATGGCCGTCCCGATAGTTGGATCAGTTTTATAGACCAGTTTGATAGCGTGGTGGACAACCAGCCTACCCTTACCCCGACTTTGAAGCTACACTATTTAGTGGGAGCCTTATCGGATGAACCTCGTCGATTAATACAACACCTCAAGATTGAGGCGGGCAATTACACCGTAGCCCGTGACCTCCTAAAACGTAGGTACCATAACCTTCGTGTTTTAGCGGATACCCACATAGCTCAAATAATGATGCTCCCTATTATAACGCCTAAACTTTCCGGGTTACGTGTGTCGTTCCTGAACCCGCTTATCGACTTATCGATGCTTAGAGAGATTGGAACTTCCTGTTAAACATTGGTCGTACCTATTAGTTCACTTATGCCTTGCTAAACTGCCTTCAGAGTTAAAATCGAGATTTGAACGTCGTTATGGCGATAATCCTAATCACCTCCCTACTTTTGATCATCTTATTACCTTTCTTGAGGATGAATGTAGGCACCACGACAATGTAGGTAGTGCTTCTGTCGTTGACACTACTACCCCCCCTACTGTGAGCTCCCCTCGTTTGCCTAAACCTAACGCGCGTTCCTCACCTCCTGCGAGAGCCTTTGTTACCTTTGCGACGACATCTAAATGTCACCTTTGTAATAGTACTTCGCATTACTTACGCGAGTGTCCCGATTTTATTCGTCTTCCTACACGTCAACGTGTTACCTTTGTAAAAGAAGCCTGACTGTGCTATCGATGCCTGGATAGACACTCCATATCCCAATGCACGCGAAATTATCGCTGTCGCACGTGCCGCCGTTCCAGTCATCACACATCACTGTGTTATAATGACTCCTCTCCTGTGAATTACGATCGCGAGCGCTCATACCGAGACGTCCCGGCCTTAGCTTCCAACCAACCGCGGCAATCCCCACAAAGTCTCTTAACGGACCGTGTGTCACCCCCACGTACTGTATGGCACCGTGTTCGTACCCCGCCCCCTCGTGATTCCCGTAGAGCATCACCTCCCCGTTCGGGCGGGCGATCCCCACCTGCACCCAACGGTAACCGTACCTATAATGCCCCTCTAGGTCAAAGAACCCAGGATGAACGTGCATTTCATCATAAGTACAATGAGGCCCCACAATTCTGACTAGATAGCAGCCCCCCTTCCATACCCGCTTTTACATCTTTACCTCGCAATTCTCTCGTTCTTTTACCTACGGCCTTGATTCATGTTAAAACCTCGTCTGGATATTATGTGGAAGCGCGTGCCTTATGTGACACTGGTGCTCAGGGCTGCCTTCTTACTACTGAGCTTGTTGTTGACCACATGAACTTACCTATCATTCCTTCTCCAGTTCCTGTTCGTGGAATAGGTAATGTTTAATTGATTAATTCCCCGGGCATTGTATCCCTTTCATTTAAGCCAGTTAATTCTGCCTTTCCAGAAATCTCCACCAGTGCAATAGTTGTTGATGTGATTGCTGGTACCCTCCCAGAGGTAGACTTACCTAAAAGTGTAATTACCTGTACTAAGCACCTCCCTCTTGCTGACCCTTTATTTTACAAACCTGGTACTATAAGTGTACTTCTTGGAGCTGACGTCATTGGTCGCCTTTTAAGGTCCGAGTTGCTTGTGTCCCCTGATGGCCTTACTGCTATCTCGACGATATTTGGTTATGTCCTGTGTGGTCCTGTTTATGGAGGATTTACTGATTTGGAGCCCCCCATGACTGGAGTCTCGCTGTCCCAAATAGTTGAAAAATTCTGGAAAATCGAAGAGGCCCCCCAATCTCCAGTTGCGAACCCCTTGGATATAGAGTGTGAAACCTTTTTTAAAGCAACTACCACTCGTGAAAGCGATGGTCGATTTATGGTTAGACTCCCTTTTCTTCATGATCGTCCACCTCAAGGTGATTCTAAAACCAATGCCTTACGGCGATTCCATAATCTTGAGAAGCGTTTGCAAGCCAATCCTAATTTTCGAGAGAAATACATTTCCTTTATGCGCGAGTACCTTGACCTAAACCACATGTCCCTTTCATCATATGACTCGACCCGGGAACATTATTTTATCCCTCATCATGGAATTTTTAAGTCCGTTAGTGACAAAATACGTGTTGTGTTCGATGGTAGTAGTCCTACGTCCTCTAAAGTGTCCCTGAATCAATGTTTACATACAGGCCCTAAGCTTCAGCGAGATATTTCTCACATCCTCCTAAATTTCCGCAGGCACGAGGTAGTGTTTGTAACAGATATTCGTATGATGTTTCGTATGACTTGGGTACATCCTGATGATAGAAGGTACCAACTTGTGCTTTGGCGTGAGGATCCCTCTCAGCCACTTCTTGCCTATGAACTTAATACCAATACCTATGGTCTTCGTTCCAGTCCATTCATTGCAATTCGTGCCCTTCTTGAGCTCGCTGAACAAGAGAGACTTACCTTCCCTCGAGCTGCTGAAGTCCTTGAGAGAGATATTTATGTCGACGATTGTCTTACTGGTGCTGATACTATTGCGTCTGCCCGGGCCTTGAAAACTGAACTTATAGGAATAATGGCCTCTGGTGGTTATGAACTCCGTAAGTGGATTAGTAACAGGCCCGAGCTCCTGGAGGATATGCCCCCGGATCATTTGCAACTTCCTCATTCATTCTCAGACCCAGATAATCCTCAGACTGTCGCTATTTTAGGTGTGCAGTACAATCCTGTGAGTGACTCATTTACCTACAATTATACCTGTGATACCCGTGATGCAGTTATTACAAAACGCAAAGTTTTATCTTTGATTGCCCGTATGTATGACCCTTGTGGCTGGATATCTCCCGTCGTATTTAAGGCTAAGGAATTTATCCAACGCTTATGGATGTCAGGCTTATCCTGGGATGATCCTTTAAATGAACCCCTGTCTTTTGAGTGGACTGCATTTGTTCAGGACCTAGCGAAGGTTAGTGAAGTGGCCATTCCGCGACATATTTTTCCCAGAGGTTCCTCCTCCTTATCCCTACATGGGTTCTGTGATGCTTCTGAATTGGGATATGCTGCCGCTGTTTATTTACGTGCGGAACTTCCGTCTGGTGTTTGCTCCGTCCATCTTGTTATGGCTAAATCTAAAGTTGCCCCTGTTCGGACCCGTTTAACAATTCCCAAGTTGGAATTGTTGGGAGCTACCCTTCTCTCTAAATTACTTCATCACGTCGCTCTTTGTCTGCAAAGGTCGTCTGTGTTGACTTCAATCCATAGTTGGACAGATAGTAAAATCGTGTTGTGTTGGTTAAAAACCACTCCTCACCTCCTTCAGACTTTTGAGGCTAATCGTGTCTCCCAGATTAATAATAGTCCTACATCTAGTGAATGGAGGCACGTCCCAGGCTACATGAACCCTAGTGACTGTGCATCGAGAGGTATGTCAGTCACCCGACTGATCGACCACTCCCTTTGGTTTTCACCTTTGTGGTTGACGCAGTCTCCTGACAACTGGCCCGGTATTTCGGAACCTAAGCCAAGTAGTGATCTCCCTGGACTACGTTGTTTAGTAGTCTCTGCCGATGTTCCTACCCCGGATCCCTCATTCTTATTAGAGCGGTATAGTTCTTTCAACAAGCTAATAAACGTGACTTGTTACCTAAGGCGGTTTTTATTTCCTAAATCTTACTCCTCCTACCTGAGCCCTGAGGAACGGAGAGATTCCCTTTTGTTTTTAGTGAAAATCGTTCAATTTACCTCCTTTTCTGATGAACTTGATCGCTTACGGCGTGGCGATCCTATCACTAACTCCCTTAGAAAGTTGAATTTATTTCTAGATGACAGAGGCCTGATTCGAGTTGGAGGTCGATTACGAAACTCCGATCTATCCTTTGATGCGCGCCATCCCCTTCTTCTGCCTAAGAATGGTAATTTCGTGAACATCCTTATTTCACATTACCATCGCGAGAATGCTCATGCTGGTGTTAATGCAATTCTTGCCATGTTAAATAGAGAGTTTTGGATCTTGTCGGCACGCAGAGCTATTCAGCATGTGATTTTTAAATGCCTTCCCTGTTATCGTCTCAAAGCGGCTGTATCTCAACCCTTCATGGGTGACCTACCTAAAGACCGCGTCACGGCTGCTAGACCGTTTGACGCTGTAGGTACCAGCGTCAAATAGGGCCAGGCCTATAGGAACAAAAGGTTAGTGAAAAGTTACCTGTGTGTATTTGTCTGCCTTTCTACTAAAGCCGTTCACCTTGAGGTTGTGTCGGACCTAACTACTGAAGCCTTTATTGCGGCCTTTTCCCGATTCGTGTCGCGACGTGGTGTACCCCGCCTAATCCGATCTGATTGCGGTCGAAATTACATCGGTGCCAACAATTACCTTAAAGAGTTAGAGTGTTTCCTGTCTCAAAACCAGGCGGCTATTGGTTCTGAGCTTTCAAAGCGGAACATATCCTGGGTTTTTGATCCTCCTGTTTGCCCTCATTGGGGCGGTCTTTTTGAAGCTGCGGTTAAATCGGCGAAATCGCACCTAAAACGAGTAGTAGGCGATACCCCCCTTACATTTGAAGAGCTGACCACTGTTTTTGCTAAAATTGAAGCAGTTTTAAATTCACGCCCATTGTGCCCACTTTCTCCGGACCCTAATGATGTCGAAGTGTTAACTCCCGGCCATTTCTTGATTGGACAACCCTTAACTGCACTTCCGGAGTACCCTTATAAAGACGTAAAATTGCATCGCCTTACACGGTTTCAGCTAATTCAACAAATTACCCAGCACTTTTGGTCTCGCTGGCATTTAGAATACCTAAATACATTACAAATTAGAAATAAATGGACCTCTCCTTGTGATCCTCCTAAAGTGGGTAGCTAGTACTAAGTACTAAGCTAGTACTCATAAAAGATGACAACCCCTTTGCAGTGGCGTCGTGGACGCATTATTAATTTATACCCTGGCCAAGACCAAGTTGTTCGTGTGGTAGATGTTAAAACTCCTACCGGTAGCCTAAAGAGATCTTTGACGAAATTAGTTCGTCTTCCTGTCCAGTGAACTTCCTTTCCTTAGCTTCCCAACCTTCTCGTAAACACTTGACGTGTTTAGGGCGGGCGATATGTTTACTACAATATTTTGATTTGTTTGTGTACCCTATTGATACTGCGCCGCGCGCACTCGCACGCGTACTTACCTAGTTTTTATTTGTTTAAAACGTACCGTGAGAACCCCGGAGCCCCTAGTCGACACCGAGACGTCACCTATGACACATGTAATAGACGGACCAGAGCGCTTTCGCCGCGTGTGTATCCTGTGAAGCTCCTTACAGACATTTCGAGTGATTGTGGCCTGTGAAGTGTGTGAAGTGAACCCCCTGATGTGGCAAGTACCTAGCTATAAGCGCAGACTATAACAATTTTCCCCCTGTCATTGTCGCCCTCCACGTGTAATCCACTGCCTAAACTCTCAAACAGTGTAACTTTTCGATACTTTGTTATATCAATAAATTCAGGCATTATTTCTGACATTTTGAAATTTCTGGCGGTAACTAATACAAAAATATTTTCTACTACTCTCAGTACCTAGTACTAGAGCCTAGCACGTCCGCTTTAGCAAAGTTTGATGTCAGAAAAATGTATCTAGTGATTTTATCGGGACAATGGTTGTATCAATTCTATGACAGTACTTCCTTGAAGTTTAGGCGAATAAGCACTCGAGATTGCGATCTTTTAAAAATTATTATATTTAAACATTAAAGTGATATCCATTTACAAAAAATAAGCAAATGATGCCTGCATGTAAAACCAAAACCTATGTGCTGGAAATTATGTGACCTAAAACACACTTATGACTTTTAACAGAATCAATCCCATTATATGACAAGATTGTTAGGTTTAAAACAATATGGAGAGCCCGTAGGATGCGATCGAATAAAAGACATAGGTGGATACAACGTAATTATAAGTATTATTATGTTAGTTAAAAGTACGGAACTTCGTAATAGTACGTTACTTAGTGAATTTCCGGCAAAACAATAAAAATAAAACAAAGTCGTAAGATCCTAAATATACCAAAGTATAGTACTTATTACCTTACCTACCTACCAACGCAGAATCATCGAAGCTTATGCAGTGCAAGGCCCACAACAAATCATTGGGCTCAGAGTTGTGTTTAGGTCCATATGTATTCAAAATCAGATTTCTAAGTGTAGGGTTAAGTTAAAAGCAACATCTCACCAATAATTTCTCCAGATAATACGACAACGTAGCCAATGAAGGTGCCGGAGCAGAGCATCAATGTAGGGACGTCTGTGAGGTCGTAACTGTAGTGGTGCAGTATCAGGCAAGCCACTGACAACATCTGAAACAGCGACAATACACAAATCTGTAGCAATGAGAAAGGATAACAGGCTTACCACCATACACAAAAATATTTGCAGACTATTTCCACGCCCCCCGTACGTCTTGAGAGGCGCAGGAGGGTCGCGCGTTAACTTCTCGAACTCAATAGTCTAGTTCAAAAAGCTGCTTTATTTTTGTAAATTACTGACTGTAACTTGTTTTGTGAGCATGAATAAATAAATAAAAATGTATTCCCGTAAACTTTTATTCTAATTTAACTAAGTAGTTGTGACGATCCTATTTAATTCTACAACTACCTTTTGCTAAATTAAATTTCTTCCAGGCAAACAATCCTTTTTGAAAGGCAGGGCAGAGAAATGATTTAATTAACTAATGAATTCGTGGTTTAATAAAGTAAAAAAGTGCCTACACGCGAATAAAAAACCCGAGCAAATTGGTATCTAAAGTCTTCTAAAGTATTGTTCACATTGAAGATCTGATTATTATTGATCAAACTGGATCGAACTATCTAAAGACATAAATCAAAAGCACACATCAAAAGACACACTGATATTTACTTACTAATTCAAAGAATTTAATCACACAAGTCGGTATTAACATTTTCAAAAGATTTATTAGGAAAAGAAGTAGCAAAAACGGATTTTACGTTAGTAAATATGCATTACAAATTACCCAAATCTGACAGCTGAGCTGTGACACTGATATTTTTAACGGATTTTGCAAATATTAATATTCTATTTTATTACCAAAAAGTTACTATAGCTTGCATAAGTAATTTAATTTACTTATAGGGCGCAAAGAGTGCCAATTTTTTTGCACTGCTCTGTTGGGAGAAATTAATGAATACGTACGTTATCTTGTTGAAAATTTTGTTTTTTTTTATCTTTAATGTAACTTTAAAGTATTACTATTATCACACAAGGAGCGTATAAAATACTAAAAGTAAAATCACCATAAGAAATACAATCTTAGGTTTGTAATGTATTTATTTTTATCAATTTAATCAACGTCTTTAACAAAAATATACAATGGCAGGCGCTAGGCGCCAAAGTAGGTAGTTTTCATTATTCACAGCTTCTAAATAAACTTTATTGAGTTAAATGCGGACCGATTTATTTTACTCTGTGTTACAAAACAATCAAATCAAAAAGCATGCAAAACAAACAGACGGACAAAACCCGTTGAATGAAATCGTAAATGGTTTGGTTGTAATAAATACCGTATTGTTGATTAATTTAGTAAATATTATTACCTATAGCGGCAGTGGCTATAGCGGGTTGCCTCTAATGAAGGAAGTACCGGTTCGATCCCACGTGCCTCTATGTACTAATGACTCGTCCTGAGTTATGTACATTAGTTGTTTTACTAACCGATGCTCTTACGATGAGGGAAAACATCGTGAGGAAACCTGCACATTTAGGCGACTGCATGTGTAACCACGATCCAAACTGGTCAGGTTCCAGGTCACGGAGGTCAGCTGGCAGTCGCTCCACTGTAATTACTGATCTGACACATCCTAGATCATGGTCCAAAGCGGACCCTGGGCCCTCGCGTGCGAGTGCACATTGCACAACTAGGATAACGCGAGGAGGATGATGATTATTATTACCTAAATTAAATGGTACTTAGCTAAATGGAAAAAACCCAAAAGTTCTTTTTTACAGTGGGTACTTAATTATGTCTAGTAGTCTAGTTAGTAAAACTTGGATTAAAGCTGTCACTTACTTATTATGCTTATTGTCTAGTCTAAGTTATTGGAATATTATAACGATTCCAGCTTTATTTTAATCTTTAAGTAGTTATGTAAGTATAGAAAAAGTCTGCGTTTGATGTACTTAGGATTAATTTAAAGCATTGTTTGTTTTAACGCAAAGTAATATAAATATCCAAGAATAAGTAAATAGCTCTTAAATAACCTATTTATAAACTGTTATTCACCTAACTCTATCTCTCGAGATTTTTCCGAATTTCATGTGACAAATCCAACCAACCCACGATATCAAAGTTTTGCGCCTGTGAGCATCAAACTGCAAATCAAGTTACCATGAACGCCGCTAGATGGCAGGGAATACCCTACTTGAACCTTTTTGTACAGCTCTACCAACACACTTTCACGACCTTTATATCTTAAGTTTACTTTCAAAGGCAACATCTTTTCTACAATTCAAAGTTCTTTGTAATTAATTAAATAATAAATTATGTAAAAAACAAACATACAGGTTAATCCTAACCTGGTCCAATGACCAATACCTCCAATACTTAAGATTTGTTGTCTGTAGGAGCTAAGTTTTTAATGTACCTAGTACCTACCGTAGTAGAAGTTGTTTCTTTTAACCATAATATTGTCACATAAAAATATTAACTACTCATAAACTAAAAGATGAGGGCTTAGGTATTTCTGCTGATCAAACTAATCAATTCCTAAGTGATTCGTCCTGGCATACGCTTTACGTAAAGGTATTTAAAATAGAGTCATCATTTCCGAGCGTTAATGGACAGATAAACACGATGATTAAATTCTGTTTGGAGGCTTTAATTAAACTGTGAAGGACAGATTGTTTTGATCATTACGTAATTGTCAGTATCACATAAAGTTATTATGTATCTATGACATTATACTATGAGGTAATCTAAAAACCACTGAATAGAATATGATAAAATCTTAGAATAATATAAATGGGTCGATCTAGCTTGATTTTTTTAATGTTTGCATGCGTTTTTAGTGTTACTTCAACAGTTAAGAAACGTATATTTAAATATATGTTTAAGTAAGAAAACTATATTTTAATTTGTGTCGGGATTTCGGGAAGATATTAACTTATTGTTTGTGAAACTTGGTGTTATCCGGGTTATGTATAATCATATTGATCATATTTTGTTTAATTTGTGAGTGTATTCGGACAAATAGGTAGGAGGTACCTATAGTTGCGAATTACGGGTACAGTCAACGACGATAAGAACGAATTGTAATGAACGTATTTTGGTTGATGACCTCAACAATAAGATTGCAAAGCTGTTTTACTGAAATACTTATATATTGGCCTCGAAATAATTAATTGTTGGGTTTTTTTAATTACCTACTGTACTCTACCATAACTCTACTTACTTTCTTAACTGTTTTAATTTTGTTATTGCCTGATGGGTAATAAATAAAAGGTAATCAACTTTAGGACTGTGAAATAATATAAGCAATAACTTTCTAAGAATATAATATTTATTTTTATGACTCTATCATGCAAGTGATTTTATTAGTCAACGTAAACTATTTAAAGTATGAGGGTTTTTTTTGGTATCGATAAGAAAATATTAAGGTCATATGTAAAATACTGATGACTGATGTTTCTTAATAGGCAGGTACCTAAGTAACTTACTGCAACGTACCTTTAAAAAAAATGGGACTTATCAACACATCCTCATTAGTGTTTAGCTTTTATAGAAGAAAGGAAGTATGAATACCTACTTCCAGTCAGACAGTTCCCAATTACAGTACCTAAAATACTATATAAGAATTGAATGTAAAAGGAACTCAAAAGTTTGAAACATTAGGTAATGTAGATTTCAAACTGACAGATACAGTACTACAATACAACGAAGTCTTAAATGAGGTAAGATAACTGAATGACGATAAAAATATCTTCAAAGGACTGGTCATGTTAAGAACAACAACCAAAAGCAAACTCATTAAGTTAGATCATAATCCTTGAACAGAGCCGCCTTACGCATCTATCTACGATTACTATCCCGCACGTACACGCCACGCCACGCTACAAGTTCACCATCACCATTATGACCAGAACTCTCATTCTAGGTGCCAGCTGTGACAAGAGAGATCAGAATAGAATGGAAAAGTAGTATAGATGTTTGTACTCGCCCCATTAAACTCATAGCACGGCCACAGTGATCTCATACTTCGTCATTCACGATAGGGTAGGGCCGGCCGCGCAGTCTCACTGGTAACGTCAAGCCATACGCACGCACGCCAGTTCAACAAACCTCGTTGCTTGTAAACAAACTCCTTCGTTTAAATTTGGAATAGAACACCTCCAAGATGAATATCAGCCGGATGTCCATTATCAAATTCCTGGAGTTGGTGAGTTTTTTTTTTCTTCTTTTCAATGCATTCCTAAACCGGCCAGTGTCCAAATTAGGAAGGGCTCGGCTTTGTTTGCCTTGGCCTGTTTCGAGTTCGAGAAAACAATTTTATCAAGTGAAAGTGGAGCTGCATTTCGCCGAATATTTGGGTTTTTAAAGTGAATTGAAATGAAAAGGTAGTAATAAGAATAAAGGTCGTTGCCTAAAACAATTTTAGTACTGTCTAATGAGTATCTTCTTAATAATTATTGTCTACATGTAGCTGAGTTATATCACACACACATCCATCCATTTTTCTGATTTGATATCGGATAACATGAGACAGCCCTTGAAGCCCAAACGCCCGACATTAAGCTTAAAAGCTTCTTGTTTTCTCTGTATTATTGAATTCTTAAACAGAGATAGCTACTGTTGTTGTTGTTTTCTGACTACATTTCTGGAACTGCTCTTAAATGAACGACGTTAGTGGTCTTTTATTAGCTAAATCTTATTTTTTTGCATATAAAGCAAAAGAAAGTCTTAGTTGTTAGTAAATCCATTACAAATTGTGACAAAGAAGTGCAAAAGAATAGCTATCAGCTCAGAGTGATGGAGCTGAATATTTATAAGTGAAACTATGAAAACGCATCATTGGTCCGCGTAACTACTTTATTTATGGTGGACGCGTAGTGATTGTCACTGTCAATTAAAAAATGCATTAGTTGTAGGTATGGTTATCAATAAAACTATAATTGAGTTTATATTAAGACTACATAGGTATCTTTACTACAAAATAATATGAAAATTGCTTTCACTTTACCTTGTGTAAGGTAGCAAACCATAGGTTTATACTTTAGTTTTATTACATTTATTGCGCTACTAACTTATGCGTTGAGGCAATAAAAAATACTTTGCCATGAAAAAATAAAAAATAGATTTTTTTTAGATTTATTAAAAATCTATTTGTTGATGAACCAATGTCTATATGGTAGTCTCTACTAGACTCTCTGGAATTCTTATTTACAAATGATTCCTCTCGAAAGTTTGAGTTCTCGGCTCGAGAAAGAGAGCGTTTATGCTGACTGTACTCACGCGATCGTTTGTAGAATGATATCGAGGTCGTTGACTCTTGCTTTCATTCATTGGAGTTTGTTTACAAGCTGAAGGAGGATTCAATTTAAAAATAATATTTTGAATGTTCATTTCAATTTAACTACTCGTATAGTTAATATTTTGTTTAAGATTTTGGTATTGATACACATTTTTTTTAAAGTTTTTTATTTACATGAGATGGATGCTTTTTCTTGAGAAGTTACTATAAAGTAAACTTAAGAGATAAAAAGTCAAGTACTAACTATTACCAAGAGGCTGGGTCCTTATTACTGAAGTTTCGTTACCAATCTATATCTGTACGTAATCAAACTAGGTATTTTCCTTGCTTTAAGTCAGTTTAGGAATTTGTCACTTAGATAGTAGTAGAAGTTTTTACGATTTGATGAATTGGTAATTTGCTTATTTACGAAAATATTCGGACACAGCCCGCTTAATTCTCAATGTCAACTGTGGTTTAAAGATTCATAAATTTTTATTTACGTGGCGCGTCATGTTTATCGTAGGACGTTTACTGATTAGCTGTACATTGAAGGTTAAAACTATAAATAATATTATGATAAATCCCACTAAGCTTAACCCTGGAAAAATATTGGTCTATTTTGATGTATTGTAGTGTGTTACTCATCTTGCAACTAAGCCTAGAATGAAATATAAAATAAACTGCTGTAAATTGGTTTGGCGATAGCCACGCACAAACACTGATCAGAAGATAATATAATTAACTACGTTAAGGAAGACAACTTTGTGACCTACAAAGTAGCAGATTTTTCTTCGTACTTTCTTAGCAAAAGACTGCAATACCTCGTCTGATTTTGGATGAATCTTTAGTTTCTAAAGGGGAAAAACAAGAGGCTCATGAAAAAACGCTTTTAAATTCTTCACGTCTGTTTTTTCATGTTTAGTGTTAATAATAAGTAATAAAACCGTAAAAAATAGATTGGATCTGACTTTATACTATGTAGTTTATTTCATGCGCATACAATGTAGTCACTAAGTACTTATTTACACTTGTGATAATAGTGCGATTTGCGCGACGCGAGCGTTGTTGATTCATTTAAAGGATTGAGTCAGGCTTATTTTTAGAACGATTCTTTACGCGAACGTCGTTAAATTACTTTATTAATTATTTGTTTTCGACGTCGTGATAAAAATGTTGTTCGATATTTAACATCTCTCAATAGTACCTACTAATATTGTCATGAGAGCCAAATCTTACATCTGAATGTTTACTTACGTACCTATTACCCATGCTATTACCTACTTTATTAATTAAATTACTTACGAATAACGATTAAGAATGCTATATATTCGAATCAATTAATCAAATTAAGCTTCGGCACTTTTAAAATATTTGGAATTGAATTTATGCAGTCCAACTAAAATCAAACCAATTTCAAAGCGGTACAAGTAACTATTGAGTTTGTTTACTTTTGGAAGTTAGGCGCATTTTTCGTGGTTGTGTAAACAAAACGCACACAAAAAATCGTAAATTCCTGCATCGTTGGTCATTAATCTATTCTTACCCATGCTCGATTCCAAGAGAATGCACGCTGTATAGAATTTTCTTTTAAATCTTTTGCGTGGAATCTTAAACTGTAGTTTAATGAAACTGGTTAAATATGATTATAAAATACGAGTAATATCATAGTACCTACCTACTATGATATTACTCGTATTGTTTATACATCGCTTCTTACCTACGTTTCTACGTCTCAAATCAGGGCAATGAATCAAAGTTAACGCAGACAAAGTTATTGGACATTTATCCGATTTTAATTCCTCAGTTATTTTACAAGTATAGCATTCCGGGAATAATAGTGTAAGAATACTTAGTTGGTATATAAATCTCTTTTTAAAAACATTTGTTAACAAATACAAGCACAAGATATTATTCGAAGAATGCCATTCAACCATTTGGGATCAATGAGGCAGGTGCACCAACATCACATGCTGCTTTTAGAGCGCTAAAGATTTAAAAAAAAACTCGGGCTGAGTTGCACCACCATAATAGATCCGTAACAATAACAATGACCGGTGTTTTTTGTATGGAGCTTGACAGTTTTTTGACATTTGTAATCTATATCTATACTTATATATAATATATAATAATATTATAAAGAGGAAAGATTTGTTTGTTTGTTTATTTGCATCAAATAGGCTTCGAAACTACTGGACCGAATCAAATGAAATTTGGCACAGAGATAGTTTGAGACACTGGGAAGGACATAGGCTACTTTTTGTCGCGATATAAAATCATCAGAGGGGTGAAATGGGGGATGAAAATTTGTATGGAAAATCCGACTTTTGGCGCGAACGAAGTCGCGGGGAACTGCTAGTAGTTTAATTAAGATGGTGCAACCAAGTCTGGGTTTGCTTTGCATCAACAGCAAATGCAGGGGTTCTATTCTTGTTTCTCATCATTGCAGTTTATTGACGTTATGTATTTGTCGAAATAACTACTGCGCGACCTTTTTGACATCTACTCGTATATATTGTAGTACGTATGTACGGGAATCACTGAAGCATTATTTTGTGCAAGTATTTAGGTACTTTGATAAGCTATCTTCAAAGGAATCGG
Organism: Pyrausta nigrata; assembly: GCA_949316185.1. Taxonomy (NCBI): domain Eukaryota; kingdom Metazoa; phylum Arthropoda; class Insecta; order Lepidoptera; family Crambidae; genus Pyrausta; species Pyrausta nigrata. Next base: position 13,480,012 of record OX438943.1, read on the forward strand.
TACGATATAGTATTTACTTGTGATTAGACTATCTAACAGAATTAGCTTTGATTCCATCATTTCCATTCATATCGAATTCAAAACAAACTCATTTTTTTCTCCAAATAATTCTGAAACTGTAATTTCTGAAAAAGATAAATATTTTCATGATTATAGATAGATATCTGCATAGAAACCGCTGCTCATGTATTAAATAACAATTAAGTAATAAACGTATGAGTTTACTTCCATGCAAGGTACTATGTATTTAACGTAGTACGAGAAATAAATATGTAGTTATCTACCTACATGGTACTACTCCATCCATAAACCATTGATAAGATTTAGTCTACTATCTAAGTACGTAAAAAACATTATATCCAAATAACAGTACCTAATCCGATAGGTAAGTAAACAGCCGTTCGTAAAATTTCCGTCACCTTATGTAGATACTAGCTGTTGCCCGCGACTTCATACGCGTGGACTCGATGATACAAAATATTTTTTACTCCCGGCGCCATCCAGCTATCATGTTTGCTTAGTCTATCATGTAGTTAGGAGAAGAGAGGAATGAAAAATCAAGGTCAATAGGCACTCTTTTTAGATAGGTTAATATCAACTCGCCGTCCTCCTCTGGTAAGAAAATTTCACATGACAGTGACAACGACTCTAAAACGAAATTTTGTCATAATTCGTTCTTAGTAAAAGTGTAAAGGATTTTTTTAAAACTTTTAGTTCACTTTTTAAAAGCAGTTTAAATCGTTTGTAAAAAACTATAAGTAGGTAACTTTAGTTTTAGTGTTAAGAAAAAAGTTATACTCAAACCGCGGTAGCGGTTTAGCATTTATTTATTGTGTCCTCAGCCTACTCAAAGGTCGATTTGTAAGTTACTACTATCGTAAAGTAATTATTATTATTAGGAGCCTGTCGTGTCCCACTGCAGGGCAAAGGCCTCCCTACCCTTTCTCCCAAAACCTAAAGTAAGTAAGACTATTCTTATACTCGTAGTTCAATTTCCGTTAGTTCTTGATAAGTAGTATAAAAAATAGTACCAATTTTCTTTGATCTTTCATTATTAATACAGTAATCCAACAAAATTTCGACAAACTATCTGTGGTGAATGTAAACGCTTAAATACCTAAATGAATGCTGTAGCATATATGGTATACATGCTTATAAAATCTGAAGGATTCTCTCGATGTCTCCAGGTTTCCGTCACCAGATCGTAACTTGGAGACAGTAGGATTACCTTGAGAGTTTGAAAATCAGTCTAAAGTAATTAAGCATATCAGTTGCTTTAGATCTTCAATTTGTGTATGTCAATAGAAAATGCTCATCACGCTGAACAATGTTCCCTAAGGCGCTCTATTTATATCTCTTATAGTTGAGCCGAGCTGCTAGGGTTCTATGTTGCTTCAGACCTTCAATTTGTGTACGTCAATAGAAAATGCTTATCACGCTGAACAATGTTCCCCTCTAAGGCGCTCTTTTTATATCTCTTATAGTTGAGCTGAGCTGCTAGGGTTCCATATCAGTTGCTCTAGACCTTCAATTTGTGTACGTCAATAGAAAATTCTCATCACGCTTACTAAGTTTTCTTAAGGCGCTGCTTTCATATCTCGCTTAGTTTAAGTGTACTGCTAAGGTTCCACGTCAGGTACTCCGATCTTCAAAATAAATTATAGCCTAGTATTTGCCCAGACTCAATAGCTACACAATAAAAAAAGTTTCGTTTAAATCCGTTCAGTAGTTCCGGAGATTAGCGTGTACAAACAGACAAAAAGACAAAAAAATTAAAAATTGTAGATTCCTATTCTGTTATTATTTTAACATTACCCTGAATTAGTTTTTGGTAAAAATACTCAATGTACAGACGCATCGGTTTTACAGTTTTATTATATGTATAGATACTAAGTAAATCTTAAAGCAAAACTTATGTTTATGTTAATGCTAGTTTGAGTAAACTGCTCACCAAATAAACAAGAAGTAAAACGAGGTTATTAGACTTCTTTAATGTACTCGTAAATTCACGGGTTTGTTGTAGTTTTAGGTACAATAGAGTACCCAGCGCTTATCGGAATTCTTGTGATGCATTTCCAATCTGTTCACAACAAGACAAAAAATAAATCAAAAAGAATTCCATCATTATCAGTTTTAGTATAGCTTCGAGTATAATTATAGCTAGATAAGACGTTAAGAATTCACTCAAATTTGAGGAGACGTTAACCTGATTAGATCTTAGCTAATTGGAAAATAAGTATCGGTTAATTAAGTACATCTTCACGTAATATTGAGAACGGAAGTTCATCAAGAGAAGATAACAAATTACTTGTTACAATTACGTACCTATCAGTTTCAAAGACACGTGAATATATATCGTCAAAGACGTAGGTTTAACTGCCAAAATTAAATGACATCACCAACCAGAATAGTGGAGTTGAGAACAAAATTGATCCACTTTAGAGTGCTTAAACTGAAAGCAACTCATCCTAGCTATTATTGGTTTCTATTTTTACATTGCAGGATCAAGGGTTTTATTTTATCGTCGTCTTTGATCATGGTAGCTAAACGCTTGCAACATAGTCCAAATTGATATAAAAAACCAGGAAAGTGCGAGTCGGACTCGCGTGAAGGTTCCGTAAAAACAAAGGTTTTTTTTTTATTTACTTGTGCCTTCCTTCCTCATTGCTAAGCTTCATTGTTGTAGGTATATGGCAAGTACCTTGATTCCCCTGCGAAATGTTAGAAAATACGGCTAGATAAACTCTTTTTTTCACATCTTCAAGGGACTGAAGTCATAGGTATTAGATGTTAATTTGAACTTGATACGAGGGTCAAACTGAAAGTTCTTAGAAAATCAAAAACTGATTACATTAGCCAGTTATTAGTTTTATTATATCTTTTCAAAATATTGTCCATTGACGTCAATACACCGCTGCATGCGATGGAACCACTGGGAAAAGCACTTTGCCCACTCGTCCTTAGGGGTCTCTTCAATGGCATCGCGATACGCAGCCACCGCTTCTTCAGCATTCATAAACCGCTTTCCTTTAAGTTTTTCTTTAATTTTTGGAAATAAATAAAAATCACAAGGCGCGAGGTCGGGGCTATACGGCGGGTGACCCAGTAATTCAACGTTTGATGTCGCCAAATAGTCGATCGTTCGCTTGGCGGTGTGCGACGAGGCGTTGTCGTGGTGAAGGAGGATCCTACTGCGAGGTCGTTTCTCTCGAACTTTTTCCAAGACAAGTGGCAAACAATTGGTAGTGTACCATTCTGCAGAAACTGTTTTTTGATCCTCTAACACAATTGTTGCGAAATGACCTATCCTTCCAAAGAACGAGGCCACCATTTTTTTTCCCGCACTTCGATCTCTCTTCACTTTAGTTGGCAACTCCTCGAAAGGAAACACCCACTGAGCAGATTGTCTTTTGGTTTCAGGATCATAACAGTAAATCCAGCTTTCGTCACCTGTTAGTATGTCGAACACAGCATTTGAGTCACCTCCGTTAAATCTTTCAATCATTTTACGGCACCAATCCACACGATGGAGTTTTTGAGCCTTAGTCAAATTATGAGGTATCCACCGGGCGCAAAGCTTCCTGACCGCTAAATGTTCGTGGAGGATTTTGTGCACTTGACTCATACCGATGCCTAAGCTTGTCCAAATCTGCTGATAGGTCACTCTTTTGTCAGTCTCTATCATACGCCGCACAACACAGATGTTATTTTCAGTCGTCGCCGTAGAAGGCCGTCCCTCACGTACATCATCAGTGAGATTAGTGCGACCACGTTTAAACTCATTAAACCAGTTGTAAACAGTCGCACGAGATGGGGCTTCATCGTGAAAGGCCAATCGTAGTCTATTATAACTTTCTTGTTGACTTAAATGACATCGAAAGTCATAAAAAATCTTTGCACGAAAATTTTCTCGTGTTAAATTCATTTTGACGTGACACAGACAATTTTCAATTTGCCGCCAAGTCGTAAAACAAATGACAAATGAATGAAATATATACTCAGTAATATTGGCAAAGAGTTCTATTTTCAAATTTTAGAATATTTTTTTTATTATATTGTTTATAAGTGGCCAGTTCTAAGAACTTTCAGTTTGACCCTCGTAACAACAACAATACGCCCAAGTAGTCCTATATGGGTTCCTTTTTTCCTTTTGAGGTACGGAACCCTAAAAAGGACTCTCAAGAACAAATCAAGTTCCGAACACAACGGTTATGAAAACAATGGCAATGACTAGAATAGACACAAGTATCCACAGGGAATCGGCTAATTGAATTATCACTTGAGCATTGTTGCATCGCTAAAACAATGGACTCCATTGCGCAGGTCGAAATCCCTATAGTTTTTAACGTCTCTGTTCAAAGTCGATGAAATGATAATTAATGCTAATTGATCCTTAGTTCTCTTACCCGCAGACTGTTGCTTCTTAGGTAACAGAAAATGCAGAGATGTTTTAACTTTAACTACTCACCAATGTTGTTTACCACACAATACCTACTAATAAGAATTAATCTTAGATGAATTAATCTTTTGAACAAGACAAGATGGTTTAGCTTTGTATCATACCCACAATGATACGACTACGGCGGTAGTAGCTTCCTCTACAACCAGTGGTTGGAACCCCAACCCAATGATAAGCATCATTGCGACTTTGCTGTAGATCTTGGCCTAATAGGAGTGGCAGTATAGTAGGCCGTTACAATATAATAATAAACTCGGTCTTACAAGTAGGTATATATAACTGGTACTCAGATTTCGAAAAATATTTGACCAGTATCCAAGGCCTGCCTGTAGACATTATTTCAATGCCGTAATGACTTATAAATAAACAAATGAGTTCATGTATACCTACGCACCTTTATTATAAGGTTACAAACACATAATGTCAATCGCATAATAAAAATGTACAAATACGCCAAACTCGTTGTTTTTAATTTGTTTACCGTCGTGACTCTTACTCGTAGTTCAGATTAACTTATAATCTCATGCTAAGTAATAAATAAGCTAATTATTAAGCATTGAGCATAAAAGTTTTCAATGTGATACAATTGCTCAAGTATAAATTTTACGTCTGCTGACAATTTTCATTGATTTGCATCAGAAGAACAGACCTTCTAGGTGTTAGAATCTTAAAGGTCGTTCGATGCTTTTTCTCATATTATTTGTTCAATTTAAACATAAAAAGTAATGTGTTTTTTGCACAGTCTTAAGAACATAAAATATACATGAATGCATGCATGTTCTCGATGTTAGCCCCGATAAATAAGCTCTACGTAGTTGCTTTACTTAAAGCTTGTCTTACTGACGCGCAGGGTGGCCTTGGTGACGAAATTCTAGCTATATCATATTTAAAAAAAATGTTACAATCTACTGATACAAATTAAAACCATAAAACCTTATCTTATCAACTATACGCTTTGGTAACGTCGACAAGTGCAACAAATTCGATTGACCTCATTGCGCATTCGGTGTTGCCTTCTTCAGGGCTCCTTTGGCCTCGTACGTTTATGGAGGCGGTTATATGCTGTGGTTATAGCATCTATGACATCACCTTTCCTGTTCTCGGCGAATTGACCTCGTCAATGCTAATGGATGACGTCACCGCTAAGCTGAATCGATTGTGGGGAACTGCGAAGAAACTAGAAAAGTACCTACCTAGCTAACTTCTCACGACACCAAGCCAGTGCGTTCAACTTTTAGACCTTGGTGCGCATTAAACTACCCCTATTGATCTGTCTGCATGTCTCGTCTTAGGGAGCCTTAGGTACTACATCAAGCCCCTGCGTATAAGATTCAGACATCGATACGCATTTCAACTACATTATAAATGTTAAATGCTTTAGAGGGTCCGGTGGGGGCCTTACTTTTTATATATATCTAGAGACATATAAATAAATAGATGCATCATAGTCCGTAAGTATGAGTCATAAATATGATATCAATATCCTCATTGTCATGACATGCGTGAATAATGGTTACTTAGATCGATTACTCAGTCAAATTCATGTAAATGTTAGTCAAAAAAGTCATAAAAAGCTACATAAATACCTGAACAAGCTAACATAATCCAACACACGTATTAATTGTAATGGATAACATTAAGCTCAATTGCCTTAAATTTCTCCTAAATATATGTAGAAATTAATCCACAACACAGTCGAACTACTTACTTTACTTAACTTCCACAGTCACGTTTTAATTAACACGAGTAATCAAATGAAACGTTATTAAAATCTGTAATGTCTCAACTTCCAGGCACTGACATGCACCTGCGTGGGGCTCCACTACCAGAGCTACAACCCAGATGCTGACGTCGGTATGCTGGTCACCGGCACCTTTGTTGGTTTCCTCATCATCTTCTCTGGAGCTGCTGCAGGTAACACATTTTATCGTTTTAAAGAAAAAAAGATACTCTTCACTTTACATTGTTATATCAAGAGAGCGTGAATGTATAGTTGCCAGCTGGTCAGCACATCAGACTACAGATTTTCGTTGCAAAATCGCTTCTATTACAGCTGCATAAGATGCCGCAGTGTTTAGCTTTATGTACTGTGCTCCGTACATAGGTACAGCTCATAGCGGATTCATCGATAGATTTTCGCCCACTGCGTATGGTACGAGGCGTACGTATTTATACTCTTGAACATGAAGTGACACAGGCTTGATAACACTAGGAATGAATTTTATTTTATCAGCGCACTGTAACTTCTATGTACTCCAGCCCCTCATAGCTAATACACAGGAGCATTGATAGTAGATATCGACACATATCTATTTATCATCCTATTCCGTCCATCCGTTCTATGGGTTTCATCCTATCGACCTAACTTTTGATTTTTTTGATTTTGAATACATTTGTTAGAAAGCTATCTTGTTTTTAGTGCAGTCTCGCGCTAGAGGTTGGTTTCGTTGCAATTCTTGCAATCATGAAAGTATTTTAAAGTTGGCATTAACAGTTTATGCTTAAAACGAGATCCCTCTGCCAAACCTGAATTTACAAGAACCTCTTCAACGTATTATTTGCTATTTTCTGTAATTAAAACTGTGTTAACTTACATCAGTCATGTTGAATTCCAGGATACCTGATGCAGACGCCAGCCCACAAGAGGGTGGACATCTTCTACTCGCTCGTAGGAGTGTGCCTGTTCGTCGCGAGCGGGGCCGTCATCATTGACAAGTACGTATAAAGTTAATAAGATTCAAACAAGCCTTCCTTCTTACCTTGGATAAGCTAACCAAGGTCTAGCGGGTCTTGGCAAGACCGGTAGCGGGTACCGGCTTTGCCAAGCCCTGCGTAAGCTGTTACAAGTTTAGGAGGAAAAACTTAATAGGTACTTAGCAAAATTTCAGAAGGTCTACAATATAATATTAGCGGCTATGCAGCCACGGCCACGGTATGTTGAATCAGGGCTCAAGTAACTCACCATAAACTCACAATACTATGTCATGTCACCTATCTGTCTAATGATTGATACGTATTATAAATCTGCCAAGGGGCCCGATTCTTATGCCTTCGATATTGTGTCATATCACATACGATATTTATCAAAAAAACATAGCGAATATTACAAAATTATGATAAATATCCGACATTCGAGAATAGGTAAAATCAAAATTTTGTGATATCCGCCATGTTTTTTCGATAAATATCGTATGTGATGTGACATAATATCGAAGGCGTAAGAATCGGGCCCCTGGGTCCGTAGCTAAATGGCAATCGTTCTGGAGCGAACTTTGCTATCGCCAATTAAATGTCAAAATATGTATGTAAATTGTCACGTGATGTTTCGATGACTTTAGTCAGTTTCATATACATATTTAGTTAGCGATAACGAACTTCGCTTGACATTAAATTGCCACTTGGCTACGGGCCTAGGTGCCCAATTTTCTTGTCTTCGATATTATATCACATACGATATTTATCGAAAAAACATGGCGGATATCACAAAATGTGCTAAATATTCGTCATTTTAATGCTTTGACAATACGTAACATCTAAATTGTGTGATATCCGTGTGTGTGTCATTAGACAGATAGGTGACATGACATAGTGGATACAAACCATAAATAATACTCCTAACGGAATAGAGGAACAACCACGAGCTGTCAAACGAAACCGAAATTAGATGACATTTGTGTGTGTAAAATTGTTCATGAATATATGTGTGTCAGTGATGTTTGTTATGTCGCTTGTTACACTAGTATCCATATCGATAAAATTATAGTAACATTAATAGTAGGTATTAATTAAACTAAAATAGGATGGGATGGGATTTTTCATGGTTGAAAATATGCTTCTGGAGTGAAGTAAAAACATTTAAGAAAAACTCAGAAGATATGGTTGTTCCAAAAATAATTAGTGAAATGAAAAATGTTGTTGTTTAAATCGTTTATTTAAAAAAAACTTATAGAGATTACATGACCATTACATCTGCCAGACTGCATAGCAGTTTGTTACTCCAAAATATTTATTATCTATTACATTACCATTTAGTCTATTAATACGACTATATTGTCAATGCGAAGGAAAATTTCCAAAGTATGAAATCTATTTTAGAGAAAAATGACAAACCAATTTTTATAAAAATCAATTTGATAAGATGGTTCTAGATATCATTCGTCATATTGATTCGACAAATCATTTTGATTCATGTAAATGCCTCTGGTATAATATCTCTGTAAACATAGGACGATAAAACATATGATCTAGTCCCAAACAGTAACTATTATATAATCTGTGCCCAAACTAAGCAAACTATATAATATGTAGACACAACCATACGTAGACATTAGTACCTAATGAAACATCAGCAGAAGAATAGTATTATTTTATTTTTAAGCTTACCGGAACAAAATTACTTGGAATTGCAAATTTCTTTAAATTTCGTTTTGCTCCTCGCGTCTTGAAATATTTTTGTTTGAAGTGCTTACGAAAAAATTAAAAATACTTATTTTTTTATTTGGAACCCAATTTAGACGATTTATTGATTTAAGCCATGTATTTTTTTTTTCAAGTTAGTCGAAAGTCTGAAAGGTACAAATATTACGAATGTTAGTAACTATTCTAACAGTCAAAAACTGCATGGATTGGCTAAGTATCTTAAATAGTAATAACATTCCCAGCTGATTCATATCTAAACTTAGGAACTTAAACATAGGTACTTTAACAACAGTAATACATATTATTCGTTTATTGCGTGATAGACAGTGGAAACGAAATATCGATAACTTGATACAGCCCTAGCGTAAAACGAAAATTATATCTTTACACAAAATATTCGTAAATTCTGCATTATGTGTATTGTATCTTTGTTTCTTACATAAATAAATGTTTAAAGAAGAGAATTATAACACTAAGCACTTAAAATTTGAAACGCATTGGCAAAAATGAACCTAAGTTAGGTGGTGACGATTTGGACCAATTTACCTGTGAAATGAACATTTTTCGGGGTAATTTCGCTGTGTCGTACAACAATCAATTACTAAACTAGTCACCACGTTTCACCAAGAAATATTTCAAAAAAATATCCACGATTTCATGTAATATTTGAAAAATTCAAATAGCTGAAATTCTCAGCGTGCCGATAAGTGCTGACAAACTGTTTCACGTTTTCAAAAACGGTTCTGTTACGTCTCATCACACATCTCTTTTTATCATACAGTGTTGCTGCTAGAGACATCTCGCTCTCTAAGCCCTTTGTTCCTCTATTCCGCTAGGTATATTAACTTTATGATACAAACACTTCAAATTAGCTGTCTCATATTTATACAAGTTTTATAGCAGTGACCACTTAGTAGTTCAGTAATTCCGACTACCGACCGACGAATCAATCAGAACCTGGCAAATATTAGATCATACCGGTTCATCTAGCTAGCTTACGTTTTATAAATGTATATACGAGTATGCATAAATTTACTTATGGGAAAGTCCTTACTTTATTTTGTCGTGTAGTTAAACAAACGATTGCAATGTTTTCTGTTACCCACTCTGCGATCACGGTGATCCTGCATCCTACCTGAATCGTGGGGATTGCACGAATCATTTTCTCTTGGGTTGAGCTTATTACAGGTGTTAAGGTATAAACCCTGAATAACTATATTGTGTCTCTTTTTCTGGATGTTCAAATTGATTGGTAGTGTGTTTTCTGCCGTTTGTTCATAAGATAAATTGAATAATCGTGCCTCAAATTTCCTTTCAGATACCAAAACGGCGGCAAATCGGAATACGTAAGGTACAACTTAGCCAAGGCTTCCTTGGCCATCATCAACGGAGCGATTCTGCTCATCGACGCTGTGTTGACACACCGAGGCGGTTAAGAACTGCTCAAGTGATCCTACTCTGTACGATCATGTCCGTATTATTGTCTCAAGTCGTTCCTCTCACTCAAAGTTAACCGTGTGAGCGGGACAGCTAAAGATGAAAAAAACGAACATGAGTATTCTTGCAGAGTAAGCCCTTAGCAACGAAACCCTTCAAACTTCTACAGGAACCAAAGCTAATGCAATCTTTTTGCAGTGAAGTACCAAGTTTGAACTATTAGTCATCGCTAACTTCGCATTAATTATTTATTTTCCGTTGTTGGATCGTTTTAGAATACTAACTATGGTAAAAAAGTTAATCTAGACAAAAGAATCGACTTGGTATATCACAATGTAACTTAATATTTATTCAAAGAAGCTTGTTGTATTGTGGGTTGCCCATTCTTCAAAAATGTTGCTTTTTTCAACTAGAAAGAAACTAATGCATGGATAGATTCTTTCAAATTGGATGGAGGATATAAGTCCAATTAACTGGCGACCATGTCAAACACACGGGAACTATTTTAAGATATTTTCTTCCAACTGTTATGTAAAAGTACACAAACTTAGAGTAACTTCTAAGCCAAAATCTATACCTGTTAATGTTTTCATACATTATAAAAAAAAATAAAAGCTCTGTTGTTAAAGTTTGATGGGATATTAATAATGTATGGTTGTTTGGAAATTTATAAGAGAGAGTGGACGTTTTGTGGTGCATGCTGATAACATTTTGACACACATTTTTTCTTAAATATACAAAAACACAATTTTTGATATAAAATTATACGAAACTTCGAATTTTATCATAACATGAACAAATAATTAGTTTTCTATGAATGTTGTCGGTGTGTTTTATATTTAATATTATCTCTACACTTTATTATGTACGATTAACTTTATTTTTAATTTTAATATTTGTCTCAAAACATAATAAATGTTTACGTAATATTGTCTTTTATTGTAGTATTTTTCTAACTATATTTTTGTAGGGTTGGTACACACAGGAATAGTTATGGCAAGAAACCAATACCGAGATGGACAAATACGAATTATAAATACCTACCTCTAAACTTTGGCTCGAATTTGCCAAACGGACACTTCGAACAATACTGTGATGTGCATTGATCCGATTTTAGGTACGTACTGGGGTACTGGGTTCTAGCCAAGGTTCTAGCATATCGAAATATGTAAAAATGAAAACTGACTTAATGACTGACCAACTAAAATATCAACGCACAGCTTAAATCGCTGGGTCTAGAGACTCTTTTGGCACACAGGTTCCTTTTGAGGTCTAGGGGTGCATTGAGAGAGGATATTTCGAAATTCATCCCCGAAGGGGGGGGGGGGGAGTTTATATCAAACTACTTCAGCGTTGGAGATATATCAATAAAAAATGGTTTTTAGCAAGAACAGAATTAGGCAAGAAATTATGAATGGTGAATTTCAGGATATTTGAAAGTCAACCTCTAAGGGAGTGAAGAGAGGAAGTTTGTACGTTAAATTCGTCCGAAGTCGCAGGCATCGGCTAGAACAGTTACAAGCAACGAAATGTATACGAATAAGTTTTTTGCCATTGTAATAAGGTCTCAAATTGAATGCAGATGTATACATATTGATGCTCGTGACTGTACCTCATAAGACTTAACCCATTCGCTGCCAATTTCGAAACACAATAGAAAATCAATTGTTATCTCGCACCGGTGCGTGCTGTGGAACCAGTTAACAACTATTAGTAATTTTAAACAGCCAGTAATCATCGATTGAAAATTAATTTGTCAGAATTCCCATACGAAATATGTCAAATAATACTAAATCGGCTGATTAAAACTGAAACATGTTTAGTGAACTCCAGGCTGAGTGAAAAAGTCAGACCAGACCTCTTTAAAAAAATAGCTGATTAATTGTAGAGGAAAAACATTAGCTTCATTAAAAATACTTGCTTAGGTACTAAATTCTTGTTAGTGAAAAAAAATTACGACTTCCCTTATTAAACATCAAACTACACATCGCTGACACATTTCAATGTAAATTGTCGTGAGTGCGCCACGTTAATGCTTTCCGAAATAGCTTTACTAGGATTGGACAGACGGACGGACGGACACAGGCAATCAGCGTGATATGTTAGCGCGCGCCGTGATTGCAGCTGATTAATTATTCTATAGATAGGAAATAGAATGAATGGATTAACTGCCTTACCGACTTGATGTGGTGATGTTACATGCTTCTTAATTTATGAGATTACAACGCGCCAGTTGATTTCTATATTTCATACTCAGTTCAACTTATTTATTTACTAGCATTTACCATAGTAAAGCAAAACGAGCTTGAGAAAGTATCACTAAAGTCTCATCGGCGTCATAGTGTAAAGTCACTGCTAATCAATTACATATTTTGACAAAAAGTTTTATCAATGGATCTTTTAGTGAAACGGACCCCTAATAAATAATAGTTGTAACGTATACATACCTCTACTTCAATAACGATAAACATGTCAATTATCCAGATTTATATTTACTATGTTATTGAATCTTAGATGGACTTGAATTATAATTTAGATCATATTCATTAGATGTTTATTTGATAAAAATAAAGGCACAGTATTTGTTCATCCTTCTTTTCAATTTTCAGAGTCATGAAATATTAAAGTGAACCGCCATACGGGAAACGCTAAAGAGAAAAAGATCCCTCAGATTTGGCTTTCAGCTATATATAGTGTTTCCATTGCATGTGCAAGCATAAAATAAGTATCCAAATGGTAACTTGGTAGGTATATACTATAAAACGAATATTAATTGTTCTAATGGTAAAATTAGTTTAAAGCCACAGATAATAGACCTCTTGCGCCAAGTCGCTTTTAAAAACGGTTGTTTTTTTGTAACTACAGTCATTGTCAAAGTTCCTACATCCAATCAAATTAATCACTACTACCTATTAAATCAGGGATGTGAAGACACCACGTACTCGATGGAAGACACCAATGATGAATTTATGAAATTCTGAGCAGTTTATTATGCATCACGTAAGTTAGCAGGATCGAATACAAGTTGGAATCTAGTGTGTTTGCCTTTCATCGGCAAATGGGTCGATTCAGTGTTTGCTTAGGTATACCTTACATGGTCGGTACAATATCATTGTCAGACGACCGATGAGCGCCTGTCTGATTGATTAGTTGAGGTCTTACATGAAATGAAATTGTGGATCATTGATCTACGTTCTTATTATTGGAAAAACACACCATTCTATCATTTGCGATACCTAGTATTTCCAAAAGAGCTATATTGAGAACAACTACTACAAACTACAACTACTGGGAAACACATTCTGTGAAATATATTATAACACATTTTGAATACCTATTTACGTACCATGTTTAATGCAAATGAATTATTTTATTTCAATCTACTTAAAATTAGACATACATATAAAGAAGTCAAACTTACAATACCGGGTTAAGTATTAAAAATAATCCTCAAAAACTGTCTCTGATAAAAAATAAATATGTATACCTTGTTTACTGGAAATGAATTTTTTTTTTCAATCCATTTGGAATTAGACATACAAACAAAGAAGTCAAACTTACAATACCGGGTTATTAAAAATGAAAAAAAAAACAGAATCCTGAAAAAACTGTATCTGTGTTTTGTTTTCTTTGATAATAAAAATTCTACTACAATTTTATCTCACGTTTGTTCATTTCTGAGAATGTGTAGTTTGCTTGAGGAAAATGATAGTATGTAAATTTATATCGAAATTGTGTCCGATTTGAATGATACTGCCTCTTGATCGGGGCTCCGATTGATCCAATACTATGCATGCATGCGATGCGATATGATCACGTTTCTTTAAATGCAAGTGCATTACTGAGACTATTGGTCACTCACTGAAATATTCGAATTTATATTTCATGATAAAAATAGTCAAGTATTTCAATATCATAACACCCCACACAAAAGGTCTAATTTTTTCAGCTGTGTTCTTTTTAGGGGATGATTCATTACTTTTACTATTAGGCCAAAAATTAAAAACTGAAATATACTAAAATATTATATTATATTAATAAAAAAACTTGTCAGGTGTAGAAAATCATTAGATTCTGGCTAGCTATCTAAGATCTGATACCCTAGATTGCATCCAAGACTTCTAACATTAGTATTATTAAATGTATCCTATCAAAATTGTCTTGTACTGAAGTGCCTTCAATGTACCTACAAACATTGAAAAACAAACATTAATAATACAGAATCTGTCTGACTCGAACCATATTTTTGGGACTAAACAGAAACGTTAAGGTTTCCATAACCATAAATCGCAGAAGGCAAAGATTGTACAGATGCAATTCGGTGCAGCCATGCTTCCATGCTTCGTATTTATGTGCAAAGGGATCTGATTGTCCTGATGTCTGGTATTAAGTATCAGGTTGTAGATATATATATATATCTACAACCTGATACTTAATACCAGACATCAGGTCAATCAGATCCCTTTTATATATATATATATATATATAATTTTTTAGATACTCTTTATTGCAACCAAAGAAACACTTTACAAACATATAATAAAAGAAAAACCATGTTGGTAGGTACAATGTCGCCTACATTGTTCCTACGAACATGGTTATCTTCTTCTTCTCTTTCAGACAACCTTTGGATAAAGGAGAACACTAGTGATAAGAGAAGAGGGAATTACGGTGCAAAATAATAAAATTGAATTGTAAAACGAGAAGCTAATAAGTATTTTATTCTTTTAAAATTAATTTCGCTTTCAAAAACTCAACGACCGACGACATCGATCTTTATGTGGGTTTCGAACCCACGACCCCATGCTAGCCAGGCGATTGGTCTCCGAACTGAGCTACAGAGGACGTTAGTCACTAGACGAATTTTGTAATTGCTTGCTACGCCATTAAGCCGGCATGTGATTTCATCAATACTTTGGGAATTGTATCTGCAAAGTACCCGATGGATTTTTTTTCCCAATATTTCACCATCAGTTAAGAATAGAATCAGCTTAACTCAGAATTGTTTTTATAATTCAAGCAATATATTTTCAAGTTTTTATTAATTTTTTGCTTACAAAATTTCAACAACCATCTTCTGGTAGGGCTCGAACCCACGACCCCTCGCTACCCTAGCGATAACGTCTAACTGAGCTCCCTGAGGAACCCCTAAAATGTGTAGTAATTATCTTTCTGATTGTGGTTTTTATATGCAGGAAAATCGTTTAAAAGATGGGCGTAGGTATAAAAATGATTGCTAGACAAGTGTCTGTGTACCAAAAGTATCCAACTGAGAAACATTGACTTACCGCAATTAAAAACCGATTCGTAATTCAAGATTTAAATCAATTTAGGCTGTTTGGTATCCACTGGGGTGCTACGGTAGCCAGTCACCATCAGTGTCCTAAATACGTTTTAAATGGATATTACGCAATCTTCTGCGTCACAAACTCAACAACGATTAAACAGTACCTATCACCACCATGGACGAATTATCTACCACCTACTATGGTTTCAAACTAACTCGCAATGTTATAACTATATTGTTGTATCAGGACGATTGATGTGCATGCTATACAATCGCTGTATTATAATTTTCATTGATCGGGACGCACATTTCCATGCAAATGAACTTTGTAGCGGTGCGTGGTATCTCAGGCCTCATCTTTAATAACCATAAATCAACAAATCGAACCGCCCAATTATTTATGGCCTAGAAAAAACCACGATGTCATTTCAATTCGGTGTGGGAAAATGTAACCTACATGCTTCATATTAGGGTAAGTTGGATGTTGTTATTCAACAATTCAGAGGTAAAATACGTTTTCACACTACCTACTCGGCAATGTTTAATTAATGTAAAGTTAAATTACACATCAAGTAAACCTGACTCAAAGTGAGTCATTGCATCCCTAGGGACGTAATGTTGTATGAAATTTCATTACGCCCCTAGGGAGGCAAAGTGATTTGAATTTCGAATAAGAGTTCGTAGGCATCATCACACTAGCCCGTCCCGCACCAAAGAGAACATATTTGAAATTTGAACCTGGCAGCCAAGAATTTTAGCACGAATGGAATGAAAAAAAAAGCGCGCGCTTCTAAAAAAGAAATAAATAAAGATAAAAAACTGTCGAGTGACGAAATTTATTTGACACCGGAATCCATTATATGTAAAGCCGCTGGTATTGTTTATAATAATAATTTACTGCCAGAAAACTCTAAGGATATCTAAGGTATATAGATAAAATACGTTTTTTGTAGTACATTTTTTTATTGCCCCGTAGGAAGTGTGAAAAGCAGAGTATTCTCCTCGGGGATAAAGATGTCTTCGTCTTGGGCGAGCTTAAGTCCCTCGCTTCACTCAGGATTCTGCTTTTAACTCCCTCGCTATGCTCAGGAGTAAACACTAAACTCCCTCGCTGCGCTCGGGAGTTAACTCGACTCCTTCGTTACGCTCGAGATTCAATATGACGCCCGTGACGTAAGACATCACTTTACCCCCTTGGTGAATAATCTACTATTTATGTGCATTGATAATTTGTTAAAAATTTTAAAGATGACACTCAATGTACCTACTTAATATTAAACTTTTTTTAGGAAAATATTATCTACTTAGACAAATACTTACGGTGAGTTCACGAAAACGTGATTAATTTTTAATGAATTATGAAAATGGAAATTGTGTCAAATAAACCGCATTGATAATGACTAACATAGATTTATGTTTACCGGCTATTTAAAAGTTGGTGAACTCGGGTCTTAGGAGATTAAGACAAAAATCTGCATCACGGCTTTTCGATGCGTAGATACGTATGTTATTACATAAAAATATTTAATATAAATGAAATCTTATCATCAATTCAGATTCTTTGTAATTTGTAGCCATGCGGCTTTAATAAAATTGAAATAAGTAAGTTAAAATTACTTCTGTGGTCCGGATTTCGTGCTGAAAACGGTGAAAACATACATGCGATGAATGTGTCGTCATCACCATCGATACGGCGGATGGCCTTCCATTGCTCTACAGGAGGTACAGAAGTAGTTTCGGGCAATCCGACCGGCCATAACCTGGGTGTACGTAATGCAGCGTTCCCGGTACAGGCAGATTGCAAACTATGCATCGGTTGTCCGTACAACGCGGCGCTGATTTATCGCGCAGCGGCCGGTCGCAGGCGCCGGCTATTGTTCCTGGATTTATCGCCGGCGGAACAATTCACTCGGCTCGGGACATTGTGCTCATCGGCTGTTCCAATGAGCCGATCGCAAATTACGCTAATAACAACATTGCGCACTGGATTGCAGACTGAACATGACGTCATGCTAAATACCGTAAATCATATGTGATCTTCCTTGATTTCGATCCCAGCTATTCAGCAAGGACAAGCAAAATCTTATTAATGAAATATGTTAATGGTTTCGAATTCCGGTTTAGGAATAAAATTTGTTTCTGGTTTCTTCTGTCTTGAAATAACCCAGGAAACGCTTTGGAGTCAGGAAGTTGGTGGTGCTAACGTGCACTTATGAATGCACGTTAGCCGTTGGTCCTGCGCCTGATCTCTCAACTGTCATGTCAGATTGCCGTCTTACCGAACTAGGAGAGTTAGGGAATACAAAGTGCACTTGTGTATTGTGCACGCACCTGTGCACTAAAACATCTCCCGCGCAGTTGGCTGACTTTGTAATGGCTTTATTTTGAGCAACTGGTCATAAGAGTATCTACAAGACTGGGATATATTTATATCGTGGAAAGACATGATTTAAGTTCGTGCACAGGAGTCCTATACCAATTGTAATAATAACCTGTCAGAAGTTGCACCGTTTAGTTATCCACCCACCTCTAGCCGCCTATAGCACAGCTGTCGGCGGAATTTCCGCTATTGTTTCAGCAACAATTTATTCACTCGGTTAGCGCGCAACATTGTACTCGCCCTGTGTGGGCCCGATCACAAATCACGCCGATACATCACGTGCCAAATTGTTCGTCAACAATAACACAGTTCATAGCTATGGTTTTGACGGGCAGATAAAAGGTATTGTCTACTCCTTTGTGAAAAACATAATGGTCATAATAAAAAATAATATTGGTCACTTGATAAACGCGTAGCACTTGCAAAAATTCGTCGACTGACTAACGTCCTCCGTAGCTTAGTTGGTAAGAGCACTCGCCCGGATAGCGAAGGGACGTGGGTTCGAGTCCCACCGGATGACACAGTCGATTAATTTTTGTAAGTGAAATTTGATTTAATTTCGTAAAAACTTGCAAATAATTGCTTAAGTTATAAAAATATAAAACGCTTCATTTAAAAAAAAAAGATATTTTAGAAAATGACGAAAAGGATACGATTTTGTCATAAATGTTAGATTACCATAGAAAGCTCATTTAGCTTAGAAGCAGACACTTCTTTAAATTAACAACTAACTTCACAAAAATCTTTATTCGTGGTATCTAACAAAGCAAAGTGTATGTTACTAAAAAGACAGTTTCACAAAATTATAGTTACCTATTTTAACCTTACCAGTGCGAGTAGATACGTACTGAAGTTATAAAATAAACTTTAGAAATACATTTTAAAATATCTTGAACAAACAAAACCCACTTCAAACGAAATAAACTGGCAATACCACAAAGCGGGTAAGTATCTTACCTCGTCCACTAATTGGGAATATTTGTAGAAGAAGGCGTCCACTTAATTAGCTACTAGCATGCAATTAGGAATAGATAAATGTGCGCAGATAATTTGAATCCCGAGCCCGAGTCCCGTGATCCCGGCTTTAATTGTCCATCCCGTACGTCCTGGGGATAAATTTCAAAGTTTATCCGCTATTGAGTAAATAATTTTCTACATTAAAATTTCATTAGAGGACCAATAAAGGCGGAACTACTTCCCTAATTGAGGCTTTTCAGCTGCCTAATGACGTTCTAGCTAAAAGAATACCCAGATAACATTATTTATTGAAAGTTTTTCTGTTTGTCACCCATCCATGTTTTTATGGTTCTACGCCCGACTTCTAAAAGTTTACTCGTAGTATTGAACTAATAAACAAAATTTTATAAATGAGCATTTAAAATCTGATAATTAAAAGTGAATAGTAGATTATTCACCAAGAGGGTAAAGGGCGTCATATTGAATCTCGAGCGTAACGAAGGATTCGAGAGTTTTAACTCCCGAGCGCAGCGAGGGATTTAGGCTCGCCCAAGACGAAGACATCTTTATCCCTGAGGAGAATACTCTGCTATTCACATGTCCTACGAGGCAATAAAAAATGTACTACAAAAAACTTATTTTATCTATATACCTATATCCTTTGACTTTTCTGGCAGTAAATTATTATTATTAACAATACCAGCGGCTTTACATCTAATGGACTCCGGTGTCAAATAAATTTCGTCACTCGACAGTTTTACGAAAACATTGTTTGTAATTTCTAAAAATACATAGGGTTTTTTTTCTTTTTTTATAAGCGCGCGTTTTTTTTTTACATTCCATTCGTGCTAAAATTCTTGGCTGCCAGGTTCAAAGGACTTGTCCATTAATGGGTTTTTATTCCTCAATATTTCTAACCAGAATAAACTAAATATTATATTAAAGATTTCACAAAAACTAGCCTTTCTGCATAATTAATATATTTTTAAGGCCTACGATTTAGAGAAAAATTGAAATAATTTTTTCTCTTTGTCTGTACAGAAACCGCACCTTCGCCTATTTCAATTAACGCATGAAAAAAAAATGGACAGCAAAATTGACATTCCATTGACAGTAGTACCTATTGTATAATCTGTGGTAGTACCTAGTAGTATTTATCCACCAGTGGAAAGGCAATGGTACATAGCCATACAGCCAGGAAATACAAGTAAGTGATCAATGGATGATGCCTGTTACAAAACATATTTTTTCTCAAAAATGGAGGCGTTTAAAATTCTGATTTCTATGGTTACGTGTTTCATATTTTTGTAGCTTAAAGATAAATATAGGTTTATTAGTGGTTGGTGAAATCTTAGAATAAAAAACCAGCCTCCATACAAAACGAGGACAAGTCCTTTTAAATATGTTATCTTTGGTGCGGGACGGGCTATTGTGATCATGCCTACGAACTCTTATTCGTAATTCAAATCACTTTACCTTCCTAGCGGCGTAATGAAATTTCATACAACATTACGTCCCTAGCTAGGGATAGCAATGACTCACTTCGTGCTTTAAGTCAGGTTTGCATGACGTGTAATTAAAAATTGCCGAGTAGCTAGTGTGAAAAACTAGCTTAATGACTGACTGACTGACATTCTACGCACCGCCCAAACCACTAGGGAGAAGTAGAGATAGAGTCATGAAATTTTGCACGCTTCGTCTTATAATGTAGGTGAGCACTAAGAAAGGATTCTTGAAAATTCCCTTCTTGAAGAGGATTAAAATTGCTATTAAGCTATTTGGTAGAAAATTAAAAAGTATGTATTTCAGATTTTTTGAAAATTCAACCTCTAAAGTGGGTTGGAAAAGGAAGTTGGTATGAGAAATTCAAAATTTGCGCCGTCGAAGTTGCTAAAATTTGCTTTTGATACATGTTAGTATAGCACCTACCTAGTTACCAATGAGAATATTACCGGGTGTATCAGCATTGACGAGTTGTTAGTCCAACTAGTCTGTTGCCGAAACCAACCAGGCACAGACAGTTCCTAACTCTTTCGGTGTTCCGGGTAGTAAGTTCAACACTTCAGCCGGGCGTGTGTTAGATTGCTGCTGCTATGCTGCTAACACGTATTATTTAGTTAAAACTTCGACACACAGAACTGGACAACAAGCAATAGCCAATAGTTTTAGTTCAAAATATATAATTTTGCATATATTTATCAAAAATTATATAGTTTACTCGTATATAGTCAATTGACTTGCCTTATGGTATTAAGACAGCCAATGTTATTATCCATAAATGTATAAATAATATAAATATTATTTAATTAAATCCCAAACTTTGAAGAAATAGAAACCAGAAACTTGTACTTTTCACATGCAATATTGATGTCTAATTGTATCGCTTTAAAAGTGTATCTTAGTAAAACGCTGCTTTGTTGTCTGTTGACTGAGCGCTCCGACCAAACCGAACAAAACATCGCTTACAAACATTACATGCCATCTACATGGACAACAGCAGTAAACTTATGAATAAAAATATTTTCTCATTAAGTATACAATAATTGTAATTTAAGATTAATTAAGTCCAACAATGACTCTCTCCAGTTTTAATTTCGTGCTCTTGGAATAATTCGTTCGTCCATTGGAACAAGCTAGTATTGTTTTACTAGCAAATTCATTGTCACCAACAATAAATTATTCAAGAAATGTTTTTAGTATAGTGTAAACAATTTTCCATTTTCAAATGATCATAAATAATTCCAGCTTTTACAGATTTCTAACGCTTAAACAATCGTGTTACCTATACATATATTATGAGAAAATACGTTTACTTGTATATTGTCATCAAAACCTCGAATATGCAAGTGGATTATGTACTTACTAAGTCCTTATCACTTAAAACGTCCCCTGTTTTTGGTGGAACAACGATAATGAAAATTGATAGTAAATATTTATGAAATTGCATAGTCACTAGTATCACAACTAGGGGAGTCGCTTTTTTGATAAACACTGCAAACATTTTTAGATTGTTTTGTGTTTGTTCGTTTTTCAATGTAGGTATCGGAATTATTTTGTCTTACTTTTGTGTTTCAACATTCTTTCTGAATATAAAAATTAAAGCTTAGTTTTTATCCAACAGTATTTAACAATTGAATAAATTAGCATTTACACGATAAACTTAAAAGTGAATTGACCTAAGTACTTTTGTCTGCAAGTTGTGCTGCTGCGCGCTGCCACCCACTGTCACCCCTTTTGACGGCTTTCATTTATTAAAATATTCCCTCCAATACAGCACTTTGAGAATTCCTCAGGACGGTAATGTTGTTCTTAACTAGAAAATACGATTTATTAAAAGAGAAAGGCTTTATTAAAACAAACCCGACAAAGAAAATGTGCTGAATGTAGACTTGCTTCCATTTTCATTTGTTCTGCCTATTGAACATCAAAATTTTATTTGTGCTTAATTACAAGCTTGTGACAATTACTGTTCAATGTTTTAATAACTTTGTTGTTTTTGTACGCGAATTAGTGTTTTGCTTAATTTTTAGGATTCCATTCCATAAAGGGATAAAGAACCCTTTAGAATTCTATAAGGTTTTTTTCCTTTTGTTGTCTGTTAAGACCCTTTTTCTCAGAAATGCGTGGAAATGTCAAGTTGAAAATTAGCATCAAATACGCTGATTTTTCCACAGCTTCAACGTAGAAGCTGTGAAAAAAATCAAGCTTCTTTCACTTCAAGTCCACGCGATCCAAAGATACGGACATTTGATATTCGTATTTTCTAAAAAAATTAAGGGGAATCAAAATCATTTTCCCATAGACCTAGAATCTTGAAGTTAGTTTGTGCAAGACGGTAGGTCTAGGCTAAGATTACCAGAAGAACATCCGAAACTGAAAATATGTAGTTACATCATAGAAATAAAAACTTTTGTTTATACGGAAACCTCAGTGCGCGAATCTGACTAACACTTGCCTGTTTTTTAGGGTTCCGTAGTACGACAAGGAACCCTTATAAGATCGTTCAGTCCGTCCGTCCTAGTCTGTCACAGCAGAATATCTTCTACGTTTATGGACTAATTTGCATGTAACTTGGTTCGAGGATACATCACATATAGATCTCATTTTTTAAAATACGAAAAATGAAAATTACCTCTTTTTAAGGGTACCTCCCCATACATGTAAAGGGGGGGGGGGTGAATTATTTTTTTGAGTGCACCCCCTTGTGTGGGGTATCATTGAAAAGGAAAATAAGGTAGGGTTTTCGTACAACACTTTTTTATCAGCTTTACCATTTGCGAGATATAGCCCGCCACCCCCCGGGGTGTAAGGGGCTCCGAATACCACCTTACGAAGCCCAATTGTCAACCTCACCTGCACGTGGTGCGCCCTGCCGACTAACAGACGAGGCTCTGGCGACCGAACCGATGGCGGTATAACCATCTAAAGGCTGAGCCAAATTCCTCTGGCTGGCGGCGGGCAGCAGCGTCGCCGGTACGAGGCTCGGTCCTGCGCTCACCAACCCGCCTGCCCAGCGTGGTGAGTATGGGCATTACCTTTGAGAATGGAGCCAAAAAGAAAACGGCCCCCAGTTCCCGGCCGCCCTACTATTCCGGGCCACGGCAGCGGCTCCGGTAATGGTAGGGCAGGGGGTGCGAAGAATCCCCGGGCTACAGAAGGCTGCCAAAATCTGACCCTGGCGGCGTTTAATGGACGCAGTCTACGGCAGGACGAAAGCCTTGTCCGGGAAGGCGACCAACTGTCACAGGGTGGCGTAGGCTTTCTGGTCAACAAACTTCTTCGTGACAACGTGTTGGAGGTATCCAGTGTGTCGACCCGGGTAGCGTACCTCGTACTAAAACTGACCGAGAGATACACTCTCAAGGTCATACAGGTATATGCGCCGACATCGTCACACCCGGATAATGAGGTTGAGGCCATGTACGAGGATATCTCGAGGGCCCTACACACCACCACCAAAACCCACTTCACCGTTGTCATGGGGGACTTTAATGCCAAAGTGGGAGTGCGAGAATGCGACGAAACGCGAATCGGGCCACACGGAATCGGACACAGAAACCTTAGGGGCCAAATGCTGGTCAACTTCCTCGACATGCAGGGGCTGTTCTGCATGAACATGTTCTTTCAAAAGAAGCCCCATAGGAAGTGGACCTGGCGGAGCCCGGATGGTAAGACGAAGAACGAGATAGACTTCATCTTGACGGACAAAAGACGTATATTTAGGGATGTCTCTGTGATAAGCAGGTTTGACATCGGTAGCGATCACCGACTGGTAAGAGGCATCCTAAATATCAATTTTAAGGTCGAAAGAAGTCGGATGGTCAAATCCGTTCTTCGTCCGACTGTGCTCCAAACCGAAATTGGCACCGAAAAGTTCCAGCTGGAACTTCACAATCGCTTCGCAGAACTAGCAACCACGGAGAGCGTTGACCGGGACCTCGAAGGCGTGACTAGGGTGATCCACGAAGTGGGAAATAGGCACTTTAGGAGGAAGCGAGGTAGCCAGAAGTCTAAATTATCGACGTGAAATGCCGGAGGGAGCTTCGTCAGATACCCAGCGTCTCAGCAAAGAGATCCGACAGTCGGTGAGACGCGACCTCCGATCCTACAATACGCAGCTCATACGAGAAGCGATTGAGCAAAATCGGGGGTCAAAAGTCTTTACTAAAAGACTGGGCAAGAGCCATCTGACGAAACTCAAAACCTCGAACGGCGACGTAGTCACTTCAATTCCGGAGATTCTCGCCGAAGTTGAAGGCTTCTACGGCCGACTATATGCCTCGCATGTCTTGAAGCCTCCTCCCGGTGCGACTGACCCAAGAGCCACGCTGACACGCCACTACACTGAAGACCTCCCAAATGTGGACGAAGACGAAGTTGCAGGGGCTTTCAAACAGCTTAGCAATGGGAAGGCTCCCGGTGAAGACGGCATTACATCCGAGCTCCTGAAGGCAGGAGGACCTCCAGTTATCAAGGAGCTCGTGAGGATATTTAATGCCGTCATTGCAAATGGGACTACCCCGGAGGCGTGGAGTGGGAGCGTTGTAGCGCTGTTTTTCAAGAAAGGCGACAAGTCGCTCTTGAAAAACTACAGGCCAATCGCGCTCCTGAGCCACGTCTACAAGCTGTTCTCGAGAGTCCTCGCAAATCGCCTCGCCGCAAGATTGGACGCCTTCCAGCCACCGGAACAGGCCGGGTTTCGTAAAGGCTACAGTACCGTAGACCACATCCACACAGTCAGGCAGGTTATACAGAAGTCCGAAGAGTATAACCAGCCATTGTGTCTAGCTTTTGTGGACTACGAAAAAGCCTTCGACTCCGTCGAAACCTGGGCTGTTTTGGAATCCTTGCAGCGATGCCAAGTCGACTGGCGATATGTGGAGGTGCTGAGAGGCCTGTATGATATGGCAACGATGTCCGTCCAAGTTCAAGGTCACAAGACAAGACCCATCCAGCTGCTCAGAGGTGTGAGACAGGGGGACGTTATTTCCCCGAAACTGTTCTCAAGTGCACTGGAGGATGTCTTCAAGACTCTTGACTGGGAGGGATTGGGCATCAATGTCAACGGCGAATATCTCACGCACCTCCGCTTTGCCGACGACATAGTTCTAATGGCAGAATCGCCGCGGGATCTGCAAAAAATGCTGCACAGCCTAGACTCTGCCTCGCGATGCGTTGGTCTCCGGATGAACTTGGACAAGACTAAGGTCATGTTCAACGAACATATTGTCCCGGAACCGATAGCAGTCAGCGGCGAGATGCTCGAAGTTGTCTAGGAATACGTTTACCTCGGGCAAGTGTTGCAACTGGGTAAAGACAACTTCGACCGCGAAATCGCCAGAAGGGTGCAACTAGGTTGGGCAGCATTTGGGAAGTTGCGTCACATCTTCTCGTCGCCTCTACCGCAATGCCTGAAGAGCAGGGTATATAACCAGTGCGTCCTACCTGTCATGACCTACGGGGCCGAGACGTGGAACTTGACAGTTAAGCTGGCCAACCGACTGCATGTCGCTCAGCGAGCTATGGGACGGTCTATGCTGGGGATCTCGCTAAGGGATAGAATCCGGAACGAGATCATCCGCAAAAAGACGAAAGTCATAGATATCGTTCAGAGGTGCAGTAAGCTGAAGTGGCAGTGGGCTGGTCATGTCTGTCGCAGAACCGACGGGCGTTGGAGTAGGAAGGTTCTCGAATGGAGACCACGTCTCGGGAAACGTAGTGTTGGACGCCCCCCTGCTAGGTGGACCGATGACCTGAGGAAGGTGGCCGGTGGTGGCTGGATGCGAGAAGCGGAGGACCGTGAAAGTTGGCGCCGCCTTGGAGAGGCCTATGTTCAGCAGTGGACTGCAATAGGCTGATATGATGATGAGCCCGCCAAAGTCGTTTACACGGTGCCCCCCCTTGTAATTTCTAAAGTCTTGGACCTATAAACTTCAAATCACTCACGTAAAGAAACAGGCGCGGAAAATTGTTTCGGGTATCCTGTGATGAATACTTTTGAAATTATAAATAAAATAAATATATATACTTTTTTCCAAAAGAACAGTATAAACTTAAAAAGATTTTTTGCCTATATACTATCTAATGTTGTAAGTTAATGGTACGGAACCCTTCGTGCTCGAGTCCGAGTAACAACCTTAACTAACAGTAAAAAATTGTAATTTATTGTTATTTTCAAGCTGCTTTATGCGTCAGACTGAAAGTTAGGTAAGTAGTATTATTCATATAACGTTGAGATTGTTGTTGTTAAATATTTAAATAATAAAATTTTATAAATACCAAAAATATTATGCATTAAATATTAAACGATAAACTAGGGTATAATTTTTCTGTCAATCTTATTTAAATGAATAATTCCGTTAAAAAGGAATGTCAAGGTTGTTTACAATTGGACAAGCAATGAAAAACGGTCGTTACGTGTATAAGCCTTTTTTTTTCTAATTTGTTGTACTGTCATAAAAGGGAATTGATACGTGCCAGTTTACAAGACCTTGGTTAGTTACATTGTTTTTATTCACTCCGAGGTAGAGTGTGTCATATTTTTGTCGATTAACAAAAACTTTACATCTAAATATTTTCCGGATTGTTATTTAAAAATTTCCGAAGATTTACCTGCCTCTTGTTATTCACGATACAAGCTCGTGGTTGCCGGAATCGCTGTCTTCATGCGAATATACAATTTCGGAGATTGCCTCCCGCGACTCAGGAATAACAATATCTTGCATGTAAATAGGGAAAAACACGATGGTTTTCGTTGCTATCAATGTGTGTTTTCATCTTTTATCAGGGCGATCCGAAAAAACCGACATTTAAATGCGTAGGTGACTTACCTTTGTGGTTTCGAAAGTATTTACGTATTTCGTTATATTTTAATATATCAAAACATCCTTTAATTTGTGGTTTGAGAAAAATAAAACATTGTCAAATGGAAGTATCATGCTTTCAATGTTAGAAAGATAATTTTAACACTGCCTAGGGTTAAAAAAATTTGCTGCTTGCGTCAGTAATATATTCTATTAATATGCAAAATATAATATCAAACACTAGAAAGCGGACGGGCCACCAATGTTTAGTTAGGAGTTTAATAAACGACAAAAAGGCCATAAGCTATAAAACGTTATAGCGAATATCCGTAGATAACGTAGTGAAGCGACACTATCGGCGGTTAACAATCGTATCGATAGAGTTGACATTGAAAGTTAATTTTAAAAAACATGAGTATTACAAAAGATGCTCATTTGCAAACTCAGATAGTCGAATGCAGAATCTCAAAACAATACGATCTACTATTACGCACGTCCAATGTTTGTAAGAGCGCTAAGAATGATCAGGATTGTCTACCCAGAATACTTAGCCGAATGTAGAACCTTCACATAAAGATACCAATAAATAACTTTTACTTACATTTACTACTAAAGTCCTAATTTTATTAGAATGGGAACACAACAATTTACTTACCGTAATTCCTTTATTTTATTCTTTTTATTAATAGGCAGTCATTTGACCGCAATTTTACATGATAGTAAAGGGCCGAAGACGCGACCCACGCGGGGCTTCTACCCTTAAGTAGTTTACATACCACTAAAACACAACAAACGTTTTAAATCCTTATCCAGAATAAATACCAAAGTAACCAGTTCCTACTAATTAATTAGCCTACTGCCAAGTACAGTGACCATGCTGCAGCGGGTCTACCTTGTTTCGCAGAATTTTTATTGGCATAATTTTATTTGGCATATCATCAAATAGCATAAACTTCCTTTCGCAGAACATTAATTAGCATTCACTTATTTATCAGACGTTCAAAACGCATAATTGTGTAAGCTAGAATCATCTTTAGGCAGAAATTTTATATCCATAATAGTCTTAAACCAGAATCATCCTAACGCAGAAAGTTCACAGATAGAATCGTCTTGTGGCATACAATTCGTGTATATAGTCATTAATAGGCAGAATCATCCTATCGCAGAAAGTTCACAGTCCAAATCGTCTTTTGGCATATATTTCATATTTAAAATCTCTGTGTATCCCAAGTAGTTCTATCTCAGCAATACTAACATACAACATGCATGGCAAATCAAACATACAGCATGCAAGCAAGCATTCAGCATGCAAGCAAGTATGCAGCATGCAAGCAAGCAAGCAAAGCATGCAGCAAGCAAGCAAGCATGCAGCATGCAAGCAAGTATGCAGCAAGCAAGCAAGCATGCAGCAAGCAAGCAAGCATGCAGCATGCAAGCAAGCATGCAGCATGCAAGCAAGCATGCAGCATGCAAGCAAGCATGCAGCATGCAAGCAAGCATGCATGCAGCATGCAAGCATGCAACATGCATGGTTTCTGTCACGGCTCCGGCGCTGCGGGGCTCCGGCAGTCCCACGCGAGCTTATCGTCGTAGATGGTTTTTGCTCACCACCGCAACTTCGGATTGGCATTCGGATCAGCAAGCCTCCAGGCCTACGCGATTTTGAATTACACTCTAAGGGTAGGGCAAACAAGACTGCGTGGAGTCGGTTTTGCACCGATTCGTTTCTGTCACTAACTTTTGTACCACAACTTAATGACTTTTAATTCAATTTTAGGGTAAAATACTTTAAAAAAAAAAATAGCAATATGTATAGTGAAATTATTCTAAACGAAATTCTGCTTTCTTCATAGTATGCCTAGTCAAATAATGCCATATAAACATTGTACTTAATAAACATTATGCTTAGCAAAAGTATGCAAAGTAAAATTTTGCCAAAGGTAATTATGCCTTATAAATTTCATCTTAAAAGTATGCCATTGTAAATTCGGGCATATAAATATTCGACCAAACAATAATTATGCTAACAGAAAATTCTGCCTGAATAATTTTCGACTAAAGAAAATTATGCCAAGTGTGTTATGCCAAGTGACTTTCGGAGCAAAAAGATTCTGCCAGATAGAGGGAACCCTGCTGCATCA
This sequence comes from Pyrausta nigrata, assembly GCA_949316185.1. Lineage (NCBI taxonomy): Eukaryota > Metazoa > Arthropoda > Insecta > Lepidoptera > Crambidae > Pyrausta > Pyrausta nigrata. The sequence goes on from OX438943.1 coordinate 13,509,395, forward strand.
TATAAGACTATACATTTTTTTTGCAAAAACACCCTTAATTCATAGTAAAATATAATTATTTTTTTAATATCTTCAGTTATTCCTCGATCATGGCGCTTGCAACAGCGCCGAAATATCGGAAACTCGAAAATAAAAAGGTAAATGGTAGCAATCTTGTAAATAACTATTCTATATCCTACTCTATAGTGACCATAATAGTTTAATCAGTAAACATAAGCTTGAACTTGTGCTATGTCAAGTAGGATTACGACATCCATGACTTAAGTACAAATGCTCGTGCTCATCACACAAACATTTGCCCCTTGCGGGATTCGAACCCACAACCACTGCTTTTGTAATCTGGCGCTAACCACTACGCCTTATTTTATTTTAATTGTATATTTTTGCTGTCCTCAAATCGATATTTTGTTTCGAGCAGCACCACTACCGCACCATTCATATTCAGTTTTTATGGGGGCCGGACATATCTTTGTGTTTCTTGGTTTTATGCGACCTTTATATGACGTCGACGTGAACAGTGACCCACAAAATTCGTTCTTTTACGTCTCTATAATTCGTTTTGCTATTTCACTGCTCCTGAATTCGCGTGTATTCACTTTCGCGATAGGTTTCAGGCTCTAGGGAATGTTCGGAACAGTGTCACAAGCTAAATTTCACAGATATTGGAGTATCAAAACTTTGTTTTAAGAAATGCACGTCGCAATAGAGATAGAACTCGTAATAATGGAGACTTGATTTGATATGTACACGTTCATTTCAGGATGACAATGCATCGTTGGGTGAGCAAAATGTAGTTTATGTAGAGTAATACAATAATGTCTTACTTTATTATAAGTGAGATAAAATTATAAGAAACTGATAATCGCTGGAACCTGGTATCGCGCTGAATGTAGCTAGACAATTTAAAAACGATGGGGCACGCGTGAATAAACGCGTGCCCCGCAGTGAACAATGTTTTTATGTGGTAGTTTGTACTTTTCTATTTAATTTTAGGATTCTTCTACAAGCTCATTTTAAAACAGTTGGTTGCTCAATAAGCCTAGAGTTCACACATATTTAATTCTTAATCAGCCGGTTTAGCAGTACTTGACATATTTTGTATGGGAACTCTGTCTAATTAACCGTCAATTGAGGTTTACCGGCTGTTTAAAAATTGGTGAATTAAGTGGTAGTTCGATTCGAAAAAGTTCCCAGTCCGGCTTATAAAGATAAAATAAAGATAAAGATTACGATTAAACTTACTTGCGTACGGGTAGAGAGTGGAACTCGTTGCCGGCTGAAGTGATTCCTAAGCACTACGATTAGGATTCCTTTAATAAAAGAGTGAATAGGCTGCTTCTAGACAGACATGCCACATCCTTGACCGCATCTTCGCTTACCATCAGGTGAGATTGCGGTTAACACGTTCCCTATCCGCGACTCCATTTGGAGTCGTATATCGTTTACAGTGCTAAGTCCACCATATGGAGTCGCAAATTACATACTTTTTAAAAGAAAATATATTGGACTGGACGTATGAATTAGGGTTGGATTTTTTAGTAGACTTGTGAGTTGATATGTTCTAAGCATGTGTCATGTGTTGATGTGAGTGGACTTGACAGGAAAAAAAGACTCTTGTTTTGGGGACTGTAAACGTGTTAAATTAATAAAAGTGTGTTAGGCATTGAAACAATCATACAGTGTTCACGTTTTACTAGTCAACAAAAACTTGCATTTACTTTAACATTCACCTCAGCACCTTACATTATTACAGGTATTCATAGCTACGTCTTTGGCAAGTCGACTCTAGATGATGTAGCCATTAATGACAATTAGAGGAACCTTCAAATAAATAACAAATATTAGGATCATTTAATGATTAGACTACTTTTCGACAAATTGAGTTACTATTATGCATTACAAAAAAGTATTTTAACATTGATAGATAAAACATTCCCATTAGTGTAATTGAATACTTATTAGATAAAAATGTAATTCATACAGTGAGCACATTTAATAATGTGTTTTATATCAATCAGTGTGTATCATACTGTCTATTATTTTAATTTTTAATTTTAATATAGGACAACATCACATACATTGCTTAGATCCCAAAGTAAGAAGCATATAAGCACCTGTGATATGGTAATCTGAAACATCGGTGTTATCACACCAGCTAGATCAGAGACAATATAGAAAATGTGAATTTCTAAGTATATTGACCCGACCGGGGATTGAAGCTGGGACCTTAGAGATGGCGACACCTTGAAAACCGGTGTGCGAGCCACTCCGCTACGGAGGTCGTCATTAATTAACTTAGCATAATTATAATGAGAGGTTCCTCTAATGCTTATTATAATTTCAAACAATAACAATCACACCTTACAGATCAAGAGCATATAATTTCCATACTTTTCAACAGAAAATTGATAATTGTATTATGTTGCATTTGCCGATATCAATGTCATTTTGTCTTAAACGATACGTTATCTGATAAATGTTTATTTTGAGATAATGATATAATGTCAAGGATAACAATGTACTTCTTATGCATCATGGTACGAATAAAGAAACGAAATAAAATCCAGAGTGTATTAAGATTTTTAAGTGTTGTTTTTTTCCTGTTTAAAGTAGGTATAATAATTCATTCGCTCCCCTTAAAACTAAAGCCTAAGGTCAAACCTTGATTTGCTAACTAATAAATAAATACAGATAAGGACTTCCAGCGTCTAAAAATTTAAAAATAACTAAATAGACAGCAAAATTCTATACAAGACATACGAAATGACACTATACAAGAAGTTTTATGTATCTATAGCAAAATGTAAAATATAACAGGAAAACATATTCACCTTACATACTAATAAAATTATCATTCACTTAAGAGTTAATAAGTATATATATGTCTGTGTTCATTATTTTTATACACTTTGGATGAACGCGTAAGCGTTATCAGCCGCCTTTAGGATTTGTGCAAAACTGAATCAGTTTATTTTTGTTTTGAGATCACAAACATTGAACTGAAAACATGTTTTAAAATAAGTTACAGATACAAGAAATTAAAATGTCGTAATTAAATAATAAAAAGATTGCATTGAAAAACTGTAGCCTCGATTTCAGACAAAACTTGAAAGAAGAGTAAGTAGTATCACAAATAGCTTACAACGGCATAGCTATGATATGTATTCTTGAGCTTCAAGCTACGGTAACAGAATTCACAACATTATTAAATTAGTGTTTATAGCCTAAAAACTGTCAAATACAAATCAAAACTTATTTGCAAACAAAAGAATTCCGATCACAAAATGTAAGTCCGCACAGCAGGTATACGACTTGTCCTTTGTTAAATGTTTTTCTCAAATCCTAAACGAGAGTTCGATTAATATTTGACAGCTGCCTAAAACTATAACTTCGGTAATTATTATGTACAATGTTGCACTTTGCCCTTACCTTACACACAAGTCTTATAATTCAGATTTTTTTTTTCAAAATATACACACAAAAGTATCTACACCCATGGATTTAATTTTATCGCCTCGTCAATACTGATATTAGATTTTTCCTTCTTCAATTATTAACAGTTACAAGAATAATAATAATAATTTTCTAACATATTTGGCTTATAATGGCTAACTCATAGTGGAATGGTTCTAAATTATGCTCAGTATCTCACAAATTCATTTGGACAATCTTTGGCACTATAATCTTATGTCTAAAAGTCTTGGAGACAGAACCAAAGATCTTGCATTGATTGCACTTACGCTAACCTCCTTGTCGCTTATGAGAGAGTCCGACGATCCGACTACCTGATCACCGATTGCAAATCCCGGTCCCTTCCACACCAAACAATTACCTCGTGTACTTATTGAAATAGGGTCCACAATCGTATGGACGATCACAACACGATGTCAAACAGTGAAGATTCAAGTCCGGACACTGTTTGTCGGCGGTCATACGAAGTCGTTGACCTCTCCCTGCATGGGGTTGTCGGCTTTGTCGACGCACTTTCTGACGGCGTCGAGGATGATGACCACCCTCCTGTCCAGGGCGAGTAGATGCGGCTCCCAGAGGACGGGCGAGACCGGGTCGGCCCTCATCGACTCGCGGAGGTGCTTCGACAGCGGCACTCCGTTGTGGTACCTTTACAAGTTTTCAGTTGCATTAATTAAAGTTCTAAGAATATTGACATAAATGTTTGAAAAGTGCTACAGGTGCATATGAACAACGCGTGAGTGCGCGGGGAGAAATCAAAACATAGTTACGTTAACCAAACACTGCATGTGAAATGCGTAATCGTAATGCTCGTAACTCTTTTCATGAATGCGTCAACAGGCTTGCACTATGCTGTCTTTAACTAAATTAGATATTTTTTTTATTAATAACCCACAATAGGCAAAATAATTATCAATTATTACGCTACGAAATAACCTATGCTACGAAATTTTTTTACGAATGCTACGAGAAGTAACAACTGTAGCGAAACTAAGGGTATAGTTCACCAACACATGTTTAATTTTTTAAACAGCGGTTATATTTTTAACATATACTGTATGGGAATTGTGTCAAATTACCCCGTCAACTGACGTTTACCGGCTGTTAAAAAGTTGGTAAACTCGGGTCTTAGGCTGCTATTCTACCAGCGCAGGTAAACTAAGTAGCATAAAATTGACTTTTTAAACGCCTTTAAAATGAGGTTTTACTCATCATCATCTTAGCGTTATCTTAGTTGTGCACTCGCACGCGAGGGCTCAGGGTCCGCTCTGAACCATGATTCAGGATATAACAGATCAGGTAATTACAGTCGAGCGACTGCCATCTGACCTCCGTGACCGTTGACAGGGGACCCTGACCAGTTTGGATAATGGTTACACATTTAGTCGCCTGAATGTACAGGTTTTCTCACGATGATTTCCCTCACTGTAAGAGCATCGGTTAGTGAAAAAATAATGTACTTAACTCAGAAAAAGTCATTAGTACATGGCAGCACGTGGGATTGAACTCAGTGCCTCCCGCATGAGAGGCAACCCGCTAGCCACCGTTATGCTCCTATACATCCTATCGGTGCATATTACAACCACTTACTACGCAACTTAGCTCATCCATGGTAAAAAGCAGCCTTATTTTTTTCTGATATTTCGCGAGTAACACTTACTTGAGCAGCGTCTTAAGAGTCGTGTGCCGCACTATGCAGCACTGTAGTAGTGGAGCGAGGATGCTCAGCTCATCATGGAACGCCTTGCCGAACGCTCGCCCCTGGTCCAAGTGTAGGGTAAACGACTCATTGCCGAACATCCTGCGAAGGAACATGTCGTTGATAGAAGTTATCGTGTGTATTAAGAAGGTAAAAGTGTATAGGTCGTTTCTTTTTGATATGAGAAAAGAGTGAGGGTGAACAGGCTTCTTCTGGGTGAGCTCGCTGCACCCATTTCAAATAAAAAAACAAATATCCCATGGTAAACACTACTTATTCAACAAATTCAAATATGTTTGAGTAAATGCGTAACTATGCAATATCTACATGGTAGAAGTAGATTTATTAAATATTATAATGCAAAATTGTGTCCGTCTGTCGGCTATAACCTCTTCGCGCTTTAACCGCTCAACCCATTAAGAAGAAAGGTGTAGAGAAACTTTGAGTCTGGTAAAAGCACATAGTAATCGTTTTATCATAGAAATCATCCTTTATGGGGGTGGAATGGGCGGTTTAAGTTTGTATGGAAAAATCGGCATTCCCTATATGCGTAGTAAAAATATAATACATACTTGAAGGTCTCATAGTGATGCCTGTCCATGTTCCCAGTGAGGAAATCGAAGATGGACATGTCCATCAGGTCCAGCAGCCGGCGGCCGGAGTCGTACGGGGGCGTTGTACGCACCTGCACAGGAAATCAAACTTGAGTAAGTAGTAAATAAAAATTACCAAATTATTAAATAAGAAGCGGGGGACCGTGAAAGTTGGCGCAGTCTTAGAGAGGTCTACTTATACGAGGGTCAAACTGAAAGTTCTTAGAAAATCAAAAACTGATTACATTAGCCAGTTATTAGTTTTATTATATCTTTTCAAAATATTGTCCATTGACGTCAATACACCGCTGCATGCGATGGAACCACTGGGAAAAGCACTTTGCCCACTCGTCCTTAGGGGTCTCTTCAATGGCATCGCGATACGCAGCCACCGCTTCTTCAGCATTCATAAACCACTTTCCTTTAAGTTTTTCTTTAATTTTTGGAAATAAATAAAAATCACAAGGCGCGAGGTCGGGGCTATACGGCGGGTGACCCAGTAATTCAACGTTTGATGTCGCCAAATAGTCGATCGTTCGCTTGGCGGTGTGCGACGAGGCGTTGTCGTGGTGAAGGAGGATCCTACTGCGAGGTCGTTTCTCTCGAACTTTTTCCAAGACAAGTGGCAAACAATTGGTAGTAAACCATTCTGCAGAAACTGTTTTTTGATCCTCTAACACAATTGTTGCGAAATGACCTATCCTTCCAAAGAACGAGGCCACCATTTTTTTTCCCGCACTTCGATCTCTCTTCACCTTAGTTGGCAACTCCTCGAAAGGAAACACCCACTGAGCAGATTGTCTTTTGGTTTCAGGATCATAACAGTAAATCCAGCTTTCGTCACCTGTTAGTATGTCGAACACAGCATTTGAGTCACCTCCGTTAAATCTTTCAATCATTTTACGGCACCAATCCACACGATGGAGTTTTTGAGCCTTAGTCAAATTATGAGGTATCCACCGGGCGCAAAGCTTCCTGACCGCTAAATGTTCGTGGAGGATTTTGTGCACTTGACTCATACCGATGCCTAAGCTTGTCCGAATCTGCTGATAGGTCATTCTTTTGTCAGTCTCTATCATACGCCGCACAACACAGATGTTATTTTCAGTCGTCGCCGTAGAAGGCCGTCCCTCACGTACATCATCAGTGAGATTAGTGCGACCACGTTTAAACTCATTAAACCAGTTGTAAACAGTCGCACGAGATGGGGCTTCATCGTGAAAGGCCAATCGTAGTCTATCATAACTTTCTTGTTGACTTAAATGACATCGAAAGTCATAAAAAATCATTGCACGAAAATTTTTTTTTTTTTTTTTTTTGTTAATGGCAATCTTGCGCATTTGGGTTGCGCCATGCCAGTGTCATGTTAAAAGCGGGGAAACGGGGTAAAATTAAAAATTACGGATCCGATTAAGGAAAAGGATGGATCAGGAAGGGAAGGAGTACATTTTATAAAATATATACATTTTGTACAGTAGTAACAAAAATATACAATATTGCTAGTAAAATATGTACATGGGTCAAAGCTTTAAATTATTATATGTAATAAAAGATACTATACATTTATATATATTAACATTTTTTGAATAAATCAAGGAAGTAATAGAGGATGGAAAAGGGATACGAAAGGAAATCAAAGAGGCAATAAAGGCAGAGCGGTCATATCGTGGACAATTGAAAAAAATATGATTTAGATCTTCGACTTCACCACACTCACACAAATCATCGTCAACAATATGGAATTTGACAAGATGTGAACGCGAACACGTATGACCTAATCTAATTCTAGAAATAATAGATGTCTCTGTTTTACCAAATCGCATTTTAAAAAACCACGGCTTTGAAGGGATCACTGGTTGAATTTTAAAGAGAAATCGACCTTTACTTTCTGTAGGCTTTTTCCACTCTTCTTGCCACTTCTCAATTAAGTGCAATTTAGGAAGATTTGCCAAGTCATGGCAATAATTTATGTACGGGAATGTATCTCCACAATGCACAGCCTCATTTGCTAGACGATCGGATATTATATTACCGCTTATATTTCTATGACCTGGAAGCCATGCAAAATACACTGTGTATCCCCTAGACACACATTCATAAACTTTACTTCTTATCTGATAAACTACCGGGAATTGACGTTTATTTTTGAAAGGAAACTTTTCGAGTGATTGTAACGTGCTTTGAGAATCCGTGAAGATGACAGATTTTCTCAATTTCATCAATAAAATGTACTCCACAGCTTTTAAAACTCCAAAACATTCACCAGTAAAGATGGAAGATTCGGGAGGTAGTTTTATTTTCTGTACTATTTTGAATTGTGAATGATAAACACCGACTCCCGTACACGTAGAATTAGAATGTTTCGAGGCATCTGTAAATATGTGGTGAAAATCGTCAAACTCGGAATCAATAATGTGTTTGAAAGTGATCGCAGCATTACGGTTAGCTTTATCAATAGGAAGGTGTTGGATTATAGGGGGAGTTAATAGAGATTCTAAACTGCATTTGAATAAAGGAAGATAGTTAGATTGATGCGTAGGGGCGTTAAGCGAACGGTATTTCCGGTAACTAATAACTAGGCAAGGCAATGATTTATTATCCCAATATCTAGATGTTTCGATAATGTTAGAAAGAATTCGGAGATTGGTTACTAAAGGATGTTTTGAAATTTGTAGTACACGAAACAGAAATCTATCTGACAGAAGTTGTCGACGTAGTTTTAGCGGTGGATCACAACACTCGACTTGCAGAGCATTTATGGGGCTTGATTTCATAGCTCCAGTTATTATTCTTAATGCTTTTGATTGAATCAAATCTAGTTTTCTCAAGCTGGTGATATTACAAGGTTCTAATAAAAAAGTTCCGTAATCTAAAAGTGACCTAATAAGGGCATTATAAAGCAGTTTCATTGAATATGGGTGTGCACCCCACCACACACCCGTCAAGCATCTCAACATATTTAAAAGACGTTCACATTTGACAACGATATATTCACAATGCGGATTGCCAGAAAGTTTTCTGTCTAGGACTACACCCAAGAACTTATGATCTGTTTTAACTGGAATTGTGATTCCATCATATAAAACTTGAAACGGGAGTAGAGTTCTCATTCTTGTAAAAACCACAGCGGCACTCTTGGAGGCAGATATTTCAAGACCATTTTGATCCATCCAATACCTTAGCATAGAAAGTGAAGCCGTCAGGGAACCACTTGCTTCAGCTATTGATTTATTAATTGTATAGATTAAAAGGTCATCGGCATATTGCAAGATTTTTATATCATCGTTTACAAAGGAATCCAAATCATGTGTATAAATATTGTATAGGATTGGACTGATTGCCGAACCTTGTGGCAATCCTTTCCATACAGTCCGTATAGCGGGGTCGCCACAAGGATTATCTAAATCTCTCCCGGAGCCAGATAACTGAATAGTTCGTCCATGTAATATATTTATAATACAATTAATCAGTTTATTAGGTACTCGGAGGGCTAGAAGTTTAAGTTTTAAAATATCTAAGAGAACATTATCATACGCTGCCGAAATGTCAAGAAAAACCGCTAGCACAGATTCATTTTTAGTGAAAGCTAGCCTAATGTCTGATGTAAAAAGGCTGACGCTATCTAAAGTACACTTCCCCTTTCTAAACCCATACTGACTATCTGCTAACAAGCCATTACTCTCTAAATGCCACTCTAGACGGTTTTTAATTAAATGTTCAGTTAATTTTATTAAAACAGGTGACAAAGCTATCGGACGATAAGCAGAAGCTTCTGACGCGGTCTTGTTAGGTTTTAGTACTGGCAACACTACCTGTCTTTTCCAAGGTGTCGGAATATTTCCCGAAATCATGATACTGTTTACTATATCTAAATAATATGCTAGAGTTTGGTCACATAGATTTGAAAAGAAAGAGTAGGGAATCCCATCATGACCTGGTGCAGAATCCCTTAAGTTAGACACTACCCCTTTTAACTCGTAAAGTGAAAAGGGGGATTCAAGTGTATTGAGGTTATGATGATGTGTATTATCATTAAGTGGAAAATCTTCAATTAAGTTAAGTGGGACCCAAGGGGGCGCTATTCTATCTAGAAAGTCATTGGCTAAAGTTGAGGGGATGGCAGGGCTAGTGGTATCGACAAAAGCTGATTTAAATCGTTTAATACTGCGCCAAACTACAGATGGAGGAGTATTGGGTGAGATGGAGGAACAGAAATTTCTCCAACTCTCAAATTTCTTTTTCTTTAGAAGTTTACCAGTCTTTTTTATAGCAGATGTAACCAACTCGAAGTTCTCTACTGTCATATTATTTTTGTAAATTCTCTCGGCTTCCTTTCTTTGCTTTACAGCCTGTGTACATTCTGCATCCCACCAGGGAGGTGAAGGAAAGCATCGAGAGGAATTGTTTTTGAGGGGAAATACTTCGTTGGCAGCCTCAATCATAATATTTGCTAAAGCATTAGCACAAGCCGTTTCATTATTAACTGAAAAATCAGGAAGTGAAGTGTTTTTACTTTTTACACAATTTTTAAATTTTTGCCAGCAATCACTAGTTGAATCAGGTAATCTGTGTTTTAATTGAGATGAATGTTTATAGGTAGAGGGTTTATTAAATGGAAGAGAAATAATGATAGGATAATGGTCACTACCATAGGAGGATGGAAGTATATCCCAAGATAGAGTTGATGCCAGATTTGGTGTACAGATAGATAGGTCAACAGCGCTTAAATTTTGGTCTGGTGCAGTGCGGCGAGTAGGAGAACCATCATTTAGAATGCAAAGGTTCTGACATTCAATTATGTCAAGAAGAGCTTCACCATAATTGTCACTACTAGAACTTCCCCAAGTCCGATGATGGGAGTTGAAATCACCAAGTAGTAAAAATGGTCTTGGTAGGGAAGAAATAATTTGTTGAATATTGTTTAAAATAGCTATAGAGGGGTAAGGGATATATACAGAGACTATACATATTTTATATATATTACAACCAACTATACAGAAATCATCACTACTATGTACAGGAAAAACTACAGGTGAGAAAGGAACAGAGTTCTTGATGAACAAGGCAGCACCACCATATCCATCAGGTCTGTCCTCTCTCAGACAATGGTAATTTTTAACTTTAAAAAAAACTGATGGTTTGAGCCAGGTCTCTGTCACAGCAGAGACTACTGGCTCATGAGAAGAAAGTAAGTGAATAAATTCACTCTTCTTATTAACTATACTTCGACTGTTCCATTGTAAAACCTTCACTGAACTCGTTTTTAGATATTTGACTGATAATTGACTCTAATAGAGGGGCTACGTTGGACGGTAAACTATTACTGAACTGGGTTAATAAATTAATTATAATAACAATTAAATCTGTAATTTGCTTGATATTAGGGCCAGATTGACCAACAGAGTTACTTTTAATAGCACATCCATTCTCTGGAGAAGGGATGGCATATTCATTGATTATTGACTGATGGGCTTGTTTATTATAACCCTTAGTGGGGGGTGGAGGGGAGTGCGGTTTTAGGAACACAGTCTTTTTATATGAGTTGGATGTGTTGTGGTGAGTAACATTATTTATTGGATGAAGGCTTTCTTTATTTTTATTTACAGGACCTGTGGATACAACATCTGCAAAGGACTTGGACACTGGTGGATGCAGCTTAGAAGCCTCAGCATACGAGACACAATTATTGGCCATATAAAGTTTAATTTGTTTCTGTCGTGCAAGTTCTGGACATGCTTTACTGGTAGCAAAATGAGCACCAGTACATAGGCAACAATAACCATTCTCTTCACCCAAATTACAGGAATCACCTGAATGGTCTTGGCCACACTTAAAACAGCGTGGTTTCGACCTGCATTGTACCTTGGTGTGGCCAAATCGACAGCAATTATAACACTGTATAGTGGGAAATATATATAGTTCTACAGACAGGGCATTGTAACAAACAAATATGCGTTTGGGCAATATTTGACCATCGAAGGTCAAAACCACAGATTGAGAAGGTTTCCATACTGGTGTATTATTAATAAATGTTTTGAAGTTAAGCCTCCGAACTTTTAGTACATCCCCACAGCCAACTGGCACATTAATATTAGCAACAATCTCTTCAGGTGACCAATCCGCTGGTATTCCCCGCACTAACCCCATACGTGTCACATTAAAGGTCGGGATAAATGCTTTTAAATTGTCAGCTTGCAGGCTATTATGGTTTAGAAATAAATTAGCATCTGAGTAATCAGAAAAGGACAGAGCTATTTTATTCCGGCCTATTTGTTTGACACTTCCATTTATTATATTGTTAAAGCCATTTCTCTTTAAAAATTTCCCAAATGAGACTGCATGCATTGTGGAACCTTCATTAGGAGACTGTTGAATCCGTTGCACATGAACAATGTATGGAGATACATCAGTGCAGTTGTATGTTTTCCTACTTACATCGAGAGAGGAAGAAGGTTGGGAATCGCTTCTTACATTTGGCTCAGCAGGTACATCATTTCTAGCAGATAGTTCTGTAGTAGATACTTCTTCTCTTAAGTTTTTAGTAGTAGGAGAAGAGGGAGCTGATTGAGTAGGTGAGTGTTGCGAGTCACAAGCACAATCATGTTCTTTTACCTCAGATCCACGATGTTTCCGCTTGCGTTTATTGCAGTTCTTGCACCTGTGTACACGAGCTCTCTTACGACCCTGTGAACAGGGTGCACCGTCGGTGTCCATTGCAGATTCTTGCGAAATTGGTGCCATAGGGCCAAGCAAAGGTGCGAAACTATTTGTTTGTAATGGGACAGTTACAAATTCACCCGCCTGGGGTATCTCCCCAGGATCAGGCGGTTCATTCATCTTCTCAAAAAGATAGTGATAAACTTACCACTAAACAGCAACTATTTTACACGTATTCAATAATTATATACACAAACTACAATATTATTAAAAATAGAAGTCCTTTCCTGATCGTTTTTAACAGATATTTCCAAAATGTAATTTGGAGAAACAAAAAACACGCCCGAAAGGTAGAACGTTTCCCGCGCTTTTTTTCCACGAAAATTTTCTCGTGTTAAATTCATTTTGACGTGACACAGACAATTTTCAATTTGCCGCCAAGTCGTAAAACAAATGACAAATGAATGAAATATATACTCAGTAATATTGGCAAAGAGTTCTATTTTCAAATTTTAGAATATTTTTTTTATTATATTGTTTATAAGTGGCCAGTTCTAAGAACTTTCAGTTTGACCCTCGTATGTCATACATATATCAGTCTATTGCACTCCACTGCTGGACATAGGCCTCTGATGATGTTAATGAAATAAAAATCGGACAAGATCATGTAATCTGTGTCATAGACGACCTCCGTGATAGAGTGGCTCGTAGTATCAGCGTGTCGCCATCTCTGAAGTACTAGATTCGACCCCCGGTGGGCCAAAATAGAAATCAATGTTTTCTATTATATTGACTGACTGGGTGTTGTGGTATCACCGTTGTTTCTGATTACCATAACACAAGTGCTTAAGCAACTTACTTCGGTATCAGAGCAGTCTATGTGATATTGTCCAATATTTATTTCTTATTAGCTCTGGGTCTCTCTCTAGACAAAATGAGATCTATCTACTGCGAAGTTCTTCGTGTTTATGTACGAAAAATATTTATTTTTATATTAGTATTTTATACTTATGAGCGTAATGGTAATACCTATTTGTAACTTGCATCAGTTGTTGTAACTTTAAAAATCTACGTCATCTCTTGAATGCAGGCATACACGATTATCTTTGATGTACGGTTTATTAATTCAATGTTACAAGGCTACTTACCTCAACAGAACTGATTAACATTCCCTGACGCCTACTGTTCACTTGCGTCTTGTGAATCATCAGTTAGAAGTACGTAAAAGATGTCCCACTTAAAGGTAATTTAGCAAGATTCCTAAGCCTGGATTTGAGCAAGCTTGTAAAGGGCTTAATTTAAAATTGGTCTTAATAAATTAGGCTTACAATAATTAATAAGTTGTTGCGCTTAAATGCTACCGAACCCTTGCCGGTGCATAGCAATAAGAGCAAAGTCTATTCGATATTATCACTAGATATCGGTAAAACATATCTTCGTAAGGAAAGTGTGTAAAATGAAGAGGAAAATACAAACCACTCTGCTAGATAGAATTGCTATGAAGAGATGGCAAGAAGACTTGAAAAATATATCAATTTACTAACACCGATATTAACATATACTTCTACTTACAGTATCACAATAATCGGACTGAAGCTCCCATTGGGCTTTTCTTCTCTTGTGATAAGACCTTCTCCAGGGATGTCGCCAAACCTGTCACCAAATTATTTTATTTTTAGTAATAGTACCTATTAGGTACATAGCTATCCGAAATATAGGAATAAGAACGGCAGCAATATGCACAGAATGATTAGAAGCCATTTTGGTTTACTTTTAAAATTAAGACAATTGTGTTTGTAGAGATTTATGTAAGGTCTCCAACTTGTAATCAAACTCACTTTCCGTTCAGCCAAGTCAGAAGATGGCAAGAAGGCGGCAAAACTACCCTCCAACATGTCAGGGTTGCCACAGATCGCGTGCCCCGTGTCGCAGTAATACGAACACTTGCCGTGGAAGCAGAAGTTGTTGGCGGGCGACACGAAGAATGTCTTAAGGATTTCCCCTTCCGTGACGTCATATATCTCCGTGGTCATGTTGAGCACGCGACCCACGACTGGCATGGCGCGTCGGAAGCCGAGTATCCTGGATTCAAATGATTGCAGTTACGATCAAAGCTATATTTAGCACCTTCATTTGTTTTATAAACTGTTGCAATTGTGTAACTATTGTGAGAGTAGAATTAAATTGGACAGTTTTGGCGTTTAATGTTTCGGGTTTTTTGATTGGAATCTAAAGTTCGTTGCGTGTTTTTAAACTGTCTTTAAAGGTAAATTACGTTTTACTAGTACTATTATTAGTTTTACACAAAGATACGATAAACAAAATGTTTAAGTATAAGAATGGAATAAACCTTTGTGGAAAAACAATCGTAGGCCGTGTACAACATATCCAATTATTCAGCAATAATGTATCCTCTTGCATTGTCTAGAGATCATATATTACAGGCAATGGCATTGATACACATGTACATTTTCAAATATGCCATTCAAAATGTCTCGCTGTCACTGTTTAGTCTGTGAATGACATGTTGGTTATTAAATATTTGCGTAAAACTAACATAGATTATTTCTTTAGATATTGTGATCTAGCTAGTAAATATTTCCAAATGAGTCATATCATATTATCTTTTTATGAGTCATACCAACAGGCTGTTTTAATAATTATAAGAAAAGAAATAAAATAACGAGAATCATGTAAGAATTTTCTTATTAAATTATATCAAGCAAGATACTGTGTGTGAGCTATATAGGACACAAATAAACCGTACATAGTATTTAAGTTACTCATGCTGATGAATTAGAACATTTTACAAACGTAATAATAAAATGAGTATATTTTCTTATGTATACTTTCAAGTTACTGACCTGTCAAGATGAAACGCTGCGATTTCAGCATTATGTCGCTCGTAGTCCGAAAAGTAGAAGTGGTTTGGCAGCGTTTGGACATCCCTAGCGAATCTGAGGACAAGACGTAAATAAAAGTCATAGCAAGAAATCCGAGTGGATATAAGCTTGGTAACATTGCCACTATAATTATTATTTTAATTTTATTTATATTTTGTGTAAAATTCCAAGTAAAATATTTTTTTGCTGATGTAGATGTGTTAAAAAGGTTTTTCTGGTATTCAAAATAACTGTCACAAAAAGAATTCCAAACATTGTACAAGATAATAAAATTAAATTTTCACACTAAACACACACGTGTTAGTAATTTTAAATCAAACGTGTATTGGTAAAGTTCCAATTACTGAGTTAATAATGCAGGCATTGACAATTTTCAACGCTTCCCATTGCAATTTGTCGATAAGATAGTGCTAGCACAGTTTTTTTATAGATTTAGAGACTTTATGAAAAAGGTAAAGCAAATATTAGTAACCATAGGTACTGTAGGCACTATTAAGGCACCATTTAAAGCATGCAAGTGAAGTTACCAACCTCTTTTACTGTCTGATCTTACCAAGAAAGATTTGGGTACTTATGTTGTTTACGCACTCATAAAATATTCTATTCTGTTTTTACCTCCTGAATAATTATTCCCTACTGTAGCCAGATTCTAGGACAAAACTCCATTGGTCAGCAAACTATTTGAAACCAAAGGCGATATAATATCAGTGCTAACAATCTCGATAAAGCACGGCTTGGCGCGAGTCGCCTCGCTGCGATCTTTGGGGTAATCTGCGCTGAGTAGGCTTCTGAAGTTATTATCAGACAAGCAGTCTGAAACCGGAGTCCTTACTCCGTTTGACAATGTCCGTAGTTCTGAGTCTGGCCATCACATTCGTTCGCTTGACATGCACATGACAGCATGACAGTGGGCTTGATTCCAATGTGTCCTGTCTAAGATTTAATTTAAGTTTAGCCTTTCTTTTTCTTTGCCAAACAAACCAAAATAGACAGACTATATTAATTAAGAAACGTCAGACTAAACAACTGCGAGTTGCTAAGGAAATTAGAGAATCCATAGACAATTTAGAAGGCATGTCATTCGAGGACGACTAAAGACAGACGAAAACACAAATACTTGTAAAAATACGTGAGAAATGGTATCACTTAATTTGACGTTTCTAAATTACTAAATTATTGTAGTGTGTCTCTTTTCGTTTCTTAATTTGAGAAAAAGAAAGACTTAACTTAAATTTAATCTTAGACATTGGAATCGAGTCAAGTATGCTGGTATGAGTGACAAGGATGGCTACAGTCGAAAAACAGACATCGTTATCCGAAGTAGGCTTCCTCGCGTTAGAGATAATTTCTTAGGGATAGACAGGTAGAATCTATAATCACTGTGACAACCCTAATACGAGAAAATAGTCAAGCTCTTAGGATTGTAAAAGTATTTGGTTTGTTTATAACATTGGGTCTTGAAAAAAAATTAAAAATTTATAGAGTAGGTAGCAAAACTTAGTCAAAATACAAATGATTCTGTAACAGAATGTTAAGTCGTAATATTGTAAAATCTTTTAATCCAAAATCTATTTACAGCGAAGGAAAATTTTGTATTTTCCAAAAATATTTGTTTGTGCGTGGTTACAAGTTGGAAAAATATTATCGTTAGGTAAATATTACAGTTAACGTCAGTAACATTCTTTTACTGTTACTATGTTATGTTAAGACTAAGATAGTTTGATGGAATCATTTGCATGCCAAAGTATGATTTATTGCGATCTACGAGTAATGGCCGCCATACTAATATTTGTCGGAGCATTGCAGAAATATCAACATTCAACTTTTGAAGTGTAAAAATACGAGTATAAAAAGAAGAATTTTATTTGTCTAACAAAACAAAAACTACACGCATACTCGTATAACCACGAAATTCCGTCAAAACAGTACAGTCTAAGACAAAACTTTTAAACCTTTTAATTTAAAGCAATCTTTCTAGGGTGTAGGTTTGAAATATAGGTATGTGGGTACATACCTAAATTGTAAATACGTCCTAGAATATATATATATGTATAGATATAAACTATATTTAGATAAGTAGGTACTTCCGTATAATCCAATAACCAATTAAAAATAATCTACGTAAATCTTTATCATCTCTTTTTAGAATTCGAAGCCCACTTGCGACTTTAATTTATATTTTTTTTAATTTAAAAACAGACGCCACTTTACTGGTTTACACAATTTACGCTGAGAACAAAATGACTTTCATCCCTCGACAGTGCGGACGACGTAAATTGAAACCGAGTCATATAAATCCATTAAAGAGGAATATCGGATATCGCATCTTGTTCCGAGCCTCGTAAAATGTATTTATTACGTGGAAAAATGCTCAAAAGGTAATACTGTAAATTACGCGTCATAAGTAAATTGATGTAAGTGTTCTTGGAATTGAGCCTTGTAAAATGTAGCGGTACGAGTCCGACAGATTAAAATATGTTTGCGTATTTGCGTCGATGCAATAAAAACTAGAAATGTTTCTTTATATTTGATAGCAAGTAAATTAGAAACTAGCTTTATTATTTGTATTGAAGGAATAACCCCTGAATAATAGTGAGTGATATAGATTTGAAATATTAATGAAAGCATCAGCTTTCATCCATTGCTGTAAATTATTTTACAATAACAACAATTAAATCGTCTTTTTGTGGCTGATTGTATTTAACAGAATACTTACTTATCTCACTCATGATATGTATTATTTCAAATCGATCATTAGCTGTTTTTTATCAATGTATAATTCAATATTCGAAATTGTTTTATCATCAATTGGCATTATTCAATTGTTATTATTAGATAGAGAAAAATGACACTTAAGCCGCATAATTACTTAATACTCAATTATTGTTTTTTTATTATTAAAGCAAGCTCTAGCGAGGGGTCTTAGGTAGGTTGTGGCCCACGACCACAAGACGGTCGATGATTTTTTGTGAGCGGTAATTCCTAATATATTTTAATTAAGCAAGTATAAAAACATTGCATCTGAATCATCATCAGTTGCATTTGATGCGCGTGTCATTTGATTTTATCAAATGAATACTTAGGATTTTTTTCCGCAGGCTTAGGTTAACCATATTTCTAGTACTTAAAATGTTCCTATTTCAATTCAAAAACCAATCTTTTACATATCATATTTAAAATTAAACGTTCAATCAAGGGGACCCTATAATTACATCAATTAGTTACAGTCTTTATGGATAAAATACTATGCATATTTTACCCTAAACCAGTTCAAATTTAAATTAAGACTGGATAAGCGTGGGTCTTCCTGCGAGAATATACTGAGGTTAATAAATCGATGGTTGGTAGATACAAGTCAATTGATTACTGTACCACAAGACTAGCCTAGGTACTCCACAACTCGAGATCGCCTTGTTTGTCGCTAGCAAAACAAGGGCCTATTAATATAAATTTGGTATTCAGCGACTGGATAATATTTGCTAAAAATAATAGATTTTATTGTAGGTGTTAAAGCAAAATGGCATTATAGTAATCTCGTTAAATCAAGCTATTTATTTTTTAGGTAACCGTGATGAATATCTATAAATCTTAGTCTACACGCAATAGGAAATAGACCGTCAATTTATGAGAGCGAACCTTACATTACTACGGAGAGTTGCCCTTAATCAATTTCTGTGAAACAAAACGATTAAAGTGGATATTAAATTCCGAATCTGGTCAGATAGGGGCACTCCCGGTAATATACTGGCCGAGTCGAACCATTTATTGTCTCCGGCCATCGCTGCTACTAAATTTTAAAAAGCTTAGTCTGCCTAACACTTCTGAGTGGAAACTCAAGCAGACGTGTGTTTTATTGGTATAACAAAATGCCAGCTATACTTTCTACACCGAACACTATTAGCTATAAAGTTTTATATTTTCCAAACACTGCAGTCGTAAACTTAATTTTGATGTTCCAAAATCGGTTGTCCTTAAAACCCAAACATTTTTGATCGTAAAAACTTCGAGGCATTCAGCAAAACGTTGCGATCTTGTGTTAACTGCATCTGTAGTAAGTACTTTTAATCTTCGTCCGGCGACAGTTCAAGATGTTTCTAGAAAAATTATAGACTCGAGGGGTTATCCCGACGACGTATCGAGAGTCCTCGTGGGTCCACAATCCACTTGGGGCTCGTAAATTAGACGACAGTCGATAGGAGTAACCCTTCCCCTGCGAGCGTGCGTTAGTTTTATCGGCAACGAGTTAGGGTTATGGGGCTGCAATATTTCCTTACGTTGGTTTTGTCTTTCGGACGAAGTGGATGCACGGCATGATTCATACGTCATGGGTTTACAATAAACGAGGGGCAACCCAGACAATAGTCAGTAAAATATGGTCAGCATTCGCTATATATTACATAAATATATATATATTATATGTAATAATTTTGAATGTTAACTACTCTAAGATGATCAATCACTTGTTTGTTTTGTTTGATACAAGTTTATACGATACATCATATTCAAGAATTATTTTAGGGAGTTGATAATGTATTTCAGGGAAACTAACACGTAGAAGAAGGTAACATAACGGTACAACCAGGATGTTAATAAAGTAAGAGAAAACACCTAAAAAGGTATTTGTACGCAAACACGTCCCAGACATCACGCTAGGAATATTATAGTAGTGTTTACGTCAAAGTTACCTAGTCTACAATCAGATTTCATTTTCTTTAAGAGAAGGTGAATGAAAGTAGCGAGCGAGGACATGAACAGAATATCTATTCTGTTCTTACTATTTCTCTGTTCTAACTAGTTCTAACTATTTATCTTGTACCAATCTTGGTACAAGATAAATAGTTAGAACTTTTTCTAATGTGAACCAAAATCATGTATCCACTACCTACACGATACAAACAAAAGAGAAGTAAATAAATGGGTCAAGCTACGTCTACTTTCATTGGTTTTGGATAAATAAGGCCCACTGCTTAGACCAATTCGCGAGATATTTACATGTTAGGTACTAAATATTTTATCATGTCTAAATGGTTACTCAATTAGCTCCCACAACATCAAGTTCCTAGAACTGTCGTATTTGACACACGGTTGGTACACATTAATCTGATCATGAAAATAAGCATAATTTGACCGCAATATCAACGCTCACTGCGAGAATGATACTGAAATTCAAATGTGTAAAATTAAAATGTGAAAGAACAAAGTTTGAAATAACACATGTTTTAAGGGGAATTTATCTACAGCTATCTAATAAAATATGACATCTACTATCGGTTCTCAGTCTTCAAACGGCTGACACTCGATAAGCCAGTCTTCTGGGACCACCGAGATACTCGCGAGTGGATTTTTGGTGGCACCTTTGTTCTTTGACAGTGAAAATTGTATTCCTTACCCTTTCAGAATATTTTACGTCTCTCGATATAATTTATCGTCATGGATAGGGAATTGAGCGTGACAAGAATTGTGGATGGTGCGAAAATATGAAAGTGCTTTTAAATTTGAGTAGGTAAGCTTGCCAGGCCTTAGACTGAGACCGGGCAACTTGTACCACATTTATTACCATGTACCATCCTCAAACCCACTTGTAACTTGCAATAAAAACTGAATCTGATTCCAGTACTCATGAGTTATCCAAGATAAGAGAGAGAGAGACAGGGTATCGGTATACAAAATGTTTTTATCTGGACTGAACGAGATAGAAAGTTTTAAAAATATCGTTTCATGAAAAATTTATGCGAAAAATAAATCATAGATGCACACACGAGACGGGACGGGACGGGAACGTGTCAAAAATTCGAATCAATACTAACTTAACCTTTTATTTGGAATGGATTTGCTCTTGACTGAGACTAACAATAAGCCCTTAAACTGCCGTATTTTTACGACAGCCAAATTCTCGTCTCGTTTATATATCGAAGTTTAGTTCGAGTGCTTTAGTTTGAAGTGTGTCCACTAGAAACTTCCCTGTCACCTCGAGTGTAGTGCGTCGCTATTCAGGAAAGTTCTTTCGATCGGCTTAGCTTGCCCACACTCTACAAGTACTATTCAAGTGAGCCCCAACTTGTTTCTTGCCCATTGTTGGAAACTGATTGTGTTTCTGCTAAAGTCTGTAAGCTTTGTGCATGGGACCTGCAGTAAGCCGATTTAGATAACTTGTTTTATATTTTTCTTGTAGTAAGAAAAAAATGATTCACTTTTAGATGTGAACTCACACCTACTTAGGCTATACGTAATATTTACAGTCTTTACAATAACTACACGTGGACACCTACTACCCCTGAATGTGTTAAAAGGAACTTAAATTTAAAATATAGGTAATGTAAGTAGCTAATTAAGTATATGTATCAAAAGGTAACTGACTCTAACAAATACCTACCTTCAATATCTACTAACTACAAGACGAACGACTGATAACAGAACCGTTACGTGACACAAAATTAGATGACCGATTAGTATTTACTACACAAGAGATATGAGCTGTTCTAGGAAAAATACTACAAGTTTCATAAATTTTACACACACGACAATATAACATCATAAAGACTATGCCGTCAATGATCTTAAACATTAGTTTATCTATAAGCAGGTAACTGTGACTTTTTGAACTCTAAGTGACTAATCATAGAAATACGTCGTTGGCTACTTTCTTACGGCAAAAATAAATAAAACTTAGATAATAGCCATGATGATAGGTAACTAAATAATTTATTCAGCATTGTATCACACCATCGTCCTCCATAGCCTAGGAACTAAATTCTAGAATATTTAAAAAGTTTTTCTATTATCACGTGGTATGGTGCTTTATGCATACGCGCTGCAGGTGGGGATGCAGCAGACTATGTGGGATATGAGACCCACGAAAACCTCCGCAAGTTCTCTTAGAGCGCTATTGGTGAGGCGTAAGAGGTTTGCCCAACGAAAGCACTCCGTCACCCTTACATCTACTACACCTCAGGGATGCCCTGCTATACTTTGCCGCTTGGATGGACCTGTGCAAAACGGTCGACGGAAGTAACATTTTTCCCCTACTAAGGGCGTTTTTAGTGTCATGCGGTTTTGCTTACACACGTGGGATTGATATACATAATCTGTGGTGCCAAGAAACATTTTTCATGTCAATGCACTGTTGCGGGTGCTTGGTATCACAGATTATACAGGGTGTCCCGTTAATGAAGGATAATCCTTTAGGTACAGATTAGTTACATCATGCTCTACTATGTGCCAAAATTAAGTAAAAGTTTTGCCATTTTTGAGATTTTGGTTTCGAGTTTTTATTATTTTTAGGAGCCTTACTAATATTTTAAGTAAAAAGTGAATATTGATTTTGGTGTTTGGAATATCAAGAGTATTAAAATAGAAACAGACTTTTATATAGAAGTTGCCATACAACACTTACATATTTATATCTCGAAAATGGAAATATTTTTACTTGAAAAATTTTTTGGCATGTAATAGGACATGATGTACTCATAAAAACACAAACGTTGTGACCACGAACGCTGTAAAGTGTTCGAAACGTCAGGTTTAAATAAAATGTAAATAAATCGCGATGTAATCCGTAAAATTGTGTTTTAATGAGTTCAACAATTTGCGTAAACGTAAGAAACAAATATAGGACATGATGTAACTAGTAATCTGTACCTAAATGATTATACTTAATTATCGGGACAACCTGTATATTATCTCAGTCCCGCGTGCGTGAGCAAATCTGCGCGACTCTAAAAACACCCTAAAGAAAGATGCGATTGTTCGCTGTTCACCTTCAAATATTCTAACTATACTTAATCTGTGTAATAAGGATCCGACAGCAAAGCCGTACAAAACCTCGATTAGTTATAATTAATTAAGTTACTCACCTCATCGGCTTGAACAGGGCTTGAATACCGTTTGGGTAATCAATAATGAGCTTCAACTGCGTCCCTCCCTCTTTTTGCTCTGTCAAAGATAATTGCAATTAGTACACGAACCACCAAAACAGCAATACCATGACAGTTCTATTAATGTAACACTTATTTGGTAACTATTATCATGTGTGGTTGTTAGAAATTGATTTGTACAGTGACGTCTGTTAAGAATTTTAGTCAAAGGTACTGAGGACGAGATATATTATGTTGCGTACATAATATATCTCGTCCTCAGTACCTTTACGCAGACATAGTTTTTGTTAAACGTAATAAAAAGAAAGTTTTTAGAACCTGTTATAAATTTTTGCCACGATATTTGACTCGATGATATGATGAATTACACATTTTGAGTTTTACACAAATGATCCACCTTACGATCGATTCTTTTATGCAACGTGGTGGCGTCAATCAAACTAGGAATATTTATGACCACTTCCAATCTCTTTTGGTTTTTGATGATTGCAAAAACTACCTATCGGTTTCGAATAAAAAAATAGATGAAACAATAGATTTTAAAAAGGCAAAAACATTTGTTGTTGTTACATCGACTTAGAAACAACCTGCCATAGGCGTAGTACTGCCTAGTATTTATTGTGCCCTAATAAATATAAAAAAACTGGCCAAGTGCGAGTCGGACTCGCGCACGAAGGACACTATAATATGATCTTATTTTAGTTTTAAAACGGTAAAAAATCGCGTTTGTATGGAAACCCCTCTTAAATATTTTTATTTTTTTAATTATTTACTTGCTTTTTAAGTTTATATAGATATTTCTGTGTAAATTTCAAGTGTCAACCTGTTGACATTATTAATATAGAGCAAAAACCGCCAAAAAAACACGTTTGTTGTATGGGAGCCCGACTTAAATACTACTTCTATTCTGGTTTTAGTATTTGTTGTTATAGCGGCGACAGAAATACATCATCTGTGAAAATTTCAACTGTATAGCTATAGCTAGATACAGCCTGGTGACAGACAGACAGACGGCAGAGGCTTAGTAAAAGGGTCTCGTTTTTACCCTTTGGGTACGGAATTCTAAAAACAACATCAAAATCGCAAATTCCCTGATGCATGAGTAATTGCATCCGATCACTCGTAGCAGATAAAGAGAATTTTAACCACATTCACTATTAGCAACCCAATCGATTATGTATGAATGTATTAACAAAACGGGTTGTCCTACGCAGCGTTCGGTCTAAAAATATGCAATGAAGTCGAGTCAGACAATGAAATCCATTTAAGTAGTTTAAATATTTAAGTCCAATCCGAGGTAAAGGGCGAGATTGTTGTGCCACTATTGTCCGTCGACCGCCAACCTCTGATTGTGCGCCCATCTAATATACATGTTTTGCCCCGCCCGGCCTGGCCAACATTTTGTATGGACAGGTGGCAAGTGAGTACCGCCCTTGGAAGGCACTGTCTTTTTTTTTCTCACCCCCTCTAGCATATTTTCTTTAACTTAACAGGAGTTTCAGGAGAGGGTTGAGAAAAAGGAACGCAGATTTTAAGAAAAATCTTTAGCTACGAATATTTCAAGGCAGTAATTAAAGTACTCGTAGACAATTACTATTCTTATCTTCATTGACTTTGTACTCTTAAATGACGTAAACTAAATAAACTAAAATTGGGTAAAAATATGGTATGTACCTACTATGTATGTATGTACCCTATTTTTCGAGAGATATCAATTGTAATGGATAATGTAGGTTTGGCCCTTAAGACCGTTATCTAGGTAATAAATGCGTTTACTGATGGGCTGGTAATCGGACCTATTTTAAATATATGTACATGTACATAACAGCTTTATAATTTGACTGAAACAAAACAGATTTTTTGTGATGATCTAATTAATAATGTATTGCTATGCATATTGCGCTGTTCGACATCATGAAAATAGATACCTATTTTACTAAGTAATATTTTTGCATACGCAAACAAATGTAATAAATTAACAGACTACTAACATGGTCGGTCAGTTGTAATGCGAGTTGCATACTTTATTAAATAATCAGTAAGCATTATAGATTTCTGAGAAGTGTCTTTGCATATCTATGAAGCTATTTTTGTAAGAAAGAAATACAAAAGTGTCAGAAACAGAGTATGGGTTAATTATTTAAATGATTCCAATTAACTACTACTTGTATGTCCAATCTGCGAAACAAGTGTTGTTTTAACTAAGTAAGCCCAAAGCTATCATAGCTGATTTTTTATGCCAGTTAATAAAGTGTTTTTTTACCTCTACATGTACAACATTTAAAAGTTCGTTTGATAGAATTTACCTGATAAAATAACTCTGCAGTGTGAATTTAGCAATAGACAATGTTGTAGAATAATTAATCGGGTGGAGTGGCACCGTGGCCGAAGGCCTATATAACTTAATTGCTTTTCTAGGTCCGATCAACGATACACTGAATATTTTATTGGTTAAATTTCGAATCAGTTTGATCAGAATCGCGTTTAAACGATAACTTGTAGACGGCAATAATCTTGTTCGTGTCGTTGTGTCAAACCTCAGTTTAAATCCAGTTCAATATTAAAAATAATCAAGTTAATTGAAAACTAAAAAAGTTATGATTTTAATTGCCCCTTATAATTTTGAACACGAATAATGGCAATAGGTACAATAAATTAGCTGAATAATTATAATATGTGTGCATGTAGAGTCCGACTAACTAAAAACATTCACTTCATTTTGCATATACTGCGCAGAGGGGGAATTTATCACGTCCTTATGATGCCTAACCAACTACTGCTTAAAGACAAGTGGCCTAGTTTAGAAGCAGGGCAAAAAACTAAAACCATCGCTGACGAGAGCGCGAAGCACAGATAAGTAGTCGTTAGGGCATAAAAAGCACACTTTTGGACTTCCGCAAACAAAATAGAAGGACAAGATGGTAAAGGTCGCTGGATTCAAGTCGTTTACCGGACACTTTGGAAATCTATGAGGATGGTCAAACCAGTGGAGGACCGGCTGGTCATCGTAGGTAACAACAAAACTAACAAAAGATTCTAGTAAAACAATTACCTACTTTATCTTACATGGTTTTTAACATGGTTATTATGCTTACCAGCATGTATGATGGGCAGCATGACCATGTCCTTAATGACAGCATCCACCAGCGTCTCCCTCTCTTCGTATAGCTCGTGTTGGGCTATCTTAAGCTGGAACTTCTCCAGGTTTGATGCGTTTATACTGCAAAGTGAAACCTTTGTTAGGAAGAAGAAGAAAGATCGTCGATCTGACGGCCAAAATCCAGCTACAGGAGGACATTTTCACTATATTAACTATTAAGATTAGGTATCGATAATAATTGTGTACTAGTACCAATAATCGTAAACCAAATTGATTTACACGCAGACGTAACAAATACAATAAATCAATTGACTTTTTAGCGCAAGGGGCAGCGACACTTCAAACAATTATTATGGTTACCATTCTGCTAATGTCTCATTGAGACGGCCGGCGAAGCGCGTGTCACGAATAGAAAAAAAGCTGCCCACCTCCGTGACCAGCCGAGATACTTTAAAATTTTCGCACACACTCCTAAACCTGGTCGTTAACGAGATTTACATGGAAGATTTTCCGATGGAGTGTTGGTTTTGGCTGCGTGGAACACATAAGTGGACGTGATTTGCCTACTAGCAGGTGCGAGCTCCGGCGACACGGCGCGAGGAGGCCCTGAATACTAAGGAGCCTACGTGTAGCGTTCTCGATTTGTGGCATGCTCCGATAACCTGCATTTAGAAATCAAGCCAGCTACTGCAGAATTTATGGACTCTCTTTTAGTGTGAATCGTGCCGCGCCCGGTGGGAACTCAAAAAACACGATGTGCACGATTAGGACAAATAGACACTTAATTTCAAACGTTCGAAGCGCACAGCCAAGCAGAATACCTAACGTTTACCTATTACTGACCGTTGATCGCATTACATATCACTGGTGACCTCTTTCGTTGTTCATGATCATTGCAAATTTGAAACCGTCTACATGCCTATACAATAAATAACATGATACTTCGAGATTAGTTTCTAACTCTATATTCTTTGTCTTCTAGAAACTACCATTCCAATGCAAATAAGTATCAAACTAGGGATCCAATATTTGTTTCTTACGTTTACGCGAATTGTTGAACTCATTAAAACATAATTTTACGGATTACTTCGCGATTTATTTACATTTTATTTAAAACCTGACGTTTCGAACACTTTACAGCGTTCGTGGTCACAGGGAGACTGGGGATCCAATATAAAAGTAAGGACAAAAATTACCGATTTATTAAAATAAGCCTCTTGTATGATACACGAATTTGGCTTGAAGCGACCCCATCATATCATGAGCAGCGCTGTGAGGAAGCTATCACACATTCATTCCATTTAGTTTTATTGTCAAAGGCCCGCGCCTATCTCGCCGGAGCCTCCTTACTGGATTTTAAATAAGATTCCTTGTTGAGCTCCTGAAATTTGCCTTACAAGATAAAGAAAGGTCGCCATCTATGTCTCGTAATATTATAGAATCAGGCTGTCGTGGGAGCGTAATATGATCCTTCTTTATAGTCTTGTATCATGCGAAATCCGTTCCGAGCGTATAGGTATTAAAGTGGGAACAGCGTGCGATTTTCTTTTTATTCTTTTCAGCGTTCCTACGAGATTTGACCTAATATTTGCTTTAGCGAAATTACGTCAACCGCAGGAGACCAGCCGCGACCAACCTGTTTGATTTTGATGCATAGTTCAGTTAGGCGGGGCATTCGCAGTAGATGAAAAGCCGTAGGACGTACCGCTTTATTGAAATTAATATTGTAGGCGCATCATCTCCCACAGGGATGCAGAATAAATTCGCGGGAACGGCGAGCAGTTGCTCCTTGCGATGCCACGCCATCAAAGTTTAATTGCTGCAATAACGAAGTAACTAACAATTTAATTTTGAGACTCGCAGTGCGGTACATAAATCGTACTTGTGGATGTCAGCTGTCGGCAACTTTAGACAATTTTCCTTGTAATGTCCCTTTCCGCGTCGTTTTTAGCGGAACAATTTTAATTAATATCTCTTAACGGGCTAAATGACTTATTATTTTGACAAAGCACTGTGTGGTTTCGTGATTTAATTGAGGAAATTTCTTTAAGTTCTCCATCATTTAAGAGTATTGCGAAAGTTGGCAGTAGGTAGTTTACTACCTGTGAGCCTATCAGCCTAGTGTTTGTTTCCATGTAACAACCGCACCAAAACATTAATGTGTATGTCAGAGGATTGGGTTACCCATTACTATTACATAGAGACGATAACATCCAAAGCTCTGTTGTATTGGGAATGTTACTTAATTAGTGACTTTGCATACGAATATTACCTGTAGTCATTTTATCATTCTTGTACTCTTATTCTTTACGCATAAACTACGTTAGATATTGTCCTTGTTGTTATAGGCTTTTATATTTGTGATTTTGAAATAACTTTGAACGCAATTATTATACTCAAAAATGTATCGACCATCTTTAGGTGGGACTTGAACCTACGCCCTTCGCTATTCGAACGATAGATCTCCCGACTGAGTTATCTAGAACGTTATCACTCGACGAATTGTTGACAAACTGCTTGCTGCGCCAGTGAGTGCAAATGGTAAATTTTTTAAGTGCATTATTTTTATTTTTATAAGTTTTTACAAAAGTAAATATGGCGCACAAAATTCATCGTCGTGCGATAGCAAAGGATCGTGGGTTCGAGGCCAACATTTGTGTGCATTTACTTTTGCAAAGAAACTGCTTAATCCTTCGAGTATCATGTTTCCAGGTACACCGCGCTGGTGTGTACGTATGGGTTGTTAAATCAAAAAATAATTATAACTATAAATGTTCTAACCTTGGTTCCAAGTCCTCCATCTCCCCAATCGTTGGGTTCTCCGGCCTCATCACGTTGAGGTCCCTGTGCGGAGGCACGACGACGGCGTGGTCCTCGCTGCGGCCCTGCATCTGTTCGCGTATGATCTGCTGCAGGTCCTCATACTTGTCCGCGGGGGGCGCGGGCGTGCGCGGCTCTGCGTCCGCGCCGCCGCCGCTCGTCTCGCTCGGCGCTGACTGCTCGTACTCCCGGGAACCGTTACTGCCGTTGCTGGGGAAAATAGTTGGAATTGCAGAACGGTCCTTGTTGGTTAACTTAAAGATGTACAAAACTCTCCGTGGTTTTATGGAACGGTGTTTTGGTTTCAGGCCCGGAGGACCTAGGCCCGTTGACCATCGATGCAATATATTCTAGAGCGAAGTTCCCTACTGCGCTAACAATAGTGACCTCCTAGCCGAATTAGAAACAGCGGCCGATCTCAACAGAGATTAGCCAATTGCGCGGGAAATATTATAGTACACAAGTGTGTGGGCAATACCCAGGTGTACTCTCTGTTCCTTCACTCTCATAATTCGATAAGACGGCAGTTCGACATGACGGTAGAGAGATCAGGCGCAGGACGAACGGCTTAACGTGCTTTCCGAGGCACGGGGGTGTTAAAACCACCAACTTTCTGACTCCGGAGCTGTGTCTGAGTAATTTCAAGACAGAAATAAATACCCAACACTTTCGGCCCGACCCGGGATTCGAACCCGGGACCTCGTTGATAGTACCCAGCGTGCTGACCACTAGACCAACGAGGCAGTCAACAAAATATAACTGACATAAGCCATCAAAAATCATGTGACTTTTGCATAGATATTTTGACATTTCGTTAGCGATAGCTACAGAATAGATTGCATCTTGTCTAAGGGCCCTGGCTCCCGATTAGAAACTATTCGGTGGCCGAAACGTCGAGTTATAAATCTACATCAATAAAAATTTATGTTGTATGTTTGTCCTCTTTGCGTTCCAAACCATTTTTTATAAATATCTACTGTGTATGGTGTGCAATAAGCGGTATCTATCTAACCATTGATCAGATTTTAGTGAAGGTATAGTATGGAGTTGTAGACAAACCTGGGATCTGGACCAAAAATTGAAAACGTTGCATTGCAAGTGCAACGCATGCCGGGTACAGCTAGTACTAAATGTAGAAGAACCACAAATAAAACTTGGATTGGATTCCTGTTTTGCAAATGCAAATGAGAAATAAATCCATAATCTGATATATTCATATCAATTAATTCTGCCTGTATTTGTTCTTTAAACTTTAATTAATATTGAGCACGCTGGTCGTCTATGGTAGCTTACATTTAATCTTTAGTAGTAGGTTTTATTGTAATATTTATTTTTTGACAAAGAAACCCCTTTTGAATCATTGAGAATAATAAAATAAGGCACACAATTAAAACCACTCCTCAAAAATAAGTTTCTTACAAAAGGCATTACGCAGAAACAATCAATGCGAAATACAACAAATTGGAGAGTTGTGATGAATAGATTTATTTGATAATAAAGGTGGTACTATTGGAATACAATTTAAACGAAAACCCTCTTGTAATTATGAGAAGGGTTACAAATGTCTGGACTATGACGTCAATTACCAATAACTCAAGCGTTTGGCGCAGTCGAAATACCACAGTTCGTTCTGCCTCACTAGGCAGGTTTTAAATATTTTTAGCAATAACTAAAAACATGTTAATCCTGCAATAAAGACAAAAATATTGTTTTCTTAAAAAAGAGGGAACTGTTCCATATATACCAATGTTGATAAAAATTACGTTAAATTTAAAAGTAAATGATTAACCTAGATGTATTATAGGTTAGTATATGTACAGATACACGTCGCCAAATTTTTACCCACCCACCCACTAAAGCCAGTTATAATACAAAAAACTATTTATATCAAGGAATAAACCTACTGGATCGATCACTGTGATATCCAATGCAAATCGTTGATTACACAACTTCACATTACATCCTATGTCTAAGCTATCACGTCCAGACGCGAAATGCAGTGGCCATGATTGGCACATCTGCCTATTTATTTATAATGATGCTACCAATGCGAGCGACCATTAAGTACAGTTAGTTATAGTAGGTACCCTTCAGTAATTTAATTGATTAGTTTATGCTTTGTTTATATTAATGAAATTATAAAATGCTACAGTGGTATCTGTGACTTTGCTTCGTATTAAAAAAAGAGACAAATTAAAGAGTTTTTTTTTGCGAAGCTAAACCAATTAATTGAACTTTAAATAGCATTTTATTTTATTTTCGTAATGTGTGATGCACCTCGCCTCTTTTATTAGGGAAGAATAATCCTATTCTATTAAAAAAAAAAAAAAATAGCAGAATACATACTATATCAAGGTCTTAATGTTAAACATAAAGTTAACGTATTCAGCCTGCATGCAATTTTTTTTACTAGGTGAATAATTATCTAATAAGGAACTCTTAAAAGTTGACACAAAAAAATGCAAAATTGACATTCTGTTAGCTTCTAAATTAATATCATATTTAAGAACAGCTCATTAATTGATCTTAAAAGGATTTAATTATATCCCAGGTACGTCATGTAATAAAGTACCTTTTCATTCTGATGAAACAGTAGATATCTGTGCAAAAGTGACGACAAACAATAGTCGCTGAAGTGAAATGTGCTCATTAGTCCCTTATGCGCAACAAAACACTGCTGCTGTGCAATCACAAAAGTGGTACGTAATCAAGTTCGTAATGCCTTCTGCACCCTTGTTCCGTGTGCTTTATTGAAAGAACTACATAATCAATTTTTCTTTGAGTTCCCTTCATTGTTAGTTTGTTGCGTTAGACGGGCTACTAAGAAGATATAATTTCTGAAACAAAATTATGATTTACAATTCAGAGTTTTCACGTAAACTGAATTGTTCTGAATGTTGGAGTACATTTTATAATTATTTATTATATTTTCAAGCCTTTTTTTTAGTACCAATCTATAGCCTTGTGAAGACTTTGCAATTTAGTCTAAATTTAGGTAAAAAGTCGGCTGGGGTGCTTTTGGTAAATTATCCGACGTACTCAAATCCAAGAAGGTGCCTGTGAACCTAAAACGTCGCATGTTCATGGAGCGGGCTATCTTGGGAATTTCCCTTTGCGATAGGGTAAGAAATACCGAAATACGCAGAAGGACCAGGTTAACCGACATAGCCAAAGTGATAGCGGGTAGAAAATGGAAGTGGGCGGGTCACATATGCCGAAGAACGGATGGCAGGTGGGGAAGGAAGGTGCTGGAGTGGCGTCCGAGAGAGAGACGACGAAACGTGGGACGACAGCCGGCAAGATGGACAGACGACATCGTCAAAGTTTCTGGGTTGAACTGGAGGAGACAAGCCCTTGACCGTCAGAGGTGGAAATCTTTGGAGGGGGCCTACACTCAGCATTGGGTGGCAACGGGTTGAAGAAGAAGAAGAAGAAGGTAAAAAGTGGTCTACGAAATATTCAGTTTCATTAAAATTCGTATTAACGTAATTTTTAAAAGAAAATTAACGAACTTCAAGGCTGTGCTGTGCTTCAAAACAATGATCATATCTCCAAACAAAGCCGCGGCGGTAGCAAAAAAGATTCTTAAGATTTTTATTTGCTCTATTGTCAATTTGCACGTATTGTTTCTTGGGGTATAAAGCATTGAGTGGCGAGATCATATTACATTTATTTTCCATATTTGCCCAGCCAAGACGGTGACAAATTAATTAAGGCATTGTTCTTCAACAAAAGCGTAAGCTAAGTGACACCGACCACCCTGATGTTTGCGTTCAGTCTATTTTATGTACAGCCTGGAATTACGTCAGTAACTATTAAAACAATAACCTTCCTTTAGTGTATGCTATAGGTAGAGTCTTTGCCTGTTATGATTTTTGACAGATAAGCGGTTATTTGGCAAACCGAAGGGCTTTTCCAAAGATAAGGTCGAATATCGAAGGCCACATCCTTGGTATGCACAAGCATTTGACATTGCTCAGTAGGGCAAAGGGTACGCCTAAGAAGAATGGTAGTCAAGTTCATTAATATATGAGAATTTCCAGGGCTTCAAATATAAATTTATATGGAAAGGTACTCAGATATCTCAACAGATTCATTAATCAAACCTAAATTAACTATTTGATATAAAAATAATCTAACATATATGTATCTGCTCAGATATACAGGGTGTCCCAAAAAGTATGGAAAAGCGGAAGTCCAGAGATAGAGCACCTCTTGGTGTACCCGAATCACCCCCATGTATGTTTCGCGATTTCTCGTAGTTTTCGACGCTCCATCTCTGGACATACTTTTTGGGATACCCTGTTTAAGTACCCTTCCATGAGCATTTATATTCGAAACATTGAAAATGCTCATATTATAATGAACTCGACTACTATTTTATCAATCTGTACAATCAGTTTATGCTAAGGTTTTAAATCCCGCGGCACTGAAGGAACCTAAAATGTCCTAATTCTAACTAAACTGGAAATAAGCGCAAAAATGTTTCATGTCTATATACGAGTACGTACATGATATAGTATTATTGAGATATAGAGTCACGATTGTTTGGCTAATGTTAAACATTAAACACTTGATTTAAGTTCAGATTTTGCGTTAGATTATTATACACCAAATTGATTACCATATTCTGATCGTTTTAAACAGATTTCCAGTTAAAACAGGAAAACGGCAAATAAATTGGCGATATTTTGTTATGACCATTTATAGAGTTAGACTAAAGGAAAATACACGTAGGTATTAATATGTTTGTCGTTAACGATATAGGACTTAAAGTGAGTAAATTCTCAATCGAATCCACAAATCAAATCCACCTACCAGGTTTAAATTTCTGTAATTTAAGTACCTAGGCCACATTGTCACTGAGGATCTAAAAGATGACCACGACATAGAGAGAGAGTTGTCTGAAAATTAATTATTTTGATTTTTTATTATAATATACAAACGCCTTATGTTTGGGTGGTGCGTGGTGCTAACCTGGATTATTTCCACAAGAAAGGTCAACGATAGAAAATTTTGATTGGTAGATTGGGTTTGCGTATCCTTGCCTATGTTATATAAACTTTCGGCCATTTGCACTCCATAACATATATAGAGGTCACCAAATGTCTGTCCGTACCCCAGTTTATAGAAAGAAGGGATATGAAATTAGGGAGTGACCCGTGCAAACGCGACATGGCCAAAAGAAACTAACGATCTTCGCAGCGGATTGGTCACATTTCACAGTCATTTGTGCATGCCGTACGCCCCAATGAGTGTAGTGAATTGTAATACTGTGGTCCTAATGTCCTATATGTGTGTGTTCGAATCCCGGGTCGGGCCGAGAGTGTTTGGGTTTTTCTGTCTTGAACTTACTCGAACACAGTCCCGGAGTCAGGAAGTTGGTGGTGTTAACACCCCCGTGCCTCGGAAAGCACGTTAAGCCGTTGGTTCTGCGCCTGATCTCTCTACGGTCATGTCGGACTGCCGTCTCACCGAATTATGAGAGTGAAGGAACAGAGAGTGCACCTGTGTATTGCGCACACACTTGTGCACTATAATATGTCCTGCGCAGTTGGCTAATCTCTGTTGAGATATGCCGCTGTAGTCGAAATCGGCAAGGAGGACATCATATGTGTGTGTATACTGTGTAACACATAGGTGATAAAGGTTCGCGAAGGATTACCGTGTTAGGTAAACCATATCTCTTCTTTCTATGATCTATGGTCCGTACTTACCTCATAGTACTCTTTTAATTATAGGAATCGCGGTTGTAATTAACCTTATTGAGAAAATAATATTAGGTATGTGCTACGCAAGTATGCATCACTTGCAAGTGATTATGTGTTTGCGCCGTTTGGCGTTGAAACTTTTGAACCGTGGGGACCATCCGCTAAATTAGTTTTTGGAAAAATTGCACCTAAATTAAATTCTGTTTTGGCAATTACTATTAGCTGGCTCGTTCCTCGCTCAAAGGATAAGTATAGCTATCCAACGCGGTAACGCAGCCAGCATCCTCGCCTCCTTGCCTTAAGGACACGGGTTTATTTTTAACCGACTTCAAAAAAGGAAGAGGTTATCAATGTTTTTTTTTGTGGCTATGTTACCGCATATCTCAGTCAGTTGTAGACCGAAAAAATATATGTTTACCTAGAGGCTATACCTTCTAGTTGGTCCCATTTTGGCCCAGTAGAGATCTGATGATGGGATCTTGGTGTAATCGAGGGAAACCCTCAAATTTTGAAGGCACGAATAGTGTTTTCGTACTAGTATCTTAATGTTGACATGTTGTTACGTCTAATAGTCATTATGTGGAGCTGAGCTGATGGTGGAACTCCTTAAAAATTAGGAGTTTAGTAATTAAAACAACAGAAGTTTTGTCAGTCAAAGTCAAAGACGCAGCTCCCTCCTCTTCTCACCACCCCCCTCCCCCCTCCTAACGCCTCCCGCCCGCCCCCAACAATAAAACGTCAGCCTATTAGATCCCACTGCTGGGAAAAGGCCTCACCTCAATTATGAGGAGGTACGAGCCATACTCCACCACGCAGCTTAGTGCGGATTGGTGTATGTAAGGCAAGTGACAAATCTTACTGTCAGAAGTTATCAAGCCGCCCTAGGGCCTCTGACTAGGCTTAACGACTAATACCACAGATATTAGCCGGGACCAACTGCTTAACGTGCCTTCCGAAGCACGGAGATGCTTGTCATGGACGTCACTTAAATGGTTCTACGAAATTATACAAGAAACCTATTTCCAATTTATTATCTGTTATTTTTTGGAGTCGGTGCCAACCAAGCTAGATATTCTATCTACTCTAAGCAGCCAAGAGATGGTTTAATCCTGTCCTTACTTGCAAAAAAACATTAGAATTAAAATTTCTGGCACCGACTCCAAAAAATAACAGATAATAAATTGAAAATAGGTTTCTTGTATAATTTCGTAGAACAGTTAGGTAATTTAAATATTATTTTGTACTTTTTAGTTTAATTTTTTTTATAAAATTGATAGTTTTAATTAACAATGTAGTCAGTTTTGAAGTCGGGTTTTGTTTTTTTTTTAAAAGAATTTTTTGATTAAGTAGGTTTTAAGTTTATTTATTTTTATTTCATGCATGTCTTTGTGTTTATTTACATTTATTGAATAAAATAGTGTAGTTCATGAATCGGTTCAGGTATGTGCTTCTCCCAAATATTGATCATCCTAGAACCATGACAGTGACTATTCCGTATTATATCCGTATCGTAAGTATCTTATGTCCTGATAAAAGTATCGATCAACCGCGGACATTTTCGATATCGGGAATGTATAGGAAAGTGCCAAATGTTTTTGTTATCTACACAAGTAAATTACATTGATAACGGATTTGTATCCACGTGCATATGATATGAATAATATTGGTGGTTATGTGTGTTACGTAAGAGATCATTATGTGTAGCCATTCGAGGTAAAACAGGTAAGTACCTAAATTTATTTATAAACTGACACGTGTGACTATCATGCGTATACTATTTTTGTAATTGACATAAGAACGTATAAATAAATACGTAGGACGATAGATTATCATAGTTTAGCTTTACTGCAAGTTGTATTACTGCAAGTAGGTATTTTTGTTTGTTTTATTTCTTTTAAAACAGAACACCTATTACACATTTTCTGATTTAATGAAGTTTAATTGTATCACTTATCCAATGCAGCAACCACATGCAGTAATGACTTTTTCACTAACCGATGCTCTTACAGTATACATCGTAAGGAAACCTCTGCATATTTATGTTGCAGTTAAAAGGCGTAAATGTGTAACCGTCTGCTTATCGCGTAAGGTAAATTGGATATATTTTTTATCAGAAAATCCCGAGATGATCTAAATTGCAATGTAAATAAAAACAATTTCTGATAAGTTACCTATTATAAAACGGACCAACAACTTGACTATTGTATTGTTTCGTAATCTAAAAACATACTTTAATACACAACAATGCTTTGTACCTACTATGCATTTTATTTATGCAACTAGCGATCCGCCCCGGCTTCGCACGATTGTAGATAAAAAAACATATCAAAATATAACCGTTATCAGTTAGTGATGATAACGTAGCCGTCTACTGGTGAAAGAATCTCCAAAATCGGTTCAGTAGTTACAAAAATAACTGCAAACAAACTCACAAACTTTACCTTTCATAATATTAGTGCCATTATTAGATAACACACCCAGTGTAACTTTATTCGGTTCCCCGCCCCCTAAGTCATACCCTTTGATAAACAATGACATCATTCGATTTAATTTCTTTCCAATCGTATCCAGAGTCAAATTCACGTCATTCGAAGTACTTACACGTGCATACTCGTTATAACACCCTAGTACTAAAGAAAGATGATTATGTTTTCGTCTGTGTAAAAAAAATATCACTGGTTCTTTCCTAAAACAGTTGTATATGCACCTTATCAAAAAGCGGTTAAGACGACACCCGTTTACTATCTTAAAGGTATCATAATACCTCATAAATCTTTTTTTATTTATTCTTGACATTACTAGCCCCTAAAACTTATTATTATTATTATAAAAGAGTTTTCTTAGTTAGTTCATCTGTTTAAAAGTACATTCCGTTAGTTTGCAAAATCAAGCAAGAGCAAAATCTAATACAGTTATTGATAGCTCTCAATTGTTTTCTGAAAGAAAATCTTGTTTAGACGGGTATTCTTCCATAGATCTAGCTCAATCAAAAACATAGTTGAAACATCTCGTGTCCTTAGGAGCGATGTATTACACTAGGTTATCTTTAAAGACTCTGTCAAACCCGTCAACAGAGATAACGCATGCTGATAACACCACGCAAATAATATAGGATAACAGTAAATTATTGACATCGTCTTTTCTTAAATGAAAATTAGGATTTTCAATAATAAGTATATAGATCAGATTTTTATTTATAGGTAGTCTAAATAAGACTGTAATCATATCTTATTTAAAGTTTAAAATATTGATAGCGAGCTGTGATAACTGTTGTGGGTTTTGTCTGATAAAATCACGAGAATTTGTGTATTCGAGACCTTATTTACATACAGATGTACGACAACATATTTATGTATGATAATAATATACGAACTGACATCAAATGTTGATATTTGAGAAAAATCCCTTCTCGCTACAGTTTAAAAACTTGTTAATTGCATTGTTATTGATCATTAAACTAATGTTTCTGCTTTTGTATTTTACTACAAAATTCTAAGTTGATATTGAGGTTCATTATAGCCAATTATTTGAACTATTAATAATGTTTTAATTACTTGGTAAACCGGTACATTTCTCAAGAAGTTCAAGTTTGTTTTTGGGGACAAACTGTCAAAAGGGTCATAGAATTATTGATAAGATAACGACTATTTTTAAAAGTGGAAAGTAATCAGTTGATTGTTTTGTATTGTATAATAATACAAAGTTATAAATTTCCATCGTACAAGACCGTTCATTTCATCGATTCGTTTAGAATACAAATGTAACCATCAAATGATTCACAGTCATATCTGCAGCTGTGCTACGCCAAAGTTCAAAGGTGATGTAAAGATACGTACCCAAACAAACACCGAAATCACAAAACCGCACACTGATCACAACACCAACCTTTTTTGGAGGAAGCGTTTCCTGAATTCGATGTACGCGGACCGCCCTTTATCTTCGTCGTCGCCGATTTTAACGCGTCCATGTAGTGGGACCCTGTGTCCGGAGATGCCATAGTCCATTTGGAGGTCTACTATGAGCATGAGTGTGAAGAGTACGAGGAACGCGCTGACCGCGAGCGCGAGGCGCTCCTTCAATTTCATGTTGAGCATGGTGCGCGCGTTCGTGCGGCGCGGCGCGGACGTACTGCGCACATGGTCGGGCGGCTCGGGCGGCGGCGACCGCTTACAGTCGCCCGCGCATTTACGAAGCCGGCGCCGCCAGCGCGCGCGCGCCCACCCGCTTACGCTGAAAAAGAAAGCGCGAGTTAGCGAGCTTCGTAGTAACCGTAGTCGTTTCAGCGATGCTCGTAGCAAGGGGTGAACCGTAGCGCGTAGTCGAGGGTGCATTGGGCGTTGTAGCGCATGGTTTTAGGGTGTACTACAAGGTATACATCATACTCGGGTTTCATACACAAAACTAAATTCTTTTAATCGTTTCATTATTTAAAAAAAGTTATTTATTAGTATCAGCGGTAGTACGTAGATGTAGCATGAAGTTATGAAATATATTTTTCCCTAGGATTGTGTATAGAAAAACCTACAGGGCCATAATGTCCTTATAAATCTGTAAATCGTGGACTTATTGCAGTTACAGTAAAGTTTATACCTATACTGCGGTAGAAAGTCCCATTGCAATTTGTGGAAATTAAAGTATCATGGTGTTACACTATGCAATATTTTTACAGACAAGAAACTTGATTGATTCGACCATGGAAGTAGGAAGATTAATTGTGATAATATTCTGTATATGTATTCTTGTAATAAATTTATTAAAATTATCTTATGAACTCTCAGATACTTTGCCTATCGTAGAATCGGATGTTAACATTATAAAGACGAATCAGCCAGCAGGCCTATTAATTATTAAAACATTTTAAAACCTGTTTTAATGACGTGGCAAGATACCCAAAACTTCTGTGTACAATATACTAAGAAAATATCCTGGTAAAACCAAGTCCATGGGAATGACATTAATACGTTATTAGTTCTAGGTAGTGTGAATAAACCACAGAATTAAAGTTCATTCTAGCGTAAACCCGCAACGGAATATGCAGTCATTTGATCGAGAGGTAAAGTAAGTTCCCCACACGCATATTTAATAACTTAGAGACCACTAATGTGAAATTGATTCCTTGTCAATGAATTCTACGGGAAACAAGTAATACTCATATTCGAAAGTTAGCTTTAGATTTTGTATTGAATGATTCAGCTATGCAATTACCTACATTAAATTAGTTCTGCCAAAAGAAATAATGCTAGAAGAAAAGTTTTGACGTGTCCTTTCATTATAAGCTATGGCTCAAAACTGTTTGTGGGATGCGATTTTGTATAAAAAAATAAAATGACATAATTTGTAACTCCTTCTTTTAACCTAATTCTAACTTTACGAAATTTATTAGTATTTTTTTATATTTGAAAAATAACAAAGAAAAAAACACTATTTGATTTTAAACACTATGTACGGATGATAGCATATCAAGGTAAACAAACACTGCGGCATCTTATGCAGTTGTTGTAGAAGCGATTTTTTAACGAAAATGTGTAGTCAGACTAGCCTGCTAGCCACTATACCAATATAATTTATTGACGCGTAAGTAGGCATTATACTATCCAGTACACTCAGTAATAGAAACTGATGACAAAGTAATACTTGTTGTTGATCAAAACGCACAACAATTTATTGTTCCTACACGTGCAAGCAATTTTGCAAGTTTCAGGTCATTAGGTTGGACATTGAGTAAACAAATGTTATCTATAATTTACTTCACTTGTGTCAGCGTCTTTGAAACTAGTTTGTAGTGTACAAAAACATATAATACATCTTAATATGTATGTGTGTATGTTTTTTTTATTCAATAATGCTAGTTGCTGATTAAACTCTCCACATTCCCACGCGTTTAACTGGTAGAACAAGATAGGCGTAAAGTCCGCCAGTTTTAAGTCCGTTAAAGTTTGCTTGCTATATATATTTAAATAAATGAGAAACTACAATATTAAAAAAAATGGCCTGTAAGCTACGATACTTTAGGCTGGAGCACATTCAACTCGAATATATCTCTTCGCGATATATCAATTGACCAACTTGTTTTAGTTATAATCAAATGAGTAGATAAGCTTTAAGTCCTTACAGAACTTTAAAAATATATATATATTAGGTAATTTACTTCCAAATACCATTTTATTGTAAAACGATATTTAAACTTGTTCTAGTACAAGTTTAACACCTTGAACAACAACACAAGACAACAAGTACAAATGGCCAGAGCTCCCTTTTAAGCATTAAAATACTTGTCCTAGAAGACCATGCTATTCATTTAACATAATTGTGATATTTGAGTTCTATTGGTATATATAAATAAGCCTTACAAAACTTACAATTAAAATCTGAGTAGATTAAATATTGCTTTGCAATTTTTCTAGCCCACTTTACATACCAACAATATCCATTAAAGACTTGAAAGAATAAAGAGTAAAGTAAATAATTATGTGATTTGACCAATTATAGTGATGATGGCTATTATAAGTCAATTAACTAAGTGTCTTCGTATCGATTGCTGTCCATACATAGTTAATAGCAATCTTATAGCAGTAGATACTCGCAGCTCAATTAATTTTAGTCTGTTACAAGATTTTTTATAATGTGACTGTTACAAAGCAGTTTTGTCTGTAATAATAGATATTAAGAAGCTAAACTATAGAAGTCGCTTGAAACAAGGTATTTAATAAAAATACAAATTGTTAGATAGTTACCACTCCTTCCATGTTTCGGGCGTTACCATTTATACACCTTTAGCACCATTTTTTTAAATATACATATTTTTAAAGGACTAATTACCGAAATGAACTACTTATAAACTAAAGCTAAATCACATTTCTCTCAGCGGAAATTTAAAGCAAAATAATTCATTTATTTTCTATTAGTGGTTCCCCGCGACTTCGCCCGCAAGAGTTGGATTTTCCATATAAACTTTCATCCCCCATTTCACCCCCTTAATATTTTTATATCGCGACAAAATGTAGCCTATGTCCTTTCCAGGGTCTCGAACTGTCTCTATACCAAATTTCATCTCAATCGGTTTAG
The DNA here is from genome assembly GCA_949316185.1 of Pyrausta nigrata. Lineage (NCBI taxonomy): Eukaryota > Metazoa > Arthropoda > Insecta > Lepidoptera > Crambidae > Pyrausta > Pyrausta nigrata. The sequence continues at coordinate 13,551,288 of OX438943.1, forward strand.
TGGTTTAAGCGTCAAGAAGTAACAGACAGACAGTCACACTTTCGCATTTATAATATTAGTTAGGATTGAAATCACATTTGTTTGTAGAAATCCACAAGAAGGTTAGGTACCTACTATAAAATGTAATATTATTTTTGAAAATACCTACGTAATATGAAAACTGTATACAAGATTAGGTCAACAATAGCACGACTGACGTCATATTTCATGTGGGTAAGTACCTAATGTTGTAACCAACGTGCTTAAAAGAACATTACTCTCATGAACCAAATTGATAAAATCTGAAAAAGTAACATGATAGACAAAACAATACTTTCTGCAAAGCACATAACAAAAATTACTAATGACGTACTTATGTGCTGTAGGTAATCATTACATGAGAAAGAACCTTTTTACGGCAGCCGAGAAATAAAATAGGATGAAGTAAACGTGTAGTAATACTAGTGTTTCCCCGCGGCTTCGCCCGCAAGAGTTGGATTTTCCATATAAACTTTCATCCCCCATTTCACCCCCTTAATGTTTTTATATCGCGACAAAATGTAGCCTATGTCTTTTCCAGGGTCTCGTCTCTATACCAAATTTCATCTCAATCGTTTCAGTGGTTTAAGCGTCAAGAGGTAACAACAGACAGACAGACATACACACTTTCGCATTTATAATATTATTATGGAAGTATGGATGGAAAAAATAACTATTACATAGTGTTATAAGTACTTTTATTGAGAAATTGGATCTGACAGTGATAAACTACCTATTAAAACTTTTTTAAACATATTTTCCCAATAAACTACACTACGAAATAAATATTTTGAACGTATTGTGATGAATTTATTATTAATATCAATAATGTTTTAAATTGAAGTGCACGAAAAACACCCTGAAAGATTTAAAGCAAAGATAGATGAATACCAACCTACCCAAATATTCGGTAGGTGATTTTAGAAATGTTTTCATCGGTAAGAGGTGTTTGGGATGGTAGGTGTGAAAACATATTTTTCAGTCTGAAAACTTCAGCACCTAATGCAGATGATGTGGCTATTTTCAGAGGCTCCCTTTATTTGTCATCAATTTAAATTGCACTTAGCGTCATTGATTTCTGCGACCCTATAAGTGGCTTTTAATTTTATATGCTCGTCAAAATCTTATAATCTTAATGTCATAGCGATCTCAGCTTATGAATCATTTACTGAGCCATCCATTCATCACATAAAATAGAAGAAATAAAGGTCATTTATTTAGGCATTGCCAGTGTTTGCACCAAAGTCGGTCTAGTTCAGCCGCTATAGCGGTTGAAATTCGGCTAGGAGGACATTATTATTACAAAGCCTTCCTATAGCGAACCATTACATCATGTATCAACCGTAACTTACAGAATACAGATGCTTACAGATTATTTACACTGCACTGCATAATGCTGTACAAATACATAAAAGTATCCCTTAAACTAACTACAGATGAATCATCATTAAAATCCGATACGAGTTGTAGATACGGCACTTCAGACTTGCGGTATGAGGAACAAAATGTGAATATGCCAATTAAGCAAGTTATAGTGGCAAAGAGCATCATGAGTGGCAAATAGCTAATTAAGTGGTTCTATACGTATTCACAATTTTATAATGATTATTCAAATAAAATTGTAAGGCTGAGCTTGTACCATGTCAAAATTATATATTTTTATAAAGGTAAATAATGTTGTACCTACTAACCTTCGCATTAATATTCGTTTTCACGTGTTGAATCATGCAACGCTAAAGTTTAAGAGTAGGTAATGCTATAGGTAGACATTTAATCTCGAAAATATTCGAAATATTAAAAAGCTTTTCAAGATTGGAATTAGCGCGACTATTAACAGTCTTGTTATCGATACCTATGTCTTAACATTGCAATCTGTCAAGCATTCTTGCCAAACGATATTGGCTGTGAAGTTACGCTTGTACCTACTTATATTATAAAACTTGTATAAAAGTGAATCATAGATGTACGATTAAAACGCTGTAAACTTACTTAAGGTACATTTAAGTATTTATTATAATATACAATGCGTAAAGGAAACAATTGTTACAATTCACGCACATCATATTATATATTTTGACATAACTTGTGATAATTTTATTATTGTATTTACAAATAACAAAAGAAATACTTTTTTATAAAATATTTACACCTCAGTGAAATATAACGATGGTTTCGATAAAAAAACTCTGTGTGAATATAATGCATTACCAAGGTACAGAGTAGGTACATGACTAGTACAATACCTTCTATTTAGTGAGTATGTATTTACAAACTCACCTTAAATAAAAATTATTTATTAAACGGTTTTATTTAGCTTGCTTTGTTGTTATTGGGTCAATTCTAGTAGGTTATTGTATTAAGTATTTACCCCATTGATCAATGACTTTTTTTTCCAACCCCATTAATACGGGTATTAAATACAATTACTATGTGTGCTATGAAAAAAAATGCATTGAAAATGCAAATCCAAATTGGCCACCTACACCAAAGGCAGACTACCTACATAATTTATCACTAACCCCTTAATATGGATATCAAATGAAAAGGACTGACTAGTAGAATACAGTAATATATGTAAAGTAACGTGATAAAAACTTAAAATTACAATACTTATCTAGTTTTTAGTACATTAGCTATGGACTAAGTAGAAACTTAACAATAACGCGTGGGCGCGTCAAATGTCTATCATCAACCTATAAAGAGTTACGACGCTGCGCCCCACGTTTTTTTTGTCTTACGATAGGTACTGGGGCTTATCAAATTATTTTTTTGCAGCATTTACATTATCTTTTCAATATCACGTTTTTTTTAATTTTAACAAGAAAATCATTCATGGGGTAAAAAACACTAACACAATAACTAGACAAAATTTTACAGATGACTGACAAGAAATATTTAGCTAATTTCTCGTTGACCATACATGTACGTAAGTGAACTGTGCTTGCCCAAAAATATCTTGTCTCTACCTGTGTCCGTACGAGTATAAATTAAACGTACTTCGTGCCTATGCAATTTTACAACGCATTGCGGTTGTGCAATTCACAGGCGCTTAATAATCAACCGGTCATCCACTAGCACGTCAGATACTTACTAAGTTTTTGTATCGGATGAATAAAAACATGTAATTAAAAAATATCGATAAAATTTTCACGCCTTCGATATTATATCACATACGATTTTTATCGAAATAACATGGCGGATATCACAAAAATTAGATGTTGCGTAGTCTCGAAGTATGAAAATGTTGGATTTTTATCACATTATGTGCTATCCGCCATATTTTATCGAAAAATATCGTATGTGATATAATATCAAAGGCGCGAGAATTGGGCCCCTGGTCTAATAATTACGAGTACTAATGAGTAAGCATGTAAACTCTTTCGCCGCTGGCTACGAGTACAGTACTCAGTACTCACCCAGGTTACAATCATGATATGGCCCAAGACTACCTCATAGTTAATGTGTGGCCTGCCATGGGTCGTGATCATTAAATAACAAAAATTACTGTCTTGACAATTTTAATGTTCCTTTGCATCAAATGTTGCCGTAATTTTAGGAGAATCCGTATTTTGTGAGTAAGCAATTAAATAATGTATTTTCTAACATGTTTTCTAACTTAGGCAGTTGTCTAATTCCTTTGTTTATACATTACGTACCTACCTACTAATGCTACATCTAATACTTATTATAAAAAACGCTTTTCACAATATCGCAAACTGATTACCGTGTGCGGTGCGCGCATAACCGCTCGTTTCGCGGCTCCGTGCGCGCGCGCCTGCATTTATGCTATTGTCCACAGTGAGCGCGGTTTCGACAGCGGTATAGACAGGAAGATACGGTAGTCTCACTTACAAAGTCTCTAGGTACAGTCTTCACTTTCTAAGTTAGCTGATGCTTTAACATGCTAAACTTCCTGACTGTTTCCGTGTTATTTCAAGACATTAAAACCCAGAAATCTTCCACCCTATGCGGGATTCGAACCTAGGCCCTCTAAAATAAAAAATGGGCGTGCAGATCACTTAGTAATAATAATAAGTAAAGTTTATTTCTCACCATAGACTAAGTAACAGTACAATTAAGATAACAAAAACGTACTATAATGGGTTTATATCTAAACTAGGATGGTTTCTTTATCTTATGTTATCAACCCTCCACCCCATAAAGAGTTGATAACCTAAGACACAGGAACCATGCTAGTTTAGGTATCAACCCACTATAGTAAGTTTTTGTTTGTAACACAGAAATAAAGTCAAGATAAAAAACAAATACCTACCTCGAAAGCAGCTCCCACTCCTATTACCTTCCCATATGAGTATTTGGCCAATTAATAAAAGAAGTAATAGAAACAGCTTACTGTTCATTTCTACGTTATGTCAAAGTACAGCACTCAGGAAGAACTAATAATGCTTGTTGGACTACTGCACATGGTTAGTGCGTACGGAAATGAGTGTCAGATAATTAGATGGGGAAAAATATGACAACACTACAAATCTGGACCTTTGGATGGACAGTCAAGTTACTTGACGATGTTAGACTATTTACTAATATATCGTATTTTGTCATCAAAAAAACTGGAGCTGAAGATCCCAAATTGTTTTAAAATGAGAATAAAATGGCGTTCTCTACCGAACACCCATGTAGAAACATTAATTGAATATAAATTTACATATTTTTACAAGAAATAAACAAACCTTACGAGCCAACAGTGCGTCTCTACCATGAAAAGATGCTCAAAGCATTTAGAAACAATACCATGAAACATTTTCTCTGTTCATAAAAATCGTTATGGCGGAGCATTTGAAGATAAATAAGAGAAAACAATAAGGTAAACGAATGTTATGAAAACAATAGAAGCATAAGTGCGCCGCGCACGCGAGCTCTGGTCATTCAGATGGCTACATCATACTGTAGAATAGATACAAAAGGCTTACTAGATTTTGCAAATACGCAATCTATCTAGGTAAATACATAAAAGAAGAGCTTAGCTTTTTACAAAAAAAAGAGCGGGTAGATCGGTGGATACAGATAAGAGTCTTGCCCACTGCCTTGCACTAGTCTACCTGAAGTATGGATTTCTCAAGATTTCCGAGTAAGGGCTGTATTGGTTGGTGTGGTTTGCCGCTGAGGCATAGAAGCGTATGCGATAAGCGATAGTGCTAGAGGGAAATCGCTGAGGTTTGGGTGGTGAATGGGTAATATACTTATGGGTTTGCAGCGGTTTCGTTGCTATCTATCAAGGGACCTCCTGGGAGGTAGATATGCGTAAGCGTTTCCTCCGCCTAAAAAAGGGTGGCTATCTACCCACCCACCAGCGAAACGGACGGACGACTTGGTAGAGGTCGCAAGAATTCGCAGGCCGCTTATACAACCAGTCACAGGGAAATTGATGAAGAAGGTTAATGATCAGCATAGATGATCTGCAGCTGAGGACTACGAAGTTGATTCTGGTAGACTTCGTGGCGACTAGTAATAAGTTTGTCTCTCAATTTTGTAGCAAAAGTTTAAGTGGTCGGTATACTTCACCCGCACATGTCTGCAAGACTTAGAAGTGTATCTACTATTCCTAGCCCTATTATGTTTAGATTAATAAAAACGACATCGACTTAAAGCACAACATCCCATTGATAACATCTTGATTGCTCTTGACATTAGTCGGAACTGGGGCCCGATTCTCGCGCCATCGATATTATATCACATACGCTATTTATCGAAAACATATGGCGGATATCACAAAATGAGATAAATATCCTACATTTTCATACTTCGAGAATACGTAACATCAAAATTTTGTGATATCCGCCATGTTTATTCGATAAATATCGCATGTGATATAATATCGAAGGCGCGAGAATCGGGCCCCAGAACGTTTGTATATACGTACGAACTAGGTAGTACATAATGTGTATGTTCACATGTCATAAGGTACACAACTTGCTAGAAATAGATGAAAAGTTTTACTATTGCTTATCATCGCCAATCGCCAAATTAAAACAGTTGTGTTGTACTTGAAAGGCATTTGAATAAAATGTTGCTGTCTCGATGCAAGCTTAGACCGATAAATCACTTCATAAAATTGACCAAAACAGCATTTCGTAGTTTCCTCGACCAAAAATTAAACAAAAAGTTTTACTAAACTCCTAAGTTTTAGTTTTGGTAAAAAAAAAACAATTTTCTTAGTTTTTGAATGCTCATATTTCCCCAATTAATTCGAATAAGGGGTAAACGAAATAGTAGCGAAATAGATTTTATGGCATTATCCAGGGAAAAAAACAGGGGACTACAATTACATTCGTACTTATGGAGAAATAGCGACTGGCCTTTTCTTTCAAGCGACAATCCGTTTAAACGAGAAGGCAATCCGTGTAATCGATTAACTACCCTACAAAATAATTAATGACGATATTTCAATAACAAGAGGTAGTAGGTACACCTCCAGCACACATAATTATGTGAGTATGGGCACTGTAGGACGTGACACCAAAACTGTGGTCACACGTCAGTAAAACGTCCCATTTGAAATGCGTCGGTGCCGCGTTATTGGCAGTGCTATTACCTAATTGACAACAAACAGACTACAAAAATAACTACAAAAATTATAGCCAGTTTATTGCACGGAGTAACGCCAATTCAGTGGCCGTAATTATCCCATTAATCAATGAAATGTTTGGTTTCAGACCCGAAAATCGAGTGCTAATTGACCACTTGATGCTATGAATAGAAATAATTACGAGTATGTCCCTGTTTTATCGATAAACAACGCATTAGATAAGTAAAATTGTCAGTTTAATGTTTTTTTTTTTCAGGTAAAGTAAACACCTAAATTAAATGGTCCCTAATCGCCACCATCATCCTTTTGTCGAGGTGACTCTATGTATGAGTATAGGTCAGTGTAGATGTTCACTAGGTGGAATACTCTACAAAAACAGTGAACTAGGTGTAAAAAGACTAAGAGATCGATAGATCTCTTGCTCTTTTTATGGCTGCGTATGACACTGACTGTACTTACAGTTCGACTGAGCCTTCCATACTTGCTTTAAACTTTAAATAAAGATTAAAAAACATCTTGCTTAAAAAAATACTACAGACGAGTACTTGTTTGCCTTTGACTTAATGCTAGGTAGCGCAAATAGTAACTTATATGTGCTTAGAAGTACCATGTGATATATTATATTCTCGTATTTATATTTGACGCTCACAACAATATAAGTTACTGGATAAGTATCACGATATGAATCCAACTTCGAATTAAATAACGTGCAAAACTTTCTCTCTCACACTTCAACTTTACCCCTCTCACTTACTTTTATAAGAGGCTTTTGTGGTGAAGAAAATGTGTACTTACCGCTTACGAGTAATACAGTCACACTCTATTTACTTGTCATTATTTTCTGAAGTCTTGTGAACTAATGTGAAAAGTAGAACTCACTCTTGTAGGCAAATATAACCAATTTATATATTTTTATGGTTCCGTAGTACTGACCTTTATAGTTTCGTCATGTCAGACGGTCTGGTCTGAAAAATCTGAAAAATACATGATAATAGTGCATTTCATAAACTTTAAAGGAATTTTTATTAGGTACTTACTTTATTAGTCTAACAGTAATAATCGTAAAATTGGATGTTGGATAAAGTAACAAATACAAAATCCTTAGAATAAATTCTTTAAAGTGACTAAAATTAAGTAGATAATGGTACGGAACCCTTCGTGCGCAAGTCCGACTCGCACTTGGCCTGTTTATGTTTGAATAGAGCATGCGACCCGACAACGCAGCTGAATTTTCTTGCTTACAGTGCACCACAAAGGCTGGACTTATGTATTTTAAACTTTAACGCAGAACCCGAACCTCAGTCTTGAAATATATTACGTTTCATTTTATTTTATTTGACGTTCATGTAGATAAAGTACAACGTGTATTTATGTATATGTATCTATTGCACAGTATGCTACTTAATGATGCGTACTACATTTTTATAGGCATAGCTTCACATAGTCACCAGATTTAAACAATACCAAGGAAAATCGCGGTGGGAAATAGGCCGTTTTCCGCGCACATGACAGAACCATAAAGTTATCGTGGCAACAAGTACTTACGCATACAGCCATAATTAAATGAAACTGTAAGCACAACACTACGGCCATTTATAAAAACAGACAGCAATGTTCATTTACAGTACTTACCTATAAAAAAAATTAGTACGAAATCAAAATATTATTATCTTATAATTATTAATTAGATGCATACTTATGTGAAAGAGAAATAATGGAAAAGAGAGGTAAGAGAAAAAACCCCCATGTTGGGGTCTAACTCCCCCCCCCCCCCTCTTGAAATGGCAGCCATTTTAATTATTTTTTTAAAATGCTTTTTCTATGGAGGTCCTAAAAGTTATGAAAATGATTCATTTGAAATGTACTGGTATCGCTTATCAAGTGAAATAAAGATCAATTCAAAATTATTAACGCGTCATAGAAAAAAAAACTTTTTTTAAAAATATTAATAAAAATTTAAAACAGTACAATGATTTTTTTACCTATTACAAAGCTAAACCCAAAAATGCATTTTTTCGGCAAAAAATTGTTTGAAAAAAAAATAGTAAAAAAAAACTTATTAGGATTTTGTCTCTAAAATTTAATTAATAAAATGCCCTTCAATCATCGCTAGTCGAAACCCGGACACCTGTACACCTTCATAAAAAATAATTAAGCAAACGAGTCCATTATTATTTATTAAATTAATTTAACCAAAATATAACATAACTCTCTGATAATTTCGGATTAAAAGCAAGTTATTAATTTTTAACGCAATTAAAATAAAATATGCGTGTACCTACCTACTCACATTACAATGTACCTACGTAAATGAAGCGTACATTACCTAAAATATGTCTCCTGTTATTCTAATAAAAAAAAAGTTTAGGAAGGCTTTTTTTTGCAACATACATGTCTTTTTTCCGGTACAAATAGCGAGATCGAGAAACTTAAATAAAAGTAATCCGTTCCTCAGTAATATCGTTGTTAGCGTGTGATACAACAATTTATAGAAATCTGAGTTATTTTCATAATGCACTAGTCTTTATATTATTATTGAATGTATCAAGTTTAATATAACACACTTTTATACCACTTTATTAGATCACCGTCATTGAATTGTAATCTAGTACATGCACATAATGCCAATGGTATTGGCCATTGTGGGGCCACGATCAATGTCAACCATGCCACACAATAGAGTACATGGCCTGTGCCGGACAGACATAACAAAATGACCTTAGATGATGAATAACATGGCTGTAACCCGGAAAATGACGAACCACCGAAAATGGTGCATCAGATGGATAAAATCAAAACAAAAGAGATTTAATATTAATCAAGTACCAAAATACTTGTCGCAGTCGCAGTATACCTTAGTAGCTTTGACTAAAACTTGGCTACAGTAGTTAATAGACCAATCTAATAAAGAATGGTATAAATGTTAAGAATAATATGATATAAATGTTAAGGATTATAAAAAAGCGGGGAATTCATAAATTGATAACGGGTTCTATAAAGTTTTTAAAAAAAGGAGAAGGTTCTCAATTTGTCCTAAATCTTACATGACCTATTTTGCTTTTTAAAACTTTGAAAAGAAATTCTACCTCAAAAATGTTACTTTCAGGGGTTGAAAACAGCTAAACTTCAGGCCGCTATTAAACTGCACCCGATTGCACAAAATTACCTTTCCAAGGCTTTAGTGCTTAACAAATAGAAAACTAAAGAAACGGTCTTTCAAAAAACCTAAAGCAAGCTCGGACTTCTAAAACAGTCACTCAAAAGTGGAATGAGCTCGCGTTGAAAGAAACTCATTTCCGCCACTACCACGACTTTCTCAATACATTTCATTTAAATACTTTTCCCAACTCTAAATGCAGAGAGGTTTTAATTCCGCATTTTTCTATCTCACACGTGAAACAAGAGAATGCTTTTGGCACCAACGTCTTGGGTGCTCCGTCGATTTTTTTTATACACTCGGCCTCTGATCAAGATTCTTCTTGCCTGCATTATTTGCATGGAAATAGAATTATTTCTAAAACAAACCAAGCATGCATTTTTTTGTAAACAAAACCAAGATATTCACATTTTGTTTAACCTGTCAAACCGTAGACCCGCGGGCGGGTTGATAACAACCAATTTTTGTGTATGGAAACATGATACGTGAAGATTTAAATAGGTTTATCGGTCATCTTCAGTTGGTGGGACACGAACGACTATCGACCATTTTTTCTAAATGCTGGTTGATGAATTTTCACCTGCAAAGTCTTGCAAAAAAATTGATAAACATCAAATAACTATATGAAGTTAAGTATCTTTTATGACAATATATTATTTGAAAGATGTTAAGAACTTTAGTTTCATATTGAGTGGGATAATTCCATTATTTAGTATTTCCGAGTGGCACTAATTCAATAAGTACTGCAAAAATTATACTAGCAGTACCTAGCTGCATAACGGAGCGTAAACTATCGCCTAAATCCATTAGTTTTTTAATTAATCTAGATGAGTGTTTGTTAATGAGACTCCTATGGCCAGCGATTTGCTACGAGTCACGGGTGAGCAGTTTCCATTCTATTAATCTTCGGCATTCAATAAACTAATACTTGCTATATACCTACTGCCATTTGAAATCATGCATGGAATTTTCCATGGATTTTGATCTTGAAATTGCTGCGCAAAAATTTTACTTTGTAAAACAGAATGAGTTTAAGTGCAATTAATGCCAATTGATGTTTTTGTAGTACCAAAGTAGATGGCAATTTAAATACATTTAATGAATTACTTTTGTCTATAATTACTAGTTTTAAATTTATCTATTTGCGTGTTCACATTTCATTTGGAACTATCAATATGTTGTTTAACTAAATACCAACGAATTATTTACCGATGCATGATCAAAAAGATCATTAATTTTATTGAACTAACCGATGATGCATGATAAGTATCTTACGTGTTGGCGGGTTATAATTTTTAACATTTGGTTTCCAGATTATCTGCCTATGTGATATGTTTAATATTATGAACATCAAATATTCGAGGAACGTATTTAAAAGCTTTCGAACGACTATTATTAATAAATAGATATAATTCGACATTCTGAAAAAAATCGGTTATTCATACTAAAATATATACGTTTATAAACATCCATGACTTAGGAAAAAGTGCTTGCAACGCCAGCGAAACTGGAAAAGCAATTCCTTAAATCAAAAATTGATGTAGGTAGATGATGATCTACTTAAGAGCTCGTTCACACGAGGACGATTCGTGGTCTTTGACAATTAGTATTTTTTCACGGTTTGTTATTTTTTTGACGGCGGCAATGCTTTTTGAATGCCCATGTTGACACGGATCACGAATCGTGAAAAATAACGATTCGTCTTAAATCTAGTATCGCGTTTTTAAGAATCACGAATCGTCAAAATAGACAAATCGTGAATTTATTGTGACGGATCCGCTGATGCCACCAATTCGGATATTTTGACGAATCGTGAAAAAACACGATTCGGTATGCAATGCGAACGTCCATCCGTCAATTCGTGTATTTTGACGAATATTCAAAAACGGATCCCGTGTGAAGTGTGAATGAGCCCCAAGTGCATTAAAAGGCATGTGGGACATAAGGCACCTTTAACACATACACACATTTACAACATTTACCACATTTACAACAAAATTTTATTATAAAAAATGGTAAAATTATTTGCATAAAGCATCCCATTAATTTAGACACGCGGCAATGAATCAGCCAAGTTCGTAAAATTACGATTTATTGTGAAGTAGTTAGTAATTTAATTGAGACTTAAAATACGATAAGTGCGTCAACAAGCCACAAGGGGCCCGAGGTGACATATTAGCTGTGCTCTGTATTTATCGGCGAGGCTAGTTTGACGGCACCTCAGAGAGTTTCTGTCATATGTTGTATTTCCTCCAGCTGCACAATCAATAGTATTAGAATGGAAAAGCTATAAGCCCCGATTTATATATGCCCCGATGTGCACCAATTTATAAACAGCCTGTAAACGTAAGATGTCGGTTAATTGGTCAAAATTCCCAAACAAAATATGTCAAATAACATTATATCCACTGTTAAAAAATTAAACGTGTGTTGGGTGAACTAGACCCTAAACCTGGTAACCATTGGTAAAAGGTAATCATCATAAGCATGATGTATGAACTGGCATGTTTAATAAGAGCGAATAGTATAATATTTTTATAGCGTCGGTGGTGTAGTGGCTAACGAGTTGCCTCTGGTGCGGGAGGTACCGGTTCGATCCCACATGCCGCCATGTACCAATTACTTTTTCTGAGTTATGTACATTAGTTGTTTCACTAACCGATGCTCTTACGGTGAGGGTAAACATCGTGAGGAAATCTGCACATTCAGGCGACTGAATGTGTAACCATGATTCAAACCTGATCAGATCCCCTGTTAACAGGGTCACGGAGGTCAGAAGATGGCAGTCGCTCCACTGTAATTACCTGATCTGCTACATCCTGGATCATGGTCTGCGGACCCTGGGCACTCGCGTGCGAGTGCACAACCAGGATAACGCTAGGAAGATGATGAGTATAATATTTTTTGTAGAACCCTATCTTGAACTTTATATTATGTTATAAGATTGGGATACCTCCCCAACACTCTTAGCACTTTCACTGACACAAAGATGATATTAGTTTTCGGGATTTGACACATAAAATTTTCATACAAATTCATACCGCGCCTTTGGGCGGAACGTCGTATAAAATGGGCATAGGTATCTTTGATATGACATTCCGCCCACAGGCGGCAACGTCTGTGGCCGTAATGTAGTATCATATGAATCTAGCTACCTGTGATGTGACGGTCCGTCCACAGGCGGGGTCGCCTGTGGCCGGGCTGTCAGCTCAAATCGATCTCGATACTTGTGATATGACGGTCCGCCCACCAGCGGTGCCGCCTGTGAGCGGGCTGTCATCTCAAATGGTTCATATTACATGTAAAATGACATTCCGCCCACAGGCGGTATCGTCTGTGGGCGGACTTTCATCACAACTGGACCGAGATACTCGCATTATGATGCTCCGTTCACGGGCGGTTCGCTCGTGGTTGGTCTGTCCTATCAAACGTTACCTATCCTAGCTGGTATTTTTATATTCTTTGGGTAAAATTAAATAACAGTGGAATTGTGAAATACCTTCACTAATGAAGTGAACAAAAATGAACGTGGCACATCATAATAAAAAACTAAATCACAGAAGTATGGGAAATACTTATCTTAATACAAGTTTGACTACACACTTACAATCACAATCATTTTAGCTTTCAGTAATCAAATTATCATTATTTTAAACAATATCAATCCAAAATAAAAAACAAAACCTAATTCTTGGATTGAGAGGACAAAGAAAAGAGAGAGGTTCAGAGAAGACAAAGGTTATGACTAACTCCGCAGTAGTAGACATAAACATTGATGGACAAAAACTGGAATAAATAATAGAGTAGATTATATCATTTATTATTTACCAGATTATTATGACCAAATGTCCAAGGAAATAGATAAAAGAATTACCACTGGATCGAAACAATTTTGGGCATTGAAGGAAATAATGAAAAGCAAAGAATTAGGTATTAGAATCAAGAAAAATACTTTGCATACCTGTATTCTCCCCTGCATCACGTATGGCTGCGAAACCTGAGCTCTGACTGAAATCCACAGGGACAAACTTGCAAAATGCCAAAAAGCCATGGAGAGTAGCATGCTAGGTCTAAAACTAAAAGACAAAGTCAGAAATACTTATGTTAGAAATAAAACAAAAGTAACAGATATCCTTTTACGTATCGACAAACTCAAATGGAGATTGACTGGGCTTATGCTCCGTTGTAAATACGAAAAATAAGAGAGCAAACAAGTGACAGTCTGGTATCCAAGAGATGGCTCCAAAAACCGAGGGCGAAAAGTGCTAAGATGGGAGGAGGACCTGAAACTAACACTAGGCCCCGTTTGGTTACGAGTGGCAGCTGACAGAAAGGAATGGAAAGATTTGGAGGAGGCCAACGGCACACGGGGACCAACTGTTGATTCATCAAAATTAAAGTTTGGTATATCAGCGATAGTGTTTTCTCAACACTCACTTTCTGAAGCTGGTGAGCTTGGTCTTGGATGCCCAGCTGTACCACGGCGAGACCTACGGTGCCGTTCGGAAGCGTTGTGAAGACTGTGAGACTCAATATTATTACTGAATGAGCTAGGGTGTTCTTCGGAGGTCTGTCGAATACGAGAAGCATTGGCGGCATCAGTTGGTAGGCTTTGGCGGTCTTCTGAGGTGTAACGCGAAAGCAATCACCTCGTGGTATCAGAAGAAGAGTTGCGGCACTCCTGTAAGGTGTAGCGTGAACGCCAAGACAGGGCGGCACCACTGGGGCAGCAGCGTTCCACTGAAGTGTGGCGTGAATGTGGAGATGCGGCGAGAACAGAACGGCTGCGACGCTCATCTGGGGTGTGGCGTGAGCGTGGAGACCCAGCGGCAACAAAACTGTTGCGACGCTCCTCTGGGGTGTGGCGTGAATGTGGAGACCCGGCGGCAACAGAACGGCTGCGAGGCTCCTCTGAGGTATGGCGTGAACGTGGAGACCCGGCGGCAACAGAAGGGCTGCAGCGCTCCTCTGACGTGTGGCGCGAAAGTGGAAAACCAGAGGCAACAGTATTAGGGCTCCGACGCTCCTCTGAATGGCAACGGGCATGTAGCACCTTAGCAGGTCTTACCACTATGTCGTTTCCCTCAGAAGAACTGTTGTAAACACTTTCTGAGGGAATGCTCTTTTTCTTTTCATAGAAATAATAGACAATATTTCCAAACTTTCGTCACTGCTAATATTTACATCGTCGCCGTTCTCCGGTTCATAATTTCCATCCGAGCCATACTCGCCACCTACGTCACTGTTCAGATCACCCTCTTCCACGGCCGACGTACTCTCATTATCACTAAATTGTGTACTTGTTACTGTTTTCTTCCTTTGACGACTGACATCAGATGAATTATCCTTATTGTTTGATATTTTGGTTTGTTTTCTGGTATTTGGGGTTGATTTTTTTTGACCAGGAGCCATCTAAAAACATGAACAATAATTTTATATGACCTACACGAAAATAAAAATAAAATACTTTTTATGCTTGTTTATTGCGCGTATCACAAGACAGAATACCTAATCAGACACACAAAAAACAATATACACTAAAGTACAATAAGAATCCTACCTTTTTTATACCTTTAGAGTACGTTTACCACGTGCACTGATTCGGCGAAAAACAAAAACAACACAACTGCACTCCACTGTGACACTGCGCAACTGACCGTAGGGAAAGGTCACGGCCGCAGGCGTGTCGTCTAACTACGAAGTCCTTTTATGTGTGTGTGAGGCACGCGGGGGGCACTTCCGAAAATTTTCTCTAGAATTGTATCCTGTGACACTAAAAAGATGAGAGTAAGTGCAATACGGCACAAGATCATGTGACTTCCTAGTAATCTGTACAAATTTAAGCGCCTTTGGCCGGTACGTCGATCTTGAGACGTTAAAGTTCACCGCCTGTCGACGTGGGGTCGTATCGTACTCGAACAAACATACGGCTCACGACGGTGCATCAGTGAATGTGTTTATACAGTTTACTCACATACACGCTTTGGTGTCAAACCAATTAATGGCTTCATTAATAAGCACGAAGACTATACTCCGCGCATTCTAATCAAATACTATCACTTCCATGGAAAGTGTATCCAAGGATAGGTATCCAAGGGTTGTTCCTAAGCAGAATTAGTCAGAAATTCTTTTGGCTGAAAATGCACACATATTATGTATGTAAATAATGAATGTTAAATTTAGTAGTTTTACATAGCTATACGTGAGTTTGCAGGTTATTTTTTCAATGTATCTGTTGTTTGTTCCAATTTTTATGTACGTCTTAAGACATAATAAACCATCGCTCATTACTTATCTATAAAGTATTGTAAAAGACAGTCAAATCTGTATTCAATCAGAATCTGAATTTTCATTGCACACATGCGTTACCTTTTAGGGAGAGATCACGTTATAATTACCTAGTGTGTGGACGTATTGTTTGTTTTTACTTCAAGTGTGTCAGCCGGTTAATAAGGCATGTTGGCATGCATGCTAATCTATGTCGCTTCCAGTTTCACGGGTATGGGCAAGGGTGCTGGTAGTCTACTCTGTAATTTGTCCGTATTTCTACTCAAGACGCGCTCATTTCCACAGGTCGAGCTGACATGAGAGGCAGGGACAGCGTGAGTAGACTACGGACAGAGTAGTTCCTCTGAATTCTGATAGTATCTTTGTCACGCAGACCTCACGCGCCGCTAAGTAGGAATTCGGCGAACCTCCAAATTGGAGCGCCTTCGATTAACCTCCTTTTGATTTTTGAACAGTTATGCTAACTGCACCTTCCAGATTAAATATGATACTTTATGAAAGTAATTCGGCAGAAATGTGCAGTAAGTTACATGTCGAATATCTCTTCATGTGGACTAAAAACCGTTAATTTAGTATGAATTTTTCTAATTTTACAGATAGCTTATTTTTTGTTTGGCTACAAAGTTTGGCATTCTCATCACTAGTAACTTTACACTCCCAAAGCACATAGCTCAAAGAACTAATTTCTTTGAGGTGCCATGCCCACTATCAATTAAACATACCGATGCGATATTAATATTAAACAACTTTAGCCCCTGTAATCTAAATAATAACACCAATGTATTCAACCATCTTATAGAGCATACGTTGAGATAGATTGCGTAGGCATTACGTGACTTACGCCTGAGATGTTTTACCATTAAAGTGTTTGTCGAAAGGACATTCGTTCTATTCATCATTTCTTTAGGCCAGACGTGCCCATAACTAATTCATTGTATTATTTTATTAAACGCAGGCGGTATTGAGCGCCTATAGCATACGTGACAAAATGAGTACCTCTAAGTTATACGGTGCAGTATCATATAATACTAGCGTACCTACCTAAGTTTAAGAATATGTTCTAAGACCTATGTTAATTCAATTACGCATGTGATCTTGAAATAATTATTTAAAGAAGATTGGCATAAATCAACCTAATAGATAGACACATGAAATATAAATATCACTTTATTAGTGGGCTTTTGTATAATTTTATGGTATTTTAAAAAGCAGGGAATTGTTGTGAGAGAAAGACGTAATAAATTAATAAAATAGCAGATACCCACCACTAAATAGAAGAATGTTGCATTATCTACGAAGGTCGCCGACCAAGTTACACACAATTTTAACTCAGTGGGCGACTGCTCTTAAAAGAGACAAAGACAATAAATATCTAAGTCAAACATAACCATAAATGTCTTGAGAGAAACACGCTATACAAATAACTTTATAGACGCTAATAGATTATGAAACGACCACCCGTCAAGCGTATGTCGTAGGTTGTAACAGCAGTGATAACGTTATGTAAAGTGACAAAATACTGTTGATGGACAAACTAAAATTCGAAGACCTTTCATTAGAAAGAAAAGGAAAAAAACAAGATGGAATCCCATCCGTCTTAAGCTGATAATCGTAAATAACACCTTTTGTTATAAATGAATGAGCTGTTGCTTTAGGGGAATGGTACAGTTACACTTCTACCACATTTGATGTTCAAATTAAAATAACCTCTAGCCTAGATGTTATTTTTACACTATGCTGTTAATTAGTTCAAAACATTATATAAACCACTTAAAATAAAACAAAATATTTCAAGGTTTTAATGACAGTGGAATGACAAATTGCAAAGCTTTTGCGAAAGTAATGTGAATATATTCGTCCCTTTTCACGGTCATGTATTTGCTTTGTGCTAGACAAGGACAACGCCTGGCTGGAAGCCAAAAATCTAAAGAGCTCTTGACCTAGAGTTCATTTATATACGCAAAAACGTAAATACTACGATACTACAACAACAAGAATCTGAAATCAGAACAGGAAACAATATTTATTCAGTTCTTGCATAAAAACCACAAGTAACTAGCAAGCTGCACTACTGCTGCTGCAGATTAAAAATATGTATCTTTTCAGTTTGGCTAGGAGGATAATGCTAGCCTGAAGACCTGATAGTCTGCAGTTTCTAATCTATGATATGTTTACGAGTTTATAAGTTTGTTTGTAGGAAAAATCTCTAGAACTAACGGTTTTTAAAAATACTTTGTCCGGTACTTTCTACTACATTAAAATGCTGGTTAAAATAAAAAAAAATAAAAAAAATCTTTATTTACGTAAACAAATTTTCTTAAATAACTAGTTACGATAGTCTCCTTTTAGGTAATATAGTGTTCCTGTGCCAGAAGACTACGCTCTTCCTTAACTTAATTAGAATATACTATGGCATAATCTAGAAAATAAGTGTATGTGTGTTTATGCGCTTGTGTGTGTGTGTGTATGTGTGTGTGTATGTGATGTTTGTGTAAGAATGCGTAACATTATTTTACATAATAATATGATTTATTTTATTTGTGAGATTCCATTCGTGCCTGGTGGCTGGTTTAATTTACAAAGTAGTTTACCTCTCCCGTTTATCAAAAAAATTACTGAATATTTGGTGTTGTTACCAAGTGGTAAACGGAACTTGCCGAAACAGGAATGAGGAAATCTGAAACCGAAGGTAAACCCCCAAATAGTGACCGGATTCAATTTCGTGGAACGAGGCTATCAACTCTTTTGAACTTGACCATGCAATAGAATGCACTAAAAGAGGATTGCTTTTGAACCATCAACCTTATGGTCTGGAAATAAGCAAGTAAGTAGAAAGGCAATTTAACTAAATTTAATCGCATCCTTAAAATCTATTTTCAGTTTGTTACTCATCAAAGTAATGACGTAGGAAGAAGTAAATTATAGTTAGTCCTAGAATGCCGCAGGCGGAAAGACAGACAATTCGAAGAAGAACCATGCATGCAATATCCTAAAATGTTCCAAAATTATCTTTCCTCTGTACTTCGATAAATGGTAGAGATTAGATGGTATGGATAATGATACAGATCAAATGTCGGTTGTTTGAACGATAACACAAATTAAGCGTGATGTCTCCTTGGGGATAGTTGCTGACGACGTCTAGGCAATATGAGAGTAAAGACTGCCCTACACTGCAAGCTAATATGTGCTAATGTTTCAGTAAATGGTACATCTACTTAAGTAACTACAATACGATTTGTGCCCTTTTTATGCTTAGCGATCTGTTTAATGTGTGCATGTGAATTTCGATTTCTTAATTTTTGAGCATTTAAGTATCCATATTGTAAAGGTTCGGGATTTAGACATAAAACAATTATTGTACATGTAATAAGTTAAACTAAAATGACTCATCTAATAAGATTATAGCTATCCTTGACTTGAGTCAAGTGTGCGATAGGGATGTATCTTTACTAATTATTATTGCTGTGTTGTAAACTTTTTGTGACATACCTACATATTCGAATATATGAAAACTTATACAAACTGCTAACATATTACTACCTAATTACTGTAAGGCTCATTGGCAATACCTTACTTCAACCGTTACTGTAAACAAAGTTTTTTGTAACGTGTTTGATAGATTTTAGAAGACGTGAGCATTGTTTTTTATCTCATCGCTCATCTCTCATCGGAGTTACAGGTCTACCATCTTGGTTGGGTTGGCATCACGTGCTACAGGTGTCGCTGCCTATCCGATCTGACTAATTCCCTGTGACGTAAGCTCATGGGATCGATACAAATTATTGTTATCACCTTGTTCCCACACGCCGTGTTATTTATAACAAACTTCATAATCGTAATGTTTCACTAGCTAATAATATTTTCTATTTTGTCCTCGCTTTAGTTATTGTTTGGTTTTGACATTAGTATAAATATTTGATGATAGTCCTGTCAGTGGAACTGGACTGAACTGACTACTCTGGAATAAAAATGGTAATTGTTTTAATGCCAGTACAGCAGCACGTCACGTTCAGGTTACCCATTTGAACTACAAAAACAGTTTTAATTACGTAGGGAATACAGACAGTACCTACCTGCGGCCGTATACTATACATATAGGCAAGATGAAAAGCTTCACAAAAGATTGCCCTTAGCTTGCATCAAAATCGAAATAAGCCTCTGCATCTGTATACAGAAGACCAAATTATATATAATTTTGTGACCCGAGGTTAAGCAATGTACACACGGCCGCACGTTGGACCACCCCTCTTTGACCTTGAGACCGCCTCTATTCCCTACATCATAAAAGCTGTTTTAAATAGGTAACCCGACGTGCTGCCTTTAAACAGTAAGAAGCTATTCTGCATTATTAATCTCAGGTTATCCTTGGTCTGATTATGATCAACCCTGAAGTCACTTCACTTTTGCATTAAAAAAATATTTCCAAACTATCACTTTATCTTACCAGGCTTGGCCCTAATTGTAGATAATATACTATCTAATTGTAGATATAATGAATGAAAACAAAATAAATATTGAAACAATAATCATTACATAATGACACCTTAATGTGTCTAATAAAGTGTTTTGGCAAGTTCTTGCAATGGCACGCTAATCCTACTGTCATCAAACACCTTTAGTTTAGGTTCATAATCATAAATTAGACATTTGTGATTCGATGGCTGGCGCTCTGTGATAGAAAGCGTGCCAGATATGTAATGTGTAAATACATCAGTGCCATGTGTGAATTCATTTCAGTTAAAACTGTTTCAGATATGATTAAGTTTTTGAATGTATTATTTCGGTTTTGCTAGCTCGCTCAGCGACTCAAAGTAGATCTATAGATCTAAAAATATAATAAATATTGGGTATACCCAAAGACGCCTCGCGCTTTCTGATATTGTGCAATGTCTAATGGCTTGTAAATGTAAATATAATGCAATGCCCAATTTTTTCACTTCATCACTCCAATCGTTTGAATGATAAAGATAAAAAAACATTACAGCGTTATCCCATTATAAGCTATGATATCTCTGTCAACTTATAAACGGTTTTATTTATTTTGTCTAAATTTTTGTGGCACACAGCCACAAGTACCAGGTACATACAAGTGGCTACCAATTACTAAAGGGGAGCTTTATCACTAACGCAAGTGACGGAATATTTTTATAATATTAAAGATTTCTCTGGTATTTCAAATAACTACAAACAACCGTGTAAATAAAACTAATGTACGCGTAGGCATATGAAATCAAATTTCCACGTTCTGCAAGAGAGAAATAATACGGTAATATAATTTTGATTACTTACGATAAAAACTGCGTATGTGCTGGGTTTATGACGTTAGTCAACAGCAATAGTTTTTTGCGTTGAATGATGTAAAATATATCAGCGTTACTATTAAATTACATATTACGTTGTATTATGTTATGCATACTAAAGCAAATTATTAAGAGCTATACACTATTTTTAAATCATTCGGCAGTACCTAGTAGTAATAGTCATCTAGAAGAAATATGTAAATAGTAAGTTTAATGTATCCAACTTGTCTAACTATAACAATTTAATTATAACATTTTTTTTTATTTATTTGAGGGCTTGGTCGCTTAGCGATCATGTAGCCCCGTTTTGTTAATTACAATATTGTTCCACTATAACAAAACTGGGTAACGATAAAACAATAAGAAAGAAAAGACTGCAGTGATTTTGTAAAATGTTTGGAAAAATTAACCCTTTCTTTTCCAGTACTTAAATGATTATGGCGGCTCATGAGTGCGATATAAATAAACATCCTCAACGATGATAATAACCTCACCATTTGGGTTAAAATATCTGTTAAGGATCATTCTACCAATCATCAAGAAAGTGGTGCTACTGGAATGTTTGCCCAACCAATACAGTTTATTTACACAATCATAACATAGTGACACCTTTATGTGTCTAATAAAGTGTTTTGGCAAGTTCTTGCACACAATCTGCATAATGAAGTAGCTACAGGTATAGCATGTATATGCTAGTGTGCAGAGTCCTTAACACATTGCCAAACAAGTGTGCAATGCAACTTATGCAACCACCAAACTACCAAGACTAACCAATATACCAAGAAATAATTAGCACAAACTGCGATTTTTTTGTAACACAGTAATAAAAAAATTGCTTTTAAAAATATGCAATAATGATTTTCGATATTTATTCTGAAGCGAAAATTTTACAATGCAACTGATGGCGTACGGAACCGTATCTTTTGCAAAAACGTTTGACTAGTTACATATACTTATTTCTACCTGAACTACTACCTAAACACAAAGTAAATACATTTTCTTGTAAGTAGAATGTACTGTTAAATAGCTTTAGACCTTGGTATTTTTTTAGATTGGACGTTAAATATGCATTTGAAATAACCTTGCTACAACCTTTTTTATGTACTATAACTACTACAACTCTGTTACTAGGTAAAAGTGCCTAATACTAAAATAATAATAATATACTTCTCTGAACGCCTAAATAACCGTCGGTGGCGCAGTGGCTAACGGGTTGCCTCTCATGCGGGAGGTACCGGTTCGATCCCACGAGCCGCCATGTACCAATGACTTTTTCTGGGTTATGTACCTACATTCAGGCGGCTGAATGTGTAACCATGATCCAAACCTGGTCAGGTTCCCCCGTTAACAGGGGCACGGAGGTCAGATTGCAGTCGCTCCACTGTAATTACCTGATCCGCTACATCCTGGATCATGGTCAGCGGACACTGGGCACTCGTGTGCAAGAGCACAACCGGGATAACGCTAGGAAGATGATGATTTCTCTGAACGCCTAATGCGTTTTACTTGATGTACTGATCAAAATTATAATGATAATTATATAACAATGAAGAAGCGTCTCTGTTGGCAAGTTTCTCGTTAGCAAAAACCCTGTTTTATATTAACCTACGAATTCATTTAGAAGTATATTGATAGAAAAACTCGCACTACATAATCTGATAATGAATGGCTCATCATCAGATATCGCGCATTTCGCACGCCCGTTATCGAACTCTTGCGCATCTTCGGAAGCGGAACTTGCGTACACGCGAGCTGCGCGCGGCTATTTACGTTGTGTTGTGTCTGCGTTACGCCGATGGTGTGTAGGGCTGCCACAATGTCGAGAACTCTACAGGTCGGAAGTATTACGTGGGTAAGTCTATATGGGCGCAAAATGATGAAAACAGTTAAACTTTGCGACGGTTGCTGCTTGTCTGAAAACATTATGTTTTTTTACAGAATTCGACCTTACTAACTTTCAAGAATGACCACTATGATACCACAATTTGGAGTGAATGACGGGTGTAACACGGCGTTGAAAAAATTTCACAGCGTTCTATAATTTTAGACCCCACCAAAGATGAAGAAAAAAAATATAAACACCAAAATATATGTTTTGATTATTATTGTTATTTGCATATGGAGTTTTCAATTATATTTTGTATAAAATATGTAGGTGCATATTTTAATATTTAGTAACTGCTTAACACATTGAGCGCCATGGTGGTCACCGGTGACCCCCAAACAATAAAATTATATTGTGTCTAGTTCCGTGGCAGTCAAAGGCTTAAGGTAATTCTAGCGTCCATTCTTCGCTACAATAAATCAAACAAAAAAATACAAGTTCTATTACTTACCCAATTCACAAGACTGACAACCTTACCAACTAAACGTATGAACAGCTCACACGTCATTAGCTGTGTCAATCAAACCAGATGATCATGTGTAATGATTATGCTACCAGTAATGTTGTAGTATTGTTTTTCATGCTTTATCATAAAGAAATTGCGAGTTTGATCAGCAGTTGTTTCGTCATTTTGTAAATTACATAATCAAAATATTGTGGTAGTATATTAAATACGGCTGTATTTCATCATCGGTATGTTTTATTCATAAGTATAATTAAAGCTTCACTAATTTATATTAGTATTAGTAAAAAAAACATATCAAATTAAAAGAAAAAAATAAATAACAAAATTAAAGTTTATTGTAATGTGTAATGTAATTTATGTTATCTTTCTTCTAATTTTACTTCGCATGTTATGTTTACCTATAAGTAACTGTGCCTTCAATTTACAACCAATTTAATGTTTTAAAAATAAGATTTAATGAAACAATTGTTGGTAACCTGAATAAATGAATAAATTAACAAAAAGAAATAACCAAATGTTTAACTAGGTAAGAATCCATGCTGAAGGTTATTATATGCTGGTAAGAAATACCTACTTAGACACAATAATAAATAGCATGCAGCGAGCTTCATGGTGCCTCCATGGCGAATGCGTTTAAAGGACTAAGTATGCAACTTATTATGCAACCAATTGGTCTCACATAATAAAGCCAGACATCATCATTTAAAGAAACCTGAACCATACAACAGAAAATTATTACGTTGTGACTAGCGACGGGCGATTATTACTAAATTAATCGAATTATTCGAATGGTCCCTGTAATCGAATGTATTCGATAAGCAACCGCAGTCATTCGATTATCCTTCGATTATGCGGCGAGCAATATCGGAGCGTGCGGTGCGCAAGCCGTACTACTAACGAATAAATCGTCATTCGTCGCGTCGATTAATCATTCGTTCGCGGCCTGTCCTGTTGTGGCAATTCAATCGAATGCATCGAAGGGCTGAGTATATATTATCATTCGATTGTCGATTATTATTCGATTATTTTTTTCCGAATTACTAAATCGACATTCGATAGTTCGAATGGTCGATTGTCGATTCATTCGATTATTTTTTTTCGAAAAATCGCCCATCGCTAGTTGTGACACTAGAAAATCAATTAAACTCCTAGAGACAAAATTATATTTAGATCATGTGGATGTGGATGTCATGCTGGTTTGGTAGTCAAGAGCAAACCCATTCATTCTTCTGGTTGTATTTCTATAGCGTACAAACGAAAGTTACTTGCGATATAGTGGCGTTAATTTCTTACGTACAGGATATTTTCGAAAAATGAGTAGGTTACTATGGAAAATCAATATTGTTTTTTTTAGATACGCAATATAAGTAGGTATTTTAACTTCTTATTATGTTATCTCTGGTAACAAGTTTTGTATAGCATTGTTTAGAGAGTATAATAATTAAAAAAAAAACAAGATAAAAAAAGAATATCGCGACACACTGATTGCAGAGACTGTCTATCCTCATTCCTATTCCCTAGAATATACGATTCTACCTAAAATCCTATATTTCTGAGCGGGCGATGGTAAAGTTACACAAACAGCATAAAAATATCCAATTTAATTGACTTAATCAGTACTTACAAATACAGAACATGTACATTAAAGTTTTTCATTACAACTTCATGCATATGCAAACCCAGAAATAGGCTAATAAATCCTAATGACTTGGTGATTGATAAGAAGCTAATTACAATTTCGACTGTTTCCCGTAGTCGTACATTTTGTTAGTAACATCTTAACATGCAACAGCGCTATTCGTTATGTATTTTTTGTTCTTACAATAGGTATATTCTGGGAAGAAAGAATGTTAGATATCATTGATGGAGACAAATGAGTTAAGGTTTTCTTATTTTAAAATATTTTGGGCGATGAAAGTGCTTAATTTGCTTTATCCAATATAGTTTCAAAGTGTACGCCTTAAGACTGAACTTTATTTACAAATATTGGTCGAACTTAGGGTATGTTAGTTTAAGCATTAGAAGTGTTAAATTCTCTAAAGACCGAGTTCACCAATTTGTACACAGCCGGTAAACATCGATACACGGTTAATTTGACAGAATTCCCATACAAAATGTGTCAATTTATGCTTAATCAGCTGATTAGAAATTAAACAATTATCAACCATAGAGGATTTGCTTACCTTGTCAGATCCGAGTCCGTCAATGCGTCATTTCATTTTAATATGAAAAACTGAACCATTTATACATAAAAATATCAATTTTTCACTGTGGTTGATTTCGCTGCACTTATGTTACTGTTGTAGCCGATCGTGCTTATGAAAAAAATGTTTTACATCCATTTTGAGCCGTACGATGTGCAATAGACATAGTGGCGCAATGTCAAACCATTTGTCAATGG